>JARYHS010008075.1:66796901-67144316 GCA_031002005.1 Vandiemenella viatica | reverse complement strand
GTTCTTCTTGGCTTCGCCATACGAAATCCGCTCTTTCGTTTTCAACTCCTGTATCTTTTTTTCCTCCAGATACAATCGACACTCCCTGCTCCAGGCTGGATGTGCCCCGGAGCAGTTGACACACACCTGTGGGAGCGTGCAGCTAGTGCCTGGCTCATGAGCCGCCTTTCCACACTTCCCACAGGTGGGGTTGCCCTTGCAGGTCGCCGTTGTATGGCCGAACCGCTGGCACTTAAAGCAGCGCATTGGGTCCGGCACATACGGGCGAATATTCAAATTCAAATACCCTGCCTTGATGTTTTTGGGCAACGTCGGAGTGTCGAACGTCAGGACGAAGGTGGCTGTCTTCTCAAGACTGCCGTTAACCCTTCGTTTAATCTGACGAACCTCGACCACATGTTCTGTAGACCACTCCTTAAGGAGTTCCTCGGTCTCTAAATCCATAAGGTCCCTACAGGTGATGACACCTTTACTAGAATTTAGAGTTTTATGGAGTTCGCACTTCACTGCGAACTCCCCGAGCTTCTCACACTTAAGGAGTTGGACAGCCTGCTTGTGGGTGGATGTTTCCATAAGCAGTGTCCCATTCCTCAGCTTTTTGACCGATTTGAGGGTACCCGCAATACCCTCTAAACCTTTGTTCACATAAAATGGAGAGACCTTCTCAAAAGATCCCTCCACCCTTGTCATAATAACGAAGGCATTGTCAATAATACAACCCTTGCCGTTACTGTTGTTACATCCGGGGGAGGGCTTTCAACCCTTGCCCGTTTGTATGAACTGGGTGTGTTTTTATTTACCTGCGACACACCCGGGCCGCAGGGGTTTTTTGGTTTTTTGGGAGTAGGCATTGTGGTCCCACGAGTAAAAACCATTAAAGAAAGAAATGCTATTACAACAGGGGTGCGCAGGTGCCCCTGAGGTTGTACGTTAGCGAGTGATCTGCCTCTCACCCATGCACCTCCTCGGCACGTATCCGACCTTGAGGTTGAGGATTTTTTTATAGAGGTTTGTACCGTCCTCGCGATCCGGGCGATGAAGCCAAGATCCCCGTTCTCCTAGGCACACAACGTTCCACCGCCACGCCCTACGGTGGTCGTTGAAGCATGGTAGGAGTTTACGGTGTGGGAAACTTGCGGCGCTCACAAGTTTCCAGCTCGGGCACCGCGGGTTCGCCAAACCCGTACCTGGCACTTGCGTACCAGGCCCCTGCGGGGGTTCTGTACGGCAATGCCGATTCCCCGCACGCCTCTTGAAGACCTTGATGACACTGACGTGCTGTACGACCTCTGGAACATTCAATCTTGACCCAACTCCGTTGTTCCTGTTTCGAAAACATAGTGACACCGTTACGTTAGACCGCTCGCTCACAAGTGACTGCGTTTCCCTCGATTGTAAGCACACCGGGGACGTGAGTCCATTTGCTCGGAGGCAAGGTAGGTATGTCAACAACGTGTATTACCAGCGACAATAGTAGATTCCATTGCATAGTGACGACACAGCAGTATTGACACTATTTAAGTCCCAACCCTCGTACATTTCCACAGTATAGACATAGTGGTGTTTTGGGGATTTTTTTCTGGTCCAGGCCGGATCTAATCCTAACCTCGTCACTTGAGATATCAGAAAAATAAAATCTTTATTTTCGATTTGTCTCGAAGAGTTTCATACGAATTCATCATCAAACTTGGCTATGGCGAAATTTATCTTCTGGTCCAGGTAGCATTTCAACCAACTACGTCAATTTTGAGATACGATATCTTGAGAACTAAGCAAGATATATACAAAAAAATTTTTTTTGCTTTCAATTTTTCTCGTCAAGTTACATGAGAATTCATCATCAAGGGTTATCGTAGAATCCCCTGAATTACCATAAATCCCGCACCATTAATTAATCCCTAACCGGCATTAAGATTTCTATTTAACATATTCTAATAATAGCATTTTTCTTTGAAAGCAATTTATGAAGCGGTCTCGCAAATGGTTCTCGCGATTTGGATGAAATTTCATATGTAGATAACGTTTTGCTTTTCGGTTTTTAACATGATTTTTTAAGAAAGGAGCAAGTTTTGTATTTGGTTTTCTCGAAAACGGCTCTAACTTCATTACATAGAAGGTTCAGGTACCAGTAAGCCTACTGATGTTAGTTAAGCTTCTCTTTGGTTAACTATGCACCTCAAAACGCCTAGGAAGCCTTTTACAGTACTTTCCTCCTTCGGGAGGATCCAACCAACCTTCGGGTTGTGGACTAAGTTAAGTTTTTTGTAATCAAACTTTACTCGAAATCTTGTACACTGAACAGAAATCGAAAGATGCAGAGCGAAGATCGGTCACCCAGGTACTATATATTATGTCATACAGAAATACATATATTTCAATTACATATACAGGGGTTCCATCTCATTTGGGGCGACAAAGTAGGTAAAAACCCAACTTTTCCAAAAAAAAGTGTGAAATTTTGCTGATTTTGGAAAAACTGTAGCTCGCTTAGTTTTGAATTTAGAAAAAAAACTCAGTAGTAAAAAAGTTGGAAATTTTGTCCTCTTTCAAATTGGAAATAAAGTATTTCTTGCTAGGACTCATCAGGAAGGAGTTATAGACGAAAAACTGAAAAAAGTACCAAAAGTTTTAAGTTTTTTGGCCACAGAAAACTGTGCCGAGGATGTCGGAGGTCAAAAACTCGGTTTCTGTATATACAAGGGGGAAAAAAAATCTTCAATGTGATATAATGTTTGTGAGACACCCTTTCTATGACCCGGTTAATGGACTTAAAACTAACCCCTGAGAAACACCGTTTCCTTAATAAAAAGATCTGACATTTCGCTCGGTTTTGGAATCAACTTCCGAATAAAAACCATTTTTTAAAAAAGGGGAAGATTTCCCCTGAATCTCCATTCATGTAATTGTATGCAAACAGATAGCATCGTAAGCCTTTGCGATGTCGAAAAACACACCGACAAGGTGTTGGCTGCGGATAAAAGCGTCTTGAATTGCCGCTTCCAGCAGGCTCAGGTTGTTCCAGGTGGAACGGAACTTCCTGAATCCGCACTGAAAGCGGCTGAACAGATTTTAGGATTCGAGACACCAGACGAGACGGCGGTTAACCATCCGCTTTAGTGTCTTCCCCACGCAGCTTATAAGGGTGATGCTACGATAGTTACCTGGCAACAACTTGTCCATCCCATATTTTAAGATAGGGTTGAGCGTTGCTTCTTTCCACGAATCTGGGAAGTGCTCTCCGGTCCAAATCTCATTAAAAATATCTAATAGGTACTCTTTAGAATCTTTATTAAGATGCCTCAGCATCTGCAAAGGATCAGGTCAGGCACTGGCGCGGTATTTTTGGCGCTATTTAGTAGAGCATTAAAAGTAACGAGAAATTCTGTAGGCCTACCCGTATGTATTCGTTACTAAACCAATCAGTACCTGTTACTTTCGGTACAATCGAGCGCTAGCACAAAGCATCGCATAGAGTAGCGTACGGGATAACTTCGTTACTATCGTATCATTTCGTTCCTTTCGGTACAATACAAAATAGCTTGAAGCATCGCATTCGCATCGACTCGGGTCGCATACGGGAGGACTTCGTTCGTACTTGGTAAAGTTTAAATACATTGTTTATTTAGTAAAGTAAGGTTAGGTAAGTTGTTCGTTTGGATAAAACTTAAAGTCGAGTAATTAGCACATGGATCTTACGGGAAACCTATGAATGTACACTCGATTTACTGTAATGAATATTATATACGAAAGAATAATTTAATTTCTAAGCAAACACATGTTTGCGTACAAAAAAAGGCCTGATCTTTCACCTGACTGTGACATATCTAGTGACAATAACTAATGACGGTTATTTTTTAAAAGTAGCCGAGTAAAAAGAAAAAAAAACCTGCATAAAAGACTGGTATGATAATGGGACATGTATTTAAAAAATATTATAATCTCATCAAAGTATTTCGTTTTTAAATAGGAGGTTTCACCAGTCTTTACTGTTTTCATTTATTTTTGTAAATTCTTCGACTTTCTGGGATAGATTTGTTAAAATAAATGTTGATATACCACCAAGTCGGACCTGCAGGCAGAGTGCTACTGACTCCCGTTTTAATTGTTTAATTTTCAAAATATCAATATACAGAACATTTAAATCAATAAGAAAGGTACAGTATAAACATGCGATTAGAATCGCAATTGTTGCGTCGCGGTTACAACAAACATTGAACATTAAAGCCAGTACCGCATTGATCACATGGATCCTGCGGTAATAATACAATAACTAATACCAGTCAAAAGGAATAAAGTCATTATACCTTGTTGTTTGTTTATGGAATTCTGGAACTGCAAAAAAGGGCTGCTAGATATGTTTCTGGAAATTATCGTAGAACGCGAGCAGTAACATATATGACAAAAGTGCTGGAATGGGATTCATTGGAAGACAGGAGGAGGGTGAAGAGGGTCATGGCAGTGTACAAGGCGTATATTGATGATGGCGGCATGGAAAGATATTGGTGTAAGGATTAAAAGTAATGCTTGGAAGGGAAAAGATGACCATGTCCACAAACTGGCAATCGATTTCAGGCACAAGGGTGTAGGAAGATTCTCTTTTTTAGGTAAGGGTGTCAGGGATTGGAATAAGTTACAAAGAGAAATTATAATTTACCAAAAACGTTGAAAGAATTTAAAGATAAATTTTGTAGAGGGCAAATGTAGGTGGATGCAGAAAAGGGAGGAAGATGAGTGTGTAGCGTGGGCTCTATTGTAATTTAATTAAATATTATTAGAACAAAACAAGTGAAGAGATGTATATCACAAACTATGTATTAGACAACTCTTTTATATTGTAAATTACACTATAAAATAAAATAGAAGGTATCAAATCCTAAAATAAACAAATTCATAAATGTTTGAAATCAATAAACCTCAGTAATGAACGATCAATGAAAAAACAGTAACTATCTCAAATTATCCATACAAATTTTCTATTTACAAATTTACACCGTAAATTTTAAAGTTAAAGAAAATAAAAACTACAAAATTAGTCTTCATGTTGTCAAAATTAGCTACCGGCGGGAGCTGGAACGTGTTCGTATCTATACGACAAATGCGAGTAACGAAATGAATTTGTAACGATTCGGTACTTACAGTCAGGCGACGAACCCGCTACTCAGTAACGAATACATCGTTACTTTTTAGTAATTATTTAGTGCCGCCTCCAGCTCTCAAGATCAAAAAGGCCTGTTGTACACGCGTGTATCCGACGAATCGAAGTTCAGCATGCGCCTTTCAGCAGCAATTCTTCGTCGCTGACCCTGAAGATCAAATTTGCCAGACGAAGTCATGGCAGCGAAATACTCTGCCATCGGCTGCGCTATGCTTCGTTCGTCGATAACTACACGTTCCTGATCCAGTATCCCAAATACTGGTGGGCGAGAGCACATTCCAGATATACTGCGGATAGAGTCCCATACTTTCGACGATGTAGTGGAGCGGTTAATTGACCTCAAAAATTTTTGTCATGGCCTTCTCTTGCTCTCCTTAATAATACGACGTGCCTTAGCTCTTGAAATAAGAAGGCTGCTAGGTTGTCGGCTATTGGACACAGCGAACAGGCGTCCTTCGCAGCGTTCCGGATCTTTTCGGCATAGAAACGTAAGCTGCCTTATGAATCACTTCTGGGAACCACCTCATTCTCTAAATTGTCACGAGCTTGGAGGACAACTGAACGGCAGAAAAGCTGCCATTTAGCTTTGCTGACGTTCCATTTCCGTCAGAAGTTTCCTTCTCTACGTCGGAACTATATGTGTATCTGTATCTGGAAGTGGTCGCTTCCATAAAGGTCACGAACCACCCCCCAATGCACAAAGTCCTCAATTGAAGGGTAGCACAAAGAAAGATCAATAGCAGAGGACGGAACTGAAGCAGTTGTGAAATGAGTCATTTCACCAGTGTTGAGGATACAGACATCATTGCGCTCTATTAATGCGGCAACCTCTCGACCCCTGGGGCAATTGATGGTAGAACCCTACAACACATTATAGGCGTTGAAATCTTCCAGAAGGAGAAATGGCCCCGTAAGTTGCCGCACAATGTCTCCCAATCCATTATAAACAACGGGCGTGATAGGTGGCAGATAGATAGAGCACACACTCAATTGGATATGACCGTGTATCCTCACTGCTACTGCTTGTAACATACAGGTGAGAGCAACGGGTTCAGCGTGGACAGTGTTTCGAACTAACACAGGCACTTCCCCTTTCGCCCGATCGTCCTTTCTATATAGCATAGGGTGGTATGCTGGTCTAAAATGTGTCTCCTGTAAACAGAGACAATGGTTTAGACCGTTCTAAGAGTTGTAATTCTTCTTTGTGAGCCATAAACCCATTTATATTCCACTGTATGGGAGCCATCCTAACTATTAAGCCTCACACACCCCAGTTCGGGTGCGTCTTCATTTGCAGCCTGCTGAGTTACGGGAGCAGGCTCGTCCACCAGCATTTCGACTTCTTCCGGCTTCGAAGATGAGACAGACATCTCCGGCTCAGTAAAAAAGACAACATTTGTGGATTTTTCTTTTTCCTCGGTCTCTTCCCCTTCCTCTCCCCACCACTAGGCAGTATGGGAGAATAGAAAGAGAGACTTCATATACTTTGCCGGGTCAGTCTGTTTAAGTCCCGGAGCCTCTGGTCATCTTTCTGACTGGTAGCAGCTGATGTTGCTACTGGTACTGCAGGTGTGGATACTTTGTGACTTGCTGGAGTGGTCGAGATCGCAGTCGTATTGCTACTAACATCCGTGGTCCTCGGTGTCGAGACTTTTGTGGCGTTAGCGCCACATTTGCATTGACATGAGCACGTTGTACTTGTGCTCATACCTGCAACGGTTGTCTGAGTAGCAATACTTATTTTCCTGAGGAGCTGCAACCGTTTTGGAGAAACTGGTAAAGAAGACGGGGGGGGGGGGGGCAAGAGCCTTAACCCGCTTTTTAGCTTCCCTATAAGGTATTCGGTCAGTGGTTTTCAACTCTTGTCTCTTGCGTTCTTTAAGATACACACGACACTCCCTGCTCCAGGTTGAGTGTGATCTGGAGCAGTTGATGCACACCTGTGGAAGTGTGCAACCACTACCCGGCTCATGTGCCCCCATGCCTCACTTACCACAGGTGGGCTTGCCCCTGGGAGACGTCGTAGTGTGCACGAACCTCTGGCACTGAAAACAGCGCATAAGATCCGGAACATACGGGCGTATATTCAAATCAATGTATCCTGCCTTGATGGTCTCGAGCAATATCGGAGTGTCGAACGTCAGGACGAAGGTGGCAGTCTGCTCCAAACTGCCGTTTACCCTTTGTGTGATCTGACGCACCTCGACAATATCTGCTTTCCACTCCTTAACAACTTCCTCGGTACTCAAGTCCATAATGTCTCTGCAGGTGATTACTCAATTGCTTCTATTTAAGGCTTTGTCGAGTTCGAATTTTACCTAGAAGTCCCCGAGCTTCTCACAGATAAGCCTGCATACTAATCACTGACAAAGTGTTCCTACGAGACCCTGTAAGCTCTCTGATGTATAAAAGGGGGAAACCTTCTCAAAGGTTCCCTCATTTCTCTCAATTATTACAAAAGCATTGTCAGGGAGCAAGCTTTTCTGTGATATTCTACACTATCTGAAGAGAATGGGCTGTCAAGACGTACCATCATCTTGTTTTAGTGGTCCACCCGAGCCACAAGGGGGATTTTTGTTGTTTGTGATTTTGTTCCCACGAGTCCGGAGGTAGCCGGTCGAGCAGGGTGGAGCCTCCATATCACGCCACCAAGTCTATTGTAACAGGGGCCCTTGACGTGTTGTACGCTAGCGAGTGGTTTGTGGTTTGCCTCACCACCCATCCACCTCCTCGGCACGTTACTCACCTTGAGGTCGAGGTTTATATATATATATAGAGGTTTGTACCGTCCTAGCAATGCGCGCGATGAAGCCGAGATCCCCGTTCTCCTAGACACACAACGTCCCGCCGCCACGCCCTATGGCGGTCGTGGAAGCATGGTAGGAATTTAGAGTGTGGGAAACTTGCGATGCTTACAAGTTTCCAACTCGGGCACCAGGGGTTCGCCAAATCCGTACCTGGCACGTGTAGGTACTGATGGTGCTCGATCCATGTCTGGCCGTCATGGTGGATTACAGGCGCTTATACGCTAGAAAGCACCGAATGCTATGTGGACTCATTTCATCTTCCATAGGATAGCACTTGCATCAAAGTGGATGAGTTTTGAATTCAACAATTGGTATTAGAACGTGTCACGACGTACCAAACTACAGAAAAACCAGGCCGCTGAAAGCCAGATTGTTGTCCGTAAAATAAGGTTTCCAGGACGCTGCTGTCGCGATCTGGCAACACTGGCGTGTAGCTTGGTTCGCCTCTCCCAATCCCCACCCCGGCGAACTATCTGCGACGCTCAGTCTTGACTGAGTTGGAGCTCCCACTCGCTTCGCCCACCAGGTGCGAATTACGCTCTGTAATTCGTTTATTGTGAGCAAAAAAACACTGCGCCAGAGGATATTTATTCCCAATTATGTGTAGTCGACGAAGAAAAATGTATTAGCATACAACACGTGCGCAAATGGTGCAGAGAATTCAAGGAAGGACATACAGATGTCCATGACGAACAGAGTTCCGAACGGCCATCGGTTTCAGACAAAACGATTGCGAAAGTGGAAGAAGAAATGCTGAAAGATCGAAGAGTGACGGTTCGGGAGCTCTGCGAGATTATCCCTGATGTCAGTAAGACTATCATTGTCAAAATTTTGACAGACCATTTAGGGTACGCCAAGGTTTGCGCAAGATGGGTCCCAAGACTGCTTATTGAAGATCATAAACGGCAACGTGTTGAAGCGGTCCGCGAATTTCTTCAAGCCTCTGAAACTGATGGCGAAGCATTCTTGGTTTCAATTGTTACTGAGTCCGCTATACGGCGCCGGAAACGAAGGAACAATCCCGCCAATGGAAACAACCAGAGTCGCTGAAGCTGCGGAAGTTCAAGCAAACACTGTCTGCCGACAAAGTGATAGCGGGCGTGTTTTGGGTCAGGAAGGAGTTATTGTTATCCGAATTCATGCCTGCTGGAGAACAATCAATGCTGACAGCTACTGTGTGACAAAGAAGAACCTGCGCCGCGCAATTCAAAACAAGAGGAGAGGCATGCTCATGAGGGGAGTGCGTTTCCATCACCACAACGCTCGCCTGCACACAGCCCATGCAACAACCGATCTCCTAAACATATTTGGATGGGATATTGTCGCACACCCGCCGTACAGCCCCAAGTGATTACCATCTCCTGCCTGAACTGATGAAACACCTGGGTGGTGTCGGGGAAACACATTGAAAGTGCGTGATGATAACAGTTCCTTCCGAATCACGAAGTAGTCCCTTTTAAAGTTTATTTCGACCACCTAAGGTAAGGTCCATCAGACTTCGTTAATTAATTAATCTCGGCCGCCACCATTGGCTGGCTAGGGTACAAATCAAAATCAAATATAACCAAAAGTTTCTTCAAATAACTCCCCGTGTATGCAGACCACAAGCCAAAGATTTATTCAGAGTTTTGTGCTGCACAAATGCACCCGGCCACCAATGGAAAAATAATAATAAACACACACACAAGTAAATTTACTGGTAGTGACTATATAATTCGAAGATGCAAGTTCTTAAGAGTGAAAAGCAATACATTCAATCACTTTCACGTATCTGTTCATACCAATATAGTTCACCAACATCCACCACGTAATATCGTAGTTTCCTTCTGTTAGTGAAACGTTTTCCCGACGCGGTAGCCCCTAATTAGTAACTCACGGGGACCTAAACACTTCAATACAAATCATTTGTTACTTATTTTCGGCCACAACTTACACCGAGTTACAACAAGACCCAGAGGCATGATAACCAACACAACATTCTCTTTCAGACTCCACTCTGATCTACTAATTGATTATCAGTCTCACCGATGCACATAGTATTCGATACTCGGCATAGAATAAATATAATAATTAAAATAAGATAATTACTGAAGGGGGCAAGCCTATTGTAATGTGACAGTGGGACTCAATTCAGAACCAGCTGAAAGAAAAGGTGTTAAGGTACCTTTGCGGCGCGGCGGGAGAGTAGATGGTACACTGCATGGAAAAATGCATCGACCTCAACGGTGATAATGTCGAAAAATAGGAAAAAGTATGAACATTCCAAAAATGTTTAATTCAACGCAAACAAACATGTTTTTCATTGTGAAAAATCATTGGGAACCTTATTTTACAGACAACCTTCGTACGTATTGATATGGGAGCTGAACACACAACCTTGGTATACTACTGCAGATCATGATAGTTTTCAAGTAAAAACGTCTTATCACGTGTATTCGAGTTATGTCAAGAAATTCACACTTTTCTACAAGAGAAAGATCATGCAAACTGGAGATACTTCTTCGAAACAAACTTTTTGCGATATACTTAAGAAACTAAATGCTTTGCATTTGTCTCTGAAAGGCAGTAACACTCACAGTTTGAAACTTTTGAAGAAAATTGCGGCGTTTAGGAAAACGCTGCAGTTGTGAAAAAGAAAAATTAATTATAGTGTTCAAGATTGTTTCCCTGAATTACACAAATACAGGGGCTAATGCGATCATTGTTTCACGAGAGTTTTTATCCCTTTTCAAGGAACACCTTCCTGCAAAATACTTTGCGAAAGACAACGTCGAATACAAATTGTGTGGATCCTTTCCATGTTCAAGCTCCACCAGAATTTACTTCGCAAGAAAAAGAAAACTTGCTGAATTCTCTTGCGATAAAAGACTTAAAAATATTCGTTAGTTCCGATCTTGTGGAGTTTTGGAAAATGTTAAAAAATGAACATTCAAAAGCTTTAAGAATTCAGACTCCTTTTGCAATATCATATTTATGTGAAGCCGAATTTTCAACTGAAGCTATTATAAGAAGCAAATATAGTCCAAAAATCAATGTGGCATGGTAGCAGTATCGAGTCTGCTATTTGGGGGGGGGGGGGGGGAAATTGTGTGTAGATTAACAAACAAGCTCATGTCGCATTCACTAAATTATCATTGAATTTTTTCACATTTTATACTTCCATATTTTCGTGTCAAATGCTTTTTAAAAAGTTGTTTTAATTTCTATGCCTCATTGGTGTCATTTCGCACATATTTTTTACAAGGGCGCCGTGAACTGAAAGAGTTTGGGAACTCTGGTTTAACCAATTTTCAGAATCGTTTTTTGTTTTTGTTTTGTTTTTGCCCTGATAGAGCAACCAATGTGTTCATTGTCATTAAGTTGCTCTTAACCCTTGTCAAATCGTTTGTCATTGAAATACATGCCCACAAGCATTCACATGCAATGTTTTTGCAGGTCATTTTACTGCAGTTGCTTAGTTGATTATTAATGGAAAGGATAACGCAAATGCAACTGTTTAGTTTGTTTATTGCTGTACCATTTGCATTTCACCTCTCATCGAGGCATCATCAGTGACGAATTATTTACATGGTTATCCCAGGTTGACCACATCTTTACCCCTGCCATATGTCTCGCCTATCACATGTTTATGGCCCATGCAGAAATATTGTGAATTTGTGTTTATTTTTTTGTGTTCCTCTTGCCCTCCTGCCTTCATCTGTGGTAAGTGACGGGTATCTTTTTTTTTTTTTTTAGCTCTCAGTTAATAACAAGGGAAAAGCTGTGAAAAAACTAATGTTAATAATAAAGTGATAACTATTCAATTAAGAAGATCTTGTTGGAAGCTTTGCGATGTGAATTAATATTGTACCAACTTTTAACCAGATAACATTCTGAAACAACAAACGGATATTTTATGAAAATGTAATGGATTTATTCCTGGTACAAACATTTGTCATTCAATCTCTTGTTGGTCATCATTTTAATTCTCTACCTTTAATGAAGATTTTTGCAAAATTGCATAGAATATTTAAGCCTAGCATTTTATCTGTAACTGTGTAGGTAATAGGGCATCTGGGAATCAAACATAAGCTGAAAATTGGGAAGGGCAACAAAAATTACTGTGATTCCTTGCTTAGTTCAAATAAAACTCTGCATTTACCAACTGTGAATTGTTGCTGGACAGAGACAAGAATGAACACACACACACAAAAAAAAAAACAACAAAAAACTGGTGGTCAGTTTTAAGCCCTGAATGCTTACATTTTCGTGGCCAAAAATAATTCTGATTTAATGTGAATCCAAAATAATAAGTAACAGTGTTTCTGAAAATAATTTATATTTCAACCTAATACAAACTCAAGTATGTAATAAAACAAACAAATGCTCAGTGTGTTTCCAGCCGATCTATGTAAATATACTTTAAATACATGGTACAAAAGCGATTCTTTCACTTCAACACTGTAGAAATATTTCAGTATACAAGATTATAAATAACACAAAAAACTATCTTTTATTATATTTTTAGTTTAATTTAATGGAAACATTCCTATGTTAATATTAAGACTAGACACACAGGAATTTTGTATTGTTTTCCACAAATAAATCACTTCTTAAATCAGCTAGTTTACAGTACTTTCAAATCTTCAATTTAGGAAGCCTATCACAGTCACAAACGTCACTTAAGACAACATCTTAATAGTGCACAGTGCAGTCAGCCGACTCCAGCTAGGCTGTTTACAGTTAACTTTGTACAACAGGAATGTTTCCAAGTGGAAAGCAAATTTCAAGATGCTCATATCCAGAAATGTGCACTGTTGTTTTGTTTACTGATGTTGTTTAGTTAAAAATATCAAGCGTGAAACACGGGCAAAAATTTTAATCAGAATTAGCCCAAATCACCAGAATTTCTGAAAAAATTACTATCCTTCCCTGAACAATACAAAATAATAAAAATATTTCCTAGCTTCATCACGTCTTGTGTAGCATTGAGAATACACAAGATGTAATGAAACAAGGTGCGTGTACCAATAATACACCGGCTGGGTACTGGGAAGCAGTATCAACAACAATATAAAGAGTATTTATTTATGATTTTATTATAACACTTACCCACCTCTGGCTGTAAACATTTGACACCAAAGTACAACTGAATCTTCTTCATCTTTGACCACTGTATACAAAATCTGTTCATAGCCATGAACCAAGATGAAGTGAAAACTTGAGAACATCAATGGGTGTCATGAGGGATAAATTCATTTAAATGTAACACATCATTCTTTTGTTTAGTTGAACAAACAGCTGCCACTGACATAATGCTACCAGAAATCACTCAATACAGTGCTTTAACTTTTGTGATGTATCCATACTTCGAGTCTTAAACGTTTGTTTCACAAACAATAAACAGATGAGCAAAGCTCATAATGTTAAATGCAATCATGATTAATTTAAAAATAAATAGTGCACAAGTTAATAAGTCCTCTCTTGGTTCGCTGGGGGGAAAATGTACTTTGTTTATAAATTACTAACTAACACTAAGTAACAATATTATGTATTTCTTTCACTACAATTACTGTTACATTTAAATAAAACATCGCCATTCAAATATACCCTTTACAACCTTTACACTTTTAATTTTTTTTTTTTTATATTTTACGAGCACATTTCAAGTTTACATGGCAGTTAAATATACACTCAATGAAAATGATGTC
Organism: Vandiemenella viatica; assembly: GCA_031002005.1. Lineage (NCBI taxonomy): Eukaryota > Metazoa > Arthropoda > Insecta > Orthoptera > Morabidae > Vandiemenella > Vandiemenella viatica. The sequence continues at coordinate 67,130,664 of JARYHS010008075.1, read as the reverse complement.
AAAATTTTATGTTGCAATATAACACATTAAAAATATGGTAATGTGTCAAACCAAAACACTGATAAATGACTGCGTTGATCACAAAATGGATATCCCTCATTTTAAGGAGATGTGCTTACATTTCCACAGAAAGCACAAGACAACACACATCAAATTATTTAAGATTTCTTAACATGAATTGTCATTTGATGCTAAAGTAGTAGAAACACACCATGTGTGAAAACAATATCTGTACAATCATTTATCAACACAAACACTTCTGCAAACATCGATGGGATTTTAAGACCATCTGATAAATATATATAATACATATATATTTTATTTTTATATATAAATAATACAAAGGTGGCAGTAAATTAAAAGCAAAGGGGGCTAATGAAAAAAGATTAAGAAAGAAGTGATACTCGTTCACATATGAACAAACAATATGTAAACACTTTCACCATTTGTATGACAATTTTAATGGCAGTTGTCCATGCTCACTCAGTGTTACAAAACGTTTTGCGGTTTATACCCTTTGCTTTAGGGTGTCGTGCTCAACTACCACAGCACACAATACTATGACTTGTATGGTTGGAAAAGGCTATCACAGAATGCACAGTCAATAATATTCAAACTAAAAGAACTGATACAAGTGAAGTGTCAACTTAATAATACACATAAAATTACACGGGGACACAATACTGCTGCTGCTGCTACGTCTCTTCAGAGTGACTGGGTCCTTCCGACCCTCCATTCACCTCTAAGTTAGAAATGTCACCAACTGCAGACTCTGCCAAATGAACCGTTTCACCTTCTCCCTGCTCACTGACAACTTGTGCTGCAGCCGCGGCTGCTGCAGCTGCAGCTCTTGCTGCTGCAGCAGCAGCTGCACGCCCAGCGCTGCTGCGGAGTACTTTTCGTTCTACAGGCACTGAATCTCCTACTTCCTTTACTTTCTTGCTGCTCCTGGATCGCCGGCTACCAGAAACTGTTGAAATGGCTTTCAATGGCTTTGTATTGTCAGAGGAGGGATTTTGATAATCTGAAGCAGAAGGAACAACTGAATCACTGGAAGATGCTAATGTAGATACTGTCAAATCATGTGAGACTGCTGAATCGGTATCGGTTATCATTGGTACCGGCTGCTCTTCTGTAGGTGACATGGATACAGTCGGTTCCACGTGAGAAGCGTCTGACACTGGAACTTTTTGTTCTGTAGGGCAATCGGATTGATCTATTTGTGATTTACCAGAAACATCAGATTTTCTCTCAAGTTCTGTATCTGCAACTGCCAAAACTGGCGAAACTGTGGGAACTGACAATGAATCTGGCACAGCATCAATGACCTGTGGGTCAACTATAGGTCCTTCCATAGCTTTTTCATTACACGTTTCCCCCCTCTGTGGGGAGTCTTGAGGTTTGTCTGAAAGTGGTTCATGGAAACTTTCATCTTCCTTTATATTTTGCTCCTTCAAGGATTTAGAGAGTTTCTGTTCACTCTGTTGAAGATCAGCTGTATTTGAAAGACTGTTACCGACTCCTCTGTCATTCACAGGGTCTTGAAGTCTCTTGGGAGTCCTTTCTTCCACTCTGTTAGCTGCTTCCACAGAGGTCTTGTAAAGACTTTCCAAAGCCTCTTTCATTTCCGCTTCATGGGACCTCTTTAACCAGTCCTCACCCTGAGGAAGAAAATTAGAGAGGAAAGAATGGCTCAAGTTTTCAGCAGAATCCTTCCTTTCTAGCTCTGTTTTAAGTTTCTTAGGAGGTTTGTCTTCTGCCCTGTAAACAAAATCTAGCTGTGCATTCTTGCTCAAATTTTCTACCAATTCCTTTCGTTCAGATTCCCTTATCCTCTTCTCACGGGCAGTGTCAGTAGCATCTTTTCTGTCGGCATCTCTTGGTCGCTTATCATTTCTTAAAGGAATGTCTGCAGACTGTACTCTACTCAAGCTCTCCAGTAAATGAGTGTCGTGCGGCAGAAGCAACTGTTGCAACTGCTGCTGTTGTGCGCGGTCAAGGGCATCTCTGGAAGACATACGATGTCTATGACTGGTCGATGATGGTGAAGATGATGTTACAGTTGCAGCACGAGAACTATTCTGAGCTTTGTGACTGCCTGACCGAGAGGAGGTAGTCTGCGAAGTAGAAGTTGATGCACCCGAGACACCTAAACTTCCATTGAGCAAGCCACATTGTTGTGCCAAGCTGTCATAAGCTGAAGACATTGAGCCAGGTTGCATTGAAAAAGGATTCAATCCTCCAAGTCCAAGAGGTGTATAAAGGAGACTGGGATTTGGGAAGAAGAAAGGTATGGAGGAAGACATACCAGATGATGAAGATGAAACAGGAGGGGGTTTACTGCTGCTATGGCTACGTTCTGAATCTGCAGGCTTTCTATTTTTTGTTTTACTGGAGGAACTAGTGCCAGTAACTCCAATGTCACTTCCCTCCATACCAGCTAGTGAAGGCAATCCGAGATTGGCTAAGTTAGCAAACAAGGAATTTGTGAGGTTCATGTTGTTAAGATTTCCAAGTCCACTCATGCTTCCCAAAGCACTCATATTTGGCATTCCACTAAATGGCAAAAGCAGTGGATTATTTTTGGGATCAAATCCACTGAGAGATAATCCTGAAAGTATACTGCTAGGATTCAGTCCTGCTGCTGAAAGACCACCAAGACCAGCAGTAGCCAGTGAAGGGAATGGCAATGTCGATGCCATTGATGTTGCCATTGATGACTGACTAACAGGTGGTTGGTGCCCCGGCGGACTTGATAACAAAGGTGGGCGTCCTGGTCCTTTCTTTCTTTCACTGGCAGGCAAGCGTTTCTGTAAATCATGTGGAAGATTGCCCCTTTCCTTTACTAGTTCTGCCCATTTCGGATCAACATCAAACATTGGATTTTCTACTAGCCACTGAGCCAGTCTCTTCAACTGTGGTGCCTTGCTGCCAGTCATCTAGAATTAAGCAGTAATTCAAATTAAAACAATGAAGATGTTCTTGTAACTTATAATGAACAGACATATGATGCTTGCATAACAAAACTGCATTTAAATGAAGTTATCTGTAGCTAACAAAAAAAAAAAAAAAAAATATTATGTATAGCAATAAAATGAAAAATTATTCAAAAGTGGAAAGTCAGAATTTAAATTCAAATAAACTAATATTTAAAATCAAGATAACATAAAACAGTAGTGCATTACAACAGCAAAATTTCTAGTTACCGAAAAGTTGGCCTCATTATAAAGGCAAATTGCACAAAAAATTACAATATATTTTAACATAACCAGAGAAAAGTCTGCTGTCTGACTTCTATCATGACATTTAGAAAACAAATTTTTCCCTTATTATACAAACAATAAGAAAGCCATCAACTGAATGCTGAAAAATAAGTTAGGGGATACTTGACAGAAAAGACTTCAAGAATCCCAGTATTTTTAATTTGTTGACATTAAAAAATAATAATTAAAACACATTTCCAAAATAAATTAAGACTGTAAATGATATTAAATAAATAGTTCAATAATCTGAGAGAGAAAAAAATAATATTTTTCCATTTTGACCTAAATTTCATAAGTCTTTCACACTTAACCTAATCACTATCGGCCATAAGCATGTAATATCAACTCTAGGAATAGACAACCACAGGTATGGAAAACTATTAAGGCTGTATATGAATTGCTAGTATTCATATGAGGTTCCTTGTGGAACCAGCACAATATTCACACATCTTTAAAACTTGAATGGCATTCTAAGGCTCTCTATCAGTATTAGTCAAATGATGAGAAGTCTAAACAACCAAAGGGTTAACAGAAAACAATTTACTAAAGATATTATACAGGTTATTTAATTTAGTTCAGTTAATTCAAGCAGCAGAGAATTTCTTAAAGTGATTTCATGATAAAAGTACTGAAAGCTAATACACAAATACAAAATTTGGAGAAGCCAATGTAATCAGCTATAGTTACTTATTAATGTGATTCATATCCATAGAGTTGCTGATACAATAGTGAGGAAAAACACAAACAGTTATTAACATGAAACTAAAAACAGGGGGAAAAATACAGCAATTAAAGTTAAGATCTGATCATTCATATTTCAGAACCCTAAGACAGTGAATTGGACAGCATTAAGGAGATCTTCAAAAGTGCAGGTTGTTGGACATTGTGGGCAATTGTATAGGTGGTGGCTAGCTTGTTGGTCCTACTCAACATCCATACATAATTTGGATCCTTGAGGTAAAGCTATACTGCTACATTAAACTTCATTGGGCACACACTACATTTCAACCTATTTAGCATTCTCCAAGTTTTCTGATTCTGGTTGGCACCTGGGGCAGTGCCTCAATGACTGCCCTACATGCTAGATCGCCATCGGTTGATGTCTGAGTATGGGATGATTCACACTCAGATTAACCTATCTTCACTCCAAATTTGCAGCTATGTACCCTCTTATTCAGGGAGAGTGAGTTCCGCCGGATAATTCAGTTTTTCAATTGGTGCAGCTCTGAGGCAACCCATTATAATTCTGCAGGTTTCATGTAGTGAGACATGTACTTGTTTAATCTAACCCGATTTTTGGAAATGAACTCATTCAACAATGTAATACAGTGATGTTACTGAGACAATCTTGCAGTATTGTTCACCTTGGATAACTCTTGAGTTGGTGTAAGACCGAAATATTTTGTACATTTGAACTGACAACTCAGGGATCATGACAAGTTGTTAACGAGGAGCATAAACTCTGGTATGTGTCCTCTAGTTCATTTACTCTTTTGTACACTTGCTTCATTTTTCATTTTCAGCCTAACTACAAATAAGCATGGTTTCAGATGAAGTGCCTTCGAAATGCACTAAACATGCAGTCGCATGGAGGCACAAACATACAATGCAGAACCTATTTAAGGCCCTAAGAGAGAGAGAGAGAGACCTGTTCTGCTAACCCCCATCCCCACCCACTGTCACACAGGTTATCAGTATGGCACTTGGTGCCCTGGGTTATGAGGAGATGAAGAGTCTATTATACATATATGTAAGTCTATGTCTGGTCTGTTCTCTCTCTTTCTCTGCACGTCACACATTTGGTCACTCTCAAATTCCAGGTAGGTTTTACATAACCAAAACTTCTGGAATGGGTACTGCTGCTCCCCATATCAGCCTTGTAAGCAATTCTCATCATAGCAGTTAATCAGCTGGAGATGGATTCTGGAAGCGATTTGATTGTCAAAGAGAGTAAAAGATACAGTTTTTCATTCAATCAATATTGTCTACAAAACAAGGATGGGGGAAAGTAAACCCACATAACAGTTGGAGGTGGCAAGTCTGCGAAGGAGGTTGATATTGGAGCGTTAGAGACCATTAGCACACTAACAAAAAACTGGCACAGTAACATGGCTAAAATGGAGCAAAAATCCTTACTATGAGTGGCTGTAAAGAGATCAGCTATACAGGAAGTAAAAAATGGCCCTGCCAAACTTAGAAGATATTTCCTTTCAATACAAAGGCTAACCTAAACTTTGGACCACAACAAAATCAATTCTGACCTTACTAAAGACTCAATCTGCTGCCTCATTCCTTCAATTCCTAAACAGCCAGGAATGCTGAAGAATAAAACCTTCTTTCCAGTTAACTTGAGGGAATGAAGGGTATCCTGTATTTCATGAACTTCTTGGTCTGCTTGGTAGATATTTCCCAGTGAATGCCAATGCAGCAAAGAGAATCACAACGTATGATTTACTTCACATACCAAAAGCAACACAATGATAAAAGTGATTGCTTAAAATGAAGCACATTTTCACCAAAGCCAGTCATACAGCTACTTTAAAATTCAATAGCTCCAGGTAGCACAGTAACATGAAAAATACACCCACAAGATGTCTGCCATGGATAAATGTATCCTGTATAACCATTTCCAGTAGGATCAGGTTATCCAAGTTAGAATGGAATTTCCTGAATTCACACCGAAAATTGTTCAGAAAATTCTAGGATTCAAGACGCCAGACTAGTTCTTCTCAATTCAGCTCGTTAAGGCAGTGCTAGCTGATAACATTTCATCCTTGCCAGATTTTAATAAAGTTGCCTATTTCCACGAATTGGGGCACCACACTTTGTTCAAATGCTGTTAAAAATATCTAAATAGTACTGTTTAGAGTATTTTCTGAGATGCTGCAGCATTAGGTACTAGATCAAGTCTCACCTTCAAACAGTGCCTTTTGTACATTCTACGGCTGACCAAGCCCCCTATATTGGATATATTGTTATATATTTGATATTTGACTCAACAAGACATAAAATATCTGTCTATGGAGCAGTATTTTGTTGCTTTACCTCAGGGTTCAAATCAATAGTTGAAGTGATGACAGCAAAGAACACTGCAATCGGCTATAAAATTCTTCATTTGTCATTCACTCTTCACCATTCTTATTCCCCCCCCTCCCCAATAGCCTTACATCTTGTCAACATCAGTCACTATGTGCCCCTGATACAGTAATCAAGAATACCTTCCATCTATACAAGTGGGCAGACTCGATACTTTTGATGATGACCTGAAACTGTTAATGTTGCTCATGAAGCTGTGTCACAATGTTTAAACTCTGCTTGACAATACGATGCTCCTTTGCTCTTGCAATTCAGAATGCTGCTAGTTTATCAGTTATTGGGTGTAACCTTAAATGACGCAAAGCCTGTCTTTGCCCTGAATGGTGGATTGACATTCCTTGCAGTGTTCAAGAGGTTTCTGTTTCTGGAATAGAAGCATTTACTGCCTGTAGAACATCTGTTACATGATCCACCTTCTCAATTCCATTCCTTGTGGGGCCAGGAATTTTTAAGAGTTCTGCCTGATCAAACAAGCTATGCCAATATGTTTCATTGTTTGGATTTCACATTAAACTGTAGGCCCTGCCACAACAGAGGAGGAATGTGTGACAAATTGAAAATCTGTCACAAGATTGCAAGGCAACATGAATTTACTTTACTTTTTTGTTCAAATTGTAAGCTGCATTTTCCACAATAAGACTGAACTCAATGTGCACCCAAATACAAAAGTGATTGCTCCCATTTTGGTCATGATCCACATCCCACTGCATGGAGACTGCAATGGAAAGAGAGAAGGGCAAATGGCAGAAGACAAACCAGAAGGAGTAGTGAAATTTGTTATTTTCCCGACATTGATGATGGGGATTCTCTTGGTCTATTAATCTACAAACCGCTAGAACCCTGAGGCAATCGGATATCAAACCCCCACAATGTGAGTATTTAAATGTTCCAACAGGTAAAATGGCAGAGTAAGCTGTTGCAAGATAACTGCCAGTTCACTGCAATCAACTGACACACTGGACAGTAGATATATATTGCAGACAGTTGTATAGGTCTGTCTACTTTCATTGCTTCTATTTCTAACGCAGAGATGAGAGCAACAGGTTCAGAGTGGATTGTTTCTGAAAAACATAGCCACTCCAGCTTTCACTTGATCATTCTAAGTTTTACCCCTCCTTTAAAAGTCATATCCTCTTATGTCAGAGTGAAACGTAGATCTAAAATGTGTCTCCTGGAAACAGTTTTATCTTAACACACATCTCACCCAGCGGCACATCAGAAGGGGCAGGGCCAACATCGGAGTTAACTATGGGCCACCCTACGTATTCCTTTAGCCAACAGAACTGCCAGTCACTAGGAGGCCAATGCCTAGAAGCTAGTGGCACTGGCAAAGTTCAATGGGGCTCCCGTTTTCCTTAGCACTTGTTTGCAAGGCTTCCCTTGCAACATTTAAAGAGTCTCCATTGGTGTCACTTGCATGAACCACTACTGCACATCTCTTGCTTCTGGTAACAACCATTGCCATTATTGTTGGACTGGATAGTCTAAGGTGCAGGGCAGTTTGCTAAAGGGTTGTCTCTGATTCTAAGACTCAGTAAGTCTCAACACCTCAAAAGACTGTCGTACGCAGGCGGATACTCTATGGGTTTGGGATGAACCAGGTGGGTTCACCCCTCCCCCCCCCTCTCTAAGTGAAATAAAGCTTCTTCTCTTGCAGCATTTGTAGAGTCACTACTGCGTTCACTTACATTATCTCCCTACTGCACATCTAATGAAAACCGACAAGCATCCTCCACCCAATACTTGGGATTTGGTAACTTCCCAACAGCTTTAAGGACTGACGGTGTATGGTCCACCAGGAGCTAGTTTCAGATACTGTGCTCCAACACCTCTAGTGACTACTCTTTGGGTCTATCCTCGGAGGCTGGTTCTTCCACTGGGGAAAGGGCTGGTTACAGGAAAAGGCGTTCCCTGGTTACCCAGGCCAAACCCTGTTTTCTGTGGGTCCACTCTGGTTCTCTGTGGTAAACCCTAGAGCCGGGCGTAAGTAGTGGGTAACACTGTGTGGACATTGCTCAATGAGGGAAAATGGTATCAACTCTCCTCTGCGGTAGCTCTGGTGGGTAACATTGGAGATGTGTATCCTTTGCCTTCATTAGCACAAAGACAGTACAAACGGTCTACATCACAACTGCGATGTTAGGGATGTGATGCCCCCTACCACTGGGATTAACATTGTTCTGATGCTTCAGATATGTCGAAATTGTTGGTTTTTGCCCCCGAGTTTGCGGGATGTAGGGATTCAAGGATGCAGTGAGACCTTGCAGAATGGAAACACTTGGACTGGTAGATCCTGGTTGACCTGAAGGCCCCTGCTGCCAGCATTCACACAGTGCAGCTGCTTCCAGCAAAAGGGAGGAGGACAGAAGACATGAATTGGCAAGCCCAATTGGGTTGATGGTTTGCAGGATCAAGGTGCTGGGTGTGGATCGATTGGGGCTCGATCCAGTGTCTAAGGAAGTAATGACACTGCTGCAGTCAGAGCACGTGGTGCTGGAAATCAATGTGCCTCGCTGAGTATAAGACTAGGCACGAAGCAGTCAAGGGTTCAGTGAGCCTTACCACTGACATAGACCCTGTGCCAACGCCCTCGGCAGTGAGATTGCTGGCATGGAGAATAGAGGTCTTGTAACACTCTTCTACTTTTCCCAGCACTAAGAACTTGATTGCAGGGAAGTGACATGACACTGCACAGGGGAGACAAATGGTACCAGTAAACCACAAAATGCGCCATTGAAGGTGGCAGTAACATTGGGGGGATCCGTTCCCAGCCTATGTTTCCAGCTTGTCTGTTGTGGCTGCTGCTGCGGTGTACGGTTCGGTGATCAAATGAAGTGGAGCCCCACGCCACCGGTATGTACCAATATCTTGCTGCCATAATAGAACCTCTATATATATTACCCATGGGTCCAAACATCTGATCTCGGTGGACCATTGCCATCCTCAAGTGCTGACATCTTTGACTCTGGGAAGACCCCAGAGAGTAGTGATTTCTTTTTCTTGCCCAGTCCTGTTCAGTCTCTTTCCCCTATCACTAATCAGTTTGGGAGGATTTCAGTAAGGGGATTTCACAAACTTTTCTGGGTTCGTCTGTTGAATCTTTGGACCCCAAATCGTTTGTTGTACTAACCCTCCATTGTTGTTGTTTTTGTTGTAGCTACAGAAAGTACTCTAATTGCAGCAATTTTTTGTAGATTGTGTTGTTGTTGCAGCTGATGGAGCCTTAGACCCTGCTGTTGACATGGACACGGTGGCAGAAGTATTGCTACAGACATTCGCAGTCTTGGTTTACAACCATTACAGATTTTGAGCCAAATTTACATGCATGAGCATCCTCTATTTCTAGCCCACATCTGCCTTGTTTGTCTGTATAGCAAAACATATCTTAACGACAGAAGCTATTACCTCTTTTAAGAAGCTAGTAACAAAAATAGGTGGGGCGAGATCCTAGGATGGCTTTATCACTTTGTTCGGAGGAATCTGCTTTTTAAGTTTCAAATTCTATATCTTCTGTGTTTCGAGATACACTTGACACTCCTTGTTCCAGGCAGGGTGTGGCCTGGAGCAGTTGATGCATATCCGTAAAAGGATTTACTACCTACTGGCTTATGTGGTGCTAGGCCACATGTAAAGAAGATGGGGTTGTCCTTGCAGGATGCCATCGTGAATCCAAAGCTCTAACACTGAAACACCTTCTCAGTGCAGGTGTAAACTCGGTTCAGAAAAAACTTGCTTCATGTTAACTATTGACCTTTACCACTTTGCCTGTTTCCCATTCCTTAGTGAGTTCCACAATCTTCAAGTCATAATATCGTGACAGGCATCTTTAACGTTGTTTAAGGAGTTTGCATTTTATCGTTAGCAACCTAAATTTCTCACAGTTAAGGAATAGGGAATCTTGAATACAGGTTGATGCTTCCAGCAGTATTTTTACACAGATTTTAGAGTTGCAGCAAGGCCCTCTATTCCACTGAAATGTTAATAGAAGTACATTTTCAAAGGAACCCTATCCCCTGGACATAACTATAAAAGTGTTATTACTAAGAACAGCTTTTCGGTTACCATCTTTTTATAGTTGGTTGGCTGGCAACCCTGGCTGGTTCTTTTTAACATCTTAAGGTGTTCTTAGATTCTCGCAGTCCACTCGAGGCAATAGGGATGGACTTTTTCAATTGGATCCGTGATATGGAACCATCGATTCATGCTATCAAGTGCAATACAGAAAGGATTTGGCACGTGGCTCTGAGGTAGAAGACTCTGTGAATTCACTCATCACGCATTCACCTTCTCAGCACGTCACATAACATTCCACTGTCATGTCCTGCTGCAGTCATTGAAGTATGAAAGAAGTTTATGGTGTTGTAAACTTGCGGCACTCAAAAGTTTCCAGCTACGGTATCCTGTCATACTCGACACTTGCATTTCAGGATCCTAGTGGGAATGAAGTAGATGGAGGGAAGTGAACATTATTACACAGTATTTCAGAACAAGCCCCCTGTCCTGTAGAGAGAAAAACATGGCAAGGCTGTTGAATCTTATAATATGACTGAAAAGAATTTGCTGAATGGAAGAAATCAGGGGTTGGGTATTCTAATGTTCTAAACAAAACATTAGAATTTTTAATATCATTTAAATAACTAAAAATCCCACCCCACATAAAAATGTCATTTAAGGAGAAAGATTAAGAATTTATACCAATCTGCAATTTTATAAAATATTATTAGAAATAGCAATAATAGTTTACTTTTTTGTTGATGTAATAATACTGATTGGATTAGAGGCATTAGAGACTGAAACCAGGCAGATATACTGTGTCAAAGATATACAGGTAATATAATATCATCTGTAGATTTGAAAAAGGCAGTTGTTTCTGGAAATGTTACAATGTCCCTAACAGTTACTGAAATTTGAGGTGAGGCTCATGTATAGGCTACAACAGTGAAGGCAAGAGAGTTGTCATATGCGTTGTGTGAAGTGCAAGTATCATGTCCAATAATAGGGAGGTGTTCCTCAGTCGAGAAATTTTGTTATGGCTGGCTACATGCTTTGATTTTTACAGTGTTATCTATATCAGTAGGACCACAACCATGAGGTGTATGATTTATGGACTAAGCTGTTAGTAAGATCAGGTGATCTGCTCAAAAATTATTCAGAGCAGCAGAGGGAGAGGTTTAAAATGAAAGGTACACAAAGACGCCCATAAAGACAGATTTGGCAGATGGGTGTAACTTTAAGTCCAGGAGAACTTCATTGTTACTTTTGATGGTACAAATTTTTTAGTATCAGGGATGTCTATTGAAATTAGTTATTGTACAAGATTGTTAGAAGGAAATTTTTGTAAGGAAAAGTTTGCAACTGTCTGAAGGGAGGTTTTGGTGTAAATCTGTGGACTTGATGCGAACAGGTGTGAAAGCTACTTTTATGCAGCAAAATTTTGTTATTCAGTAAGATGTTTCAAGTATGGGAGTTTGAAGATAGATCAAGAGAATGGAAGAGGTTGAAGAAATTGATAAAGTCAGGGAGAGGACTTCTGTAGACCATGTAGTAAACCTAGCATCTGTGAACAATAAAAATGGTGTGAGGTGAATTGTGTTCATAAATTTTTCTTCCAAAAAGGAGCAGGAAAAGGTTGGTGTAGGAAGGAGTAATGCTGATTTCCATGGCAGAGCTGAATGTCTAGTGGTATAGTTGGAACTTAAATAAAAGAAATTTTACAAAGAATCAAGTGGGTCAGAGATATAACAGATGTGCAGGAGATGCTATGTGAAAAGCTGATAGTAAATACCCTAGGGCAGTTATGAGCTGAAAATGGTATAAATTTCTATAAGGGGAAGTGATGATATTGGGGAAAAGTTTAGGAGGTAGAGGGATGAGATCTATGGATAAACACACTAGCTTTGAAAACTTGTTTATAAATTGTTAGAAATGCTGATCTACAAAGGCCAAAATACTCTTGGAAGTGTTCAAATGAAAGCTGAAGCCAGGTGTTAACTATAATAGATTGTGAATTACAATAAACAAAATTAAATTTTTTGGAAACTTGAGCTACAAAGAGTAGTTACAGGGTCTGACTCTTGATTGAAGGAAGGAGGATTCTCAGGGTTGGAATGACTGCTGTAGCACAGCACAGATGCAGAAACCTGTATCCGTAAAGCACGAGGTGAAAAACTGTTTTGGTAAAAGCAGTAACAAATCTAGTAATTTAGTTAAGTAAATTCTGATATGATAAATAATTAGGAAAGCAATCAATCTCATTTAAAACCAGGCAGGTTGTTTTGTATAAATTTGGTGAGAATTGGCAAAGAAATGAAATGATATATTATTTATATTGAATTTGGATAGTACCACAGACAAAAAGTTGACCGAGGAAGTGAATTAGAAAGTCTTTGAAATAAATTTGTCATGATAACTTTTTTTTTTTTTTTTTTTTTTTTGCCAATGCAGGTCACACGATGAGAGCTGATTGGTGATTTGGCCCTATGTTGTCTTAGTTCTAAGCAAGAAGATCTGTGCATTTAAATGATTATGTAACTGCCAAAAGTAATTACATATAATATGGCTGTTTCTTCAGGGTAAAATGTTCTGGAGGTAAAATAGTCCCCCAATCGGATATCTGGGCGGGGACTGCTCAGGGAGGAGTCATCAGAATGGATAGAAACATTCTATGAGTTGTAGCACGGAATGTTAGAAGTATCAATAGGGCAGGTAGATTAAAAAACTTAAAAACAGCCATTGCGAATACATTATTTAAGAATCATATCATGGGTAAACAGAAATTCAGGAATCAAGTTCTAGATTGTAAAGCATACCCAGGAGCAGACATAGACTCTGATCATAATCTGATAGTTATGAAGTGCAGGCTGAAATTCAAGAGAGTAAAGAAGCAATACAAGTAGAGCAGACTGCAAGTGAATAAATTGAAACAATCTATCATGAGAGAAAAGTTTGCAGAAATGGTAGACGTCGGTCTAAGAAGTAACTCTGAAAGGAGTTCAACTGAGGACGAATGGAATGCATTGAAGAGAGAAATAATGAAAGCAGGGAAAGAAACATTAGGCTTGGAGAACATGCCACCTGAAACACTTGGAGCACAGAAGAAATCTTGGAGCTGATGGATCAGAGGAGAAGACACAAAAATTCTCGAAGCAGGAAGAGAGCAATACAGGCAATTTAGAAATCAAATAAACGGGAAATGCAAAAGAGCAAAATAAAAATGGTTACAAGGAGAGTGTCGAGATGTAGAAAAGAAAATGGTCATAGGTAAAGTAGATGTTGCATATAGGAAGATCAAACAAAATTTTGGAGAAATGAAGAAAAGAGGTGCAAACATTAAAGCTGCAGATGGAAATCGTCTTACAAACAAACAATAGATCTTAACGATGGAAGGAAAAGAAGTTGATGTCGACATTGATGACTTGGGTGATCCTATTTTGAGGACAGAATATAATAGAGCTTTGAATAATTTGAAATCAAATAAGACAATTGGAACTGATTAGATACCTGCAGAACTTCTGAAATCCCTCGGATAAGAAGGAATCTGAATATTAATCAAACTTATATCAAAAAGTTATGAAACAGGGGAGATTCCCACTGATTTTAATAATAGTGTCATCTTCACACTTCTGAAGGAAGCACGAGCTGATAAATGTGAGATTTATCGCACTATAAGTCTAACATTACAAGCTTCAAAATTGCTGACCAGAATAATATACAGAAGAATGGAAAGTGTAATAGAAGGGATAGTAAGTGAAGAACACTTTGGGTTTAGGAAAAATGACGATTCAAGAGAAGTGATTACAGCCTTAAGATTAATACTTGAAAAAGGGGGGGAGGGGATCAAGAAAAACAAAGATACTTTTATGGTGTATGTCGATTCAGAAAAAGCTTTGGATAATGTTAGGTAGGACAAGGTGTTCAAAATTTTAAAGAAGTCTAAAATAACGAGATATAGGAATACCTTATAACCTTTATAAGAATCAAGTAGTTATAATAAAAGTAGAGAATCATGAGAGACATGCATCAGTTAAAAAGGGGGATGAGACAAGGTTTTAGTCTATCTCCATCAATATTTACTTTGTATGTAGAAGCAATAAAGGAAGTGGAAGAAAGATTTGAATGTGACGTAAATGTTCGAGGAGGGAAAAAAAAAAAAAAAAAAAAAAAAAAACCCAGTATGTTGCGATTTGCTGATGACATTGTCATTAGAAGAACAGGCTGAGGATATCGAGAAGTTACTGAATGTCATGAACAAAATACTGAAGGAAGATTTTGGACTAAATGTAAACCAAAGCAAGACAAAAGTGCATATATGACACCAAGAATAGTAGATTAAATATAAAAATAGGGTCAGATGCGATAGGAGAAGTTTATGAATTTTGCTACTTAGGAAGTAAAATTACAGCCGATGGCTGAAGCAGGAATTATGTTAAAGGCAGAATAGTACTAGCAAAAAGAGTTTTCATGAAAAAGATAAATCTTTTAGTTTCAAATATTAATCTATGACAGAAATAACTTTTTAAAACTGTGTGTGGAGCACAGCGCTTTATGGTAGCGAAGCATGGACTTTAGGAATACCAGAAAGAAGGAAATCAAAGCATTTGAAACATGGTAGTATAGAAGGATGCTGAAAATTAAGTGGAAAGATAAAGTACGACGTCCGGGCATCCAGATTTGGGTTTTCCATGGTTTCCCCAAATCACTCCAGGCAAATGCCGGGATGCTTCCTTCAAAAAGGCCATGGCCGAATTCCTTCCCCCCATCCTTTCCCGTCTCTAAAGACCTCGATGTTAAAAAGAGACGTAAAGCAGTTAAAAAAATAAATAAATAAAGTACGAATACGAAACAAACGAGTTTTGGTAATGATGGATGAAGAAAGAAGTCTGTGGAAGAAGCTTACAGAAAGAAGAGACAGGATGGTAGGTCATATTTTGAAACTTGCAGGATTGATTATCCTTTACATTAAAAGGTAAGAAATGCAGAGGCAGACAGAGATTAGAATTTATGAAGCAGATAATTGAGGACGTGGACTGTAAGGGGAATGCTGAGATGAAAAGGTTAGCACAAGATAGGAAGGGATGGACAATTGCATAAAACCAGTTGAGAGATTGTCAAGGGAGGGGGAATTCAATTTCCACACTGATGTATCCTTGCTCTTTTCTAACAGCAAACAGTTAACCATAATCCTATCTGCATCGTGAAAAACTGTCTTGTCTAGACATTCTTAGCAAAGTTATTAAATAGGCCCAAAGTATTTCCTTACAATTATAACTGAGCTACACACATTAAAATTTAATCAGACTGTATTGAAAAATATGATTTTTTAAATCTTAAATATGATTCATGAGGATATATTAATCAAATATACATATACTGATTCTATATTGTAATTAGGGTGCTGACAAATGATTAAGGTAAAAATAAATAAATAAGTAAATGCACATAAATGAAAAAAGGAAGCTCCAAGACCCCTTCTGTGGAAATCTGGAATCAGAAATTTCACACATTTCTTCATTATGGCTTTATAACAGAGCAATAGCTTCATAGCAAGAAAAGATTTTAACATTGCAAACAGATTATAATACCATACATTTAATACTAAAAACAGTTTTCAAATAAATACGAGCTCAGTATCTTATTTCAGAACCTAACCAAAATTAAATGAATAATGGCACTAACATTTACACATATATTATGATAAAAAGTATAAATTTTAATGTAATGTTTATAGGGTCCAAAAATTTAATTTAAGAAAATATTTCAGGTTAAAGATTTTATTCTAACACAAGGAAGTCATGAGTCAATAGAGTCATGAGTCACGCGAGGATGATAGAATTTCAGGAAGACAAAGAAAAGGCACATTTTAACACAAACAATAACTAACTATAACATTGTCTTGTCAACATGCAAAAAGCAAAATTCTGAGCTAACAGATAAATGCTTTTTCAGTAACTAAAGAATTCAACTTCTAGAATAAAATAACTATGGAGTTAAAAATAGGTCAAAAAAAAAAAAGCTAATAAAAAATAAGGGGGGAATACAAAAACAGCTGGAAAATGAAAATACATTTAAAGGATGAAAAAAGGGATCTTAATTTTGTTAGAATCAAGACAGGGATGATAAAAAAGATAATAAAATTTAAGGAAGAAGAAAGAAAACCCCATTTAAAACCATATTTAAAAAAGAAAGATGTAGTATTTTTAAATCTCAAGAATTCATTTGGTGGTAGGAAGGTTGAGACGCAATAAAATAAATATAAATCTCGCATTCAAATAAAAATAGCCACAGATATAAATAACATATCAAATTAAATGGAAAATTAAAAAGAATCGTTTGGTATTGATAACTTTGCAAGAAACCAAGTAACTTAGAAATTATGGAGAGATTAGTGAAATTCCTCAAGCTTTCATAATTAATAATGGTTAAATGAGTAAAGACACAAGAAAATTTAGTGTAGGCTAAAATAGATAGCATAATCCAGTCCATAAAATGGCATAATTTGAGAAAGATAGACCAAAAATAATGCACTGTGAGAAACAAGTGATTATTTCAGTCACTAGAAGGCATCATTTGCTCAAGTGTTCTCCTGGGCGATAGTATAAAAGACCATGGATTTATCACACCAGCCAGCCATCAGTTAATGAAGCAGAGTAAATGCCACTTTGTTTCACTATGAGGAAACTTTCATACTTAAGAATTTTTACAAACATATAGCTTCAATGACTGAAAATGTTAGGTGACGTTTGAACTGAAAATTTTCCCTACCAGAGGGAGTGATATATTTCAGTGGAGAGATGAATTGAGAGATCTTGTGCACTTCAACAACCAAAGTTAATAACTCTGTAAGGAAGCAAACTTTTATTAACTTTTCTTTGGGTTATTGTGGATTTCATGGATGAACGAAAGTATGTGAATGTCACTTTTATGTTGTAGCTATCTGATCTCTTCAACTAAGATTTCGAAATCTGATTTAATTTTCAGTCAAATGTATTGCTGTCTGATGCCAGCTTAGCTTAAAACCTGTGAAGAATAAATTCAGTGAAATTGATTTTTGATGTATCATAGACTACATCCACTGGCATTTGCAGTGAAATACTTTAACAAAAGTATACCTAAGAAGATGGTTACCGATTCAGAAAGAACTTAGCAAGGAATACATTCACAGCTTATGTTAGAATCTAGTCATACCCCAAGCAACATTTAATCATAACAGCTTCAGTTTTTTGCTTATCGTTTTATGAAGTTATTAGAGGTGGGTGGGAATGAGGGTGAGGAAGAGGAAGGAATTTGGCAATGGCTATCCCCAGCATTCATCTGGAATAGTTTGGGAAAACCATCGAAAACCAAAATCTGGGCGGCCAGATGGGGATTCAAACCCGTGTCCTCCGGAATGCAAGGACAGAGCGTTACAACCAACCCATCACACTGTTTCCCTCTGTGATCATACTTTTGTTGTTCTATAATGTGCAAAGGAAGTAAAAGTAGGCAGGGACATCTATTTACAATGGGAACTTTTATTTCATGTTTTGCTTCCTGTGACAACTTAACATACTTCAATTTGTCCTTTTGATTGGCAAATATTGTAATTTTACCACAAGATAAAAAAAAAATGATATACCTTCTTTCCTGTCAGTCTATTAATAACAGAAACATTTTCTTCCCCAGTGAGTTTTTTCCAATCCAACAGTGAGGGGTCAACTCTAGGTCTTCTCCGCCTCGGAGCTGAAAGGTAATCTGAGGCAAGTGGCTGTTCTGGAATTAGTGACGTTTGTTCTGCTAACCATTTGTTAACCTGAAAAGTTAATATAAAAAGATGTATGTGAAATATATTTGATATATTGTGAAAATTGTGATTAAAGGTTTTATTCACAGTACCTATCATATGTCTAAAGGGTTTCTGGGTGTTCTGCCAGGTCACCTAATAGAAATTCTATAAATTTATGTCAGGAAACATACATTTTTAAACATATTCATATAATGTGTGTCAAAATACTGCTTACTTTCCCAATTTCAAGGAAACGAGAACTTCCCAGGACCACTTACACATTGTAATTATTCAGTCAAAAATAGAAACATACTAAATATTACTGATATGCAAATGTGCAAGACTTTAAAATTATATAAGGAAACAACTATTTTAACAGATACTAAAACAATATATTACAGAATTGGATGCTGAAGCACTCTCATAGTACAAATGTACAGTAACCAGGGTGGATGAGGTTTTGTAAATTTATTACATATGAAGTATTAAAGGTACAACCATAATTCCTTCACTGATAGAAAACTCTGAAGAGTTTTGATCTGTATCACATACCACCCAGAAGTCACATTTTTTGCCACCAAACATCGGTGCTTATTATATGGCAGTCAATGATCAACGTCACATTCGGATGAGAAAGGATCCACCCTCAAACATTTCCATCTGTGGAAACTGGGTGTCTGTGTAAAAAGGGGGGGGGGGGGGAGTTGGGCTTAATTCTATGTTGGAAGAGAAAGTGGACTGGATAGGAAATGCTATCACATATGGTCCTAGGAAATTGATTGCACTAGGTATCAAGGAACCAAAATTACTGCAAGCCACTGTTTCAAATTTTTTACAAAAATGGCTAACAATGAAACCTTACAACCTATGTTACATTTGCAATCACTGTTGGCAGTCTGTATCATGTGTGGGGAGAAATGGAATAACGTGATACAGAAACTGGGCAAAAAACAGTCTAAAAGGTTTTCTACTTAATAACCTGTGGTAATAGAATATACTTGGAAATCACTTGCCCTGTCAAGTGCTCTGTAGTGTGTATTTAATTTGTTGCTAATTATAGTTATAAGCTAAATTTTGATAGTTGTAATGCAACAAGACATTTAAAAAATACAACTTATTTTAAAAGTGTGCGTGTTAGTGCAGATTTTATTTAATACATACCTGTATATTAGTGCTTCATTTTGAGACTAGGCCTGTTTTTGAATAATTCAGAGCACCAATATATTTCATTGTTATCATCAGAAAATTATTTTATTATCACTATGCTGTTATCTAGCAACTTGTGTAGTTGCTAAGCATTAATTTAATAACTGGTAAAGAAAAGATCGAGTAATTTATTCAAGTTTTTATTGTAGCAGTGTGACTAGTGTAAGTTAGATTTTTTTTTTTACATTAGTTTGACATAAAATTTCTGACAGTAACTCTGTGGTTGTAAAATTAGACAGTTTTTCCTTCTTGTATTAGTAGTTTTACACAATACTTAAGAGAGAAATTGATTTGTTTATTTTAAAAAAATACGAAAGCTATTGTTTAACCTGTTTTTCTGTTTTTGTTGAAGCCTGAAACAATAACTTTTAATTAGTCTTGTAAACATCATCTGTTGTATAGTAAGTAGAAACTTGAATAGCTATCCTGGGTGAAAAGTGTACCCATGAGTAATGAGTTTGTGTTTTCTGAACAGTGCAGTTGGTAGTTTCACTGGGAAAATATAGTGGAGAATGTGGGAAATCAGATGAGGTTCTTCGATGGTTTTGTCAGCAATCTGTACGAGACAGAGAAAATAAATAAAAACACAAAATTGAAGAAAGGTGACAATAGGACGGTGATGTTAAGAGAAGATATTATATGACAAGAGCTAGGAGAACATAGCAATAAAGGGGCGTTTGTTGCAGAGGGCAAGAAACAGAAACAGTTATTACCTGATTTAGGTAAGGTGGAGCCTGATGCAATTGTAGCAAATAAGAACAAGTAACCCTCAATTATGGTTAAAATTAGTTCTGATCAGAAATCAAACAGAAGAAAAAGTCTTGCTGCTACATAGCAGTGACAAAAGTGGGTTTTATGGAAGTCTTCCAGCATCACAATCACTACAGATTAAACAAATCTGTGAGATGTGTTAACATAGAACTGGAGGCAGCACCACTGTCAGTCTCAAAATCTCATATGTATATTGACCAGATGGAGTAATTGGGAGATAGGATTTTAATACACATGGCCTGCATCTGATCATAAAGGTTAGGTTAGATTAGTTAAAAAGAAACAGCATAAAATTTAAGGAGGGGGGGGGGTGAGGGGTGACTCGTTACACATGGCAAAATACCTGATAATATTGGTGCCACCAAACAAATTTCTTCCAATTTTTTTTATTTATCAACACTATGTACCCTATGGTATATACATTAATTTTCTCATCACCTGTGATATATATATATCATCTTTGTCATTCCCAAGAAAAATCAGTCAGT
This sequence comes from Vandiemenella viatica, assembly GCA_031002005.1. Lineage (NCBI taxonomy): Eukaryota > Metazoa > Arthropoda > Insecta > Orthoptera > Morabidae > Vandiemenella > Vandiemenella viatica. The sequence continues at coordinate 67,110,079 of JARYHS010008075.1, read as the reverse complement.
TGGAAAACTTTGGTGTGTGCAAACCTCGCGAACCACATGGCCCGTTTTATAAAAGATGATTAAGGTAGACAACAGAAACATTGTACATGTTTTTGTTCCTTACGTTTGTTTTTCACTTGTCGCATTCTTCAACTTTGGTGAGTGGTGAGCCATTTCGGCATCCATTGTTATTTATTAGGGAATCGTGATTGACATATGGGGGTTCAGGATCTCAATAGCCAAAGAAGAGGGAATTATAAGAATAATTATAATAAGGCATGGGTTTCAAAACTGAGGAGTCATAGGAAGAGTTACAATGTGTTGATAGAAGGTACTGGCACTATAGTGGGAATAGTAAATATTAACTAATAACAGTGGAAAAAATGTTTGTCTAAAAACAAAAAATAAGAAGTACAGAACCGTAATAGAGAATTTATGAAACAAATATATTATGAATGCATAGCAGCAAAGAGGAAAGTTAAGGATAATTTCATGAAAAAATCGTGATTGGACAAGGAATATTGAATGATGCAAGTAGAAACATCTTTAGTTATGTTGAAAAATAAGAGGGAAGGAAGGCATTTAGACAATTATTGATAAAGATGAAAAAAGCTTGTAGATAATATGAAATCACAGAGATACTGAGCGACTTATAACAGCCCTAAAAACCTAGACTGTAAATAGAATTTTATTTTATGAAGCATTTGTAGCAAGGTAGAGTTTCATTGAATATGATTTTGTATATTTGTCTTGCAATTTACTGTAAATCGGTGTAAATGAACTTTGTTTTATGTAAAGAAATTTTGTAAATACTATTGTCACGTAGTAAACCAAATTCAGAATCCTAGGGCGTAGCGGGGTCGTAGACGAAACACTCACTTTAAGGCAACGAAGCTTATTAACAGTTGGCACAGTACAGAAGCACGTAGCGAACTGACTCCGGCTAGAAGGAGTATCGCTTATATAGTGATGAAGAACAGTCTAGAACATTAACACTAGTAACAACAAGAATATTCCAGAACAGTTTACACAAAGTTAAGAAATTAAAATTTTACAGCACTTAATGGATTCGAACCCACGAACTTTAGTCCCACAGTCTCTTAGCGTAACCACTACGCTACGACAGTCTTTCCTTCTTCGTGGCCTGATCCACTTGATGTGGGACATTGCTCCCTCCTTAAGGGAACAGCGTCCCGATGTTACATTGCCCTGGTCATGGAGCGAGTCGTAGGTCCCGCGCGCCTTGGGTCCTGATGGGCGGTGACGTCCCTAGTCGTCGATGTCTTCAAGCCCGGAAGAGACGTACAGCTCTTGGGGCCCTTTGGTTTACTGAAGAATGCTGGATCTTCTAGTCTACTCTGGTTCGAAGGGTCCATATAAGGCTTCAGTCACAGCACGTGAACTGTGTCTCTCACCTTTCATCATTTTGAGTGTGGATCGAAATCCTCGACTTCATAAGTGACATCAGACAACCTTCGTACAATCCTGTATGGACCAAAGTAACGTCTGAGGAGCTTCTCAGACAGGCCAACCTTACGGATGGTATGAAACAGAACGGTGACTTGCATCATACCTCCGGCGGTCATCTCTTGAGCCTGCAGTGTGGGGAGCTGAGATAACTGCCGACACTCCTCAGCCCTTGTTACTAATTTGGCGATGTAATCGTCGTTCACGTCGTCAGGATGGAACGGGAAAACAGTGTCCATGGTCGTTGTTGCTTCACGTCCGTGTACCAGGAAGAATGGCGTAAATCCGGTTGTGTCTTGTTTGGCAGTATTGTAGCGAACGTCACAAAAGGCAGCACCTCATCCCAGTTGGTTTGTTCGACACTCACGTACATGGAGAGCGTGTCAGCCAGTGTTTTGTTGAAACATTCTGTAAGGCCATTAGTTTGAGGGTGGTAAGCAGTCGTCATTTGATGTGTGATGTTACATCGACTGTTTGATCTCGTTCACAAGTCTCGACTGGAAGACCTTTCCTCGATCCGTGATCACTGAGCTTGGGCCCCATGTTTTAATAAAATGTCCTCCACAAATGAATTTTGCAACTTCAGGGGCTTCAGCTGTTTTCAAAGGTTTTGTAATGGCGTACCAAGTCAGATAATCAGTACAAACGATAATCCACTTATTGCCACTGGTAGAAGTCAGAAATCGTCCGAGTAAGTCAATACCGACACGCTGGAAAGGCGTTTCTGCAGGCGGAATTGGTATAAGTCGTCCAGGTGGTTTCTGAGGAACTGTCTTCCTTCTCTGGCATTCTCGACAGTGCGAAACATAGTGACGAACACTTCTAAATAATCCTGGGCAGAAAAATCTCTTCCGGATTCTGTCATAAGTCTTAATAAACCCTAAATGGCCCGCTGTAGGCGCGTCGTGGAAATGTTGAAGAATTTCGATGCGCATGTGCTTGGGAATCACTGGAAGCCATCTCTTTCCAAAGGGGTCAAAGTTTTTCTTGTAAAGCACCTCATTTATCATCTTAAATTCTCCATTCACATCCTCTGAGCGATCTAAGGCAAGTTTAATTTGCAACAATTTGGCGTCCTTCTTTTGTTCCTCAGAGAGATCGCGAAGAGTAGCGAGACAATCAGTACTCTCTTCATTCTCTTGCTGTTCCTCCACTGGATTCCTCGAGAGACAGTCGGCATCCCGGTGCTTCTTTCCACTTTTGTAGACTATACTAATGTCGTATTCTTGAAGACGTAATGCCCACCTGGCAAGTCGTCCTGATGGGTCCTTAAGGCCTGTTAACCAGCAAAGTGAATGGTGATCTGTTACAACTGTGAATGGTCGTCCAAAGAGATATGGTCGGAGTTTTGCAGACAGCCCATATGACAGCAAGACACTCACGTTCGGTTGTTGAGTAGTTTTATTTCGGCTTTTGTTGAGAGTCCTGGAGGCATAGGCTATTACCTTCTCTTTCCCATCCTGAATCTGTACTAATACAGCGCCAATTCCATAACCACTAGCGTCTGTATGCAGCTCAGTAGGCGCTTTCTCATCATACAGCCCAAGCACAGGGTCAGTCGTCAGAGCCTTTTGCAAAATGAGGAAAGAATCTTGTTGAGATCTACCCCAGAGGAATTTAGCACCACTTTTTAGCAATTCTTGGAGCGGCCTGGCTTTAATACAAAAGTCTTTTATAAAGCGTCGATAGTAAGAACATAGGCCAAGAAAGCTCCTGACGTCACTGGTATTCTTAGGAACAGGAAATTCCGTTATAGATCTCACCTTGTCGGGATCTGGCCGCACACCCTCACCTGACACAAGATGCCCAAGTATTTTTATTTCTTTAGCTCCGAAAAGACACTTTCTTGGGTTGAGCTGCAAGCCACTTTGTTTAAGGCACATAAGAACAGCTCTCAGTCTTTTCACGTGTTCATCGAAGGTTTCGGAGAACACTATAAACATCGTCTAAATAACAGAGACACATCGTCCACTTCAGATGACGTAAAAGATTATCCATCATACGTTCGAATGTTGCCGGCGCATTACACAAACCAAACGGCATTACATTAAATTCATACAGGCCATCGGGGGTAATAATGCAGTTTTCTCTCGATCGCTTTCGTCTACCTCTATCTGCCAGTATCCTGAGTGTAGGTCCATAGTCGAGAAAAACTTAGCTCCCTTCAGACAGTCCAACATATCGTCAATTCGCGGAAGAGGGTAAACATCTTTTTTAGTCACCTTATTGAGCTGTCGGTAATCGACGCAGAACCGCCAGTGGCCGTCCTCCTTTCTCACGAGCACTACTGGCGATGACCATGGGCTCTGAGACGGCCGAATGATGTTGTCATTCAACATCTTTTCTACTTCTTGCTGAATTATTCGGCGCTCCGCTGCTGAAACTCGATACGGTCTTTGGCTGATAGGTCGATGGTTGCCAGTGTCAATTCGATGTTGTACCTTCAATGGGGTCGACTTGCTCTTCACCTGTGGACTTAAACATTCATAGAATTCCTGAAGAACCGCGAATAGCTTCTCCTGTTGTTCCTTAGTCAATTCCGGCGAGGGTCGGGACTGAATGTTTAGTCTTGTTGCTTCCGTTACATACACACTTGTGGGTTCTTCGCGAAAGGTTTCCATGACACTCAGATGCCCTTCAATTAATGTCTCGGCGTATGCTATACACTGGCGCCTTGGGAGAATATGTGGCACCTTGCAGCAGTTGACTACCCACAACTCACCAATTCCGTTCTCAAATGAGACGGCGGAGGCAGGGATGAACAAATCTTTCTCCAGTGGTAAATTCCTATTGCATTCCACTAGGAGGTCCATACAAGTACGTGGCGTATGACACATGACAGTTACCTTCGAAGCACTGGTGGCAGGAATTATGACGTCATCCAGCACACAAACTTTCCAGGCACGGGAAGGACTGTTTTCCCCCTCCTCAACTCTCACATCTTCTAGCAAAATCTTCGAGCGACCACAGTCCATAATTGCTTGTGAGGCCTTCAGAAAGTCCCAACCAAGTATGACGTCATGACTGCATTCTTGTAGCACAACGAACTCAAAGGGCTGCTCGTGGCCATTTATAGAGACACGAATAGTGCACCTTCCTGTAGGTTGTACATGATTCCCATTAGCAACCCTGAGCAAAACATTTCTGTTGTCGACGAACATAGTCTTCTGCAACTGGCGCCAGTAATTCTCCGAAATAACCGAGAAAGATGCCCCAGAGTCCACAAGAGCATGAGCTGGTTGACCATCCATGAGGATTTTTCCCTAGAGCGGCCTCACCTCCAAGGAAGGTCGCACCTTTTAGTTTTCCAGGTTGCGGCAGGAGACTGGCTGGAGCGTCGGAACGGTGACGGAGATCTTGATCGGCGTGTCGGCGACTGACCTCTGAAGCGACCAGCCTGCGGCGACAGTGATCTACGTCGTTCATAAGTTACGTCTTAATCTTCATTGTCGTCCTGGAGTATTCAGACGCTGAACGTGCTTCGAATCTCCTTTCGCGGGCATCATTAAATATCTTCCGTCTCTCTCGGCAGTAGCGTACTACATGTCCCCGTCGTCCAGACGTCGGTTTTCCTGGGAAAGTTTGGAGGATCCTCGCGTTGCGTCATAGTGGCAGAAATTCTCTTTGGTCTCGGCTGTCTAATAGTTTTTGTTGGGGCTGCACGATAAGGGATGGGTGCCAGCGTTTGTTCCACCTCCTCCCTTATTATTTCCTCCAGAGTCTCAGTTTTTGGCTCGACATACATTCCTATCGCCCTTTCCACTTCCTCTCTCACTACTTTTCTAATAATGTTTCTAATATCTGTGTCCTCTTCCACTGCAGCCATTGATACGACGGCTGGTAATCTCTCAAACTTCTTTCGTCCAATTCTTTTCTGGTGCATCGTCTCAATGTATTGGCAACACTTAATAAAGTCGTCCGTTGTGGAAATTTCCTTCAGCAGCAACGCTTGGTACATGTCCTCGGCGACGCCTTTCATAAGGTGTGCTACTTTATCTTCTTCCTTCATTGTGGGGTCGACTAATTTACACAGCCCCAAAACACTTTGTATGTATGACTGTCGTTTCCCCTTGGCGCTGCGCTCTACACTTTAGTTTCTCTTCGGCATGGCGTCTCTGCCCAACTAGTCAGTTTCTTTTCGTTATTTTCGAAACATTGTTTGGCAGTTCCTTCGAGATAGAAAAATACATTTGCCAGGCACACTGTATCGTCCCAGTTGTTGAATTTAGCGATACGTTTGTAGCCTTTCAGCCAATTGCCTGGGTCTTGGCCGTCGTCGCCTGAAAATAATGCCGGATGACGAATGTGCCGACAGGCGGTCGGCGTCATCGTCGTCCTGACTTTTATATAGTGATGAAGAACAGTCTAGAACATTAACACTAGTGACAACAAGAATATTCCAGAACAGTTTACACAAAGTTAAGAAATTAAAATTTTACAGCACTTAATGGATTCGAACCCATGACCTTTAGTCCCACAGTCTCTTAGCGTAACCACTACGCTACGACAGTCCTTCCTTCTTCGTGGCCTGATCCACTTGATATGCGACACTATTTAATGTGTTTAAGGACAGAACTATGCAAGAGAATAGCTTAAATGTTTGGAATTCCAAGTATTAAGGTGAACTACGACGTTTAAAGGATGATTTACTACATTTTAAATTGATTTATGTGGATAATTTTGTATTTAAATATTTTTAATTTTTATTTCTGAGCATTTTGTAATAATTGTTAATGATTATGTATTAATTTTGATTGGTTTTAATATGTTTTTAATTGTTTAAGTATTTTTAAAGTTCGAGAAATATCTGTTGAAAGCCGTTGTAATGATCTAGAACTTTCGATGAAACTTATATAAAGTGAGCAGCAGAAACTCAAAGACAGTTTTACTTGGACACAGTTTATGGACAGAGTTTTGAACGATCAGTTTTAAGTGTATGGAAATATTGTCTTTGGAAGAGGTGTTGTATGTAATCACTGGAGTTTGTGTATACATGTGACCAGTATCTATGAAGTCCGATTCTTTTATGAAAAATAAAAACAGTTACAATTTGAAACTGTATCGTGGTCTAATTATTTCATATATAATTAAACCACAAGACACCCAATATGGTGAGCGGAACAGTGACAAGAAATTACTAGACATCTGTGAGATGTCAATTTTCTAAAAGATTCTGCAAAGGATTTGCAATATGCAAAACATATCTTCGGGTTTATAGACTGGCCACAACAACTAGGAAACTGTGTAGAACAGTATATAAACACAGCACACTTCGGAGAATTCGCAGACTAGAATCGACAGTGGTCTTCCCACAAAAAGAGGAAGAGTTTTTCAGCCACAGGATACAAGCTTCCTTCGATGTCAAAACTGGGCGTTTGGAAGATTGGCATATTTTCGACAGGGTAGTGTTTTGTGTGTGATTAAGGGTTTATAATCAGTGAAAAAAGTGGTGTATAATGGTGGAAAAGTGTTTAAGTGGTACATAATTGACAACAAACAGTAAGTACTGAATATTAAGATAGGGGGCATCCACAAATTACGTGAGGTGTTTTTCCGGATTTCTGGACCCCCCCTCCCCCTTGGTGAGATTTCGTGAGATCTGGCCGGACCCCCCCCCCCCTCTGGTGAGATCAGGTCCGTGAGAACCCCCCCTAGAAATCGCACTCTAAACTTTTGTAGACTTTTTTTTTTTTTTTTTTAGGTCACACCCTAACTTTTTCACGAAATACCCTCCTAAAATCGACTTAGGCGCAAATTGTAGACCTTTTTTTTTGGCTCTATTATCCCCAAATTTTTCGCAAAATCTCACGTGAGATTTCCGTAGACCCCCCCCTCCCCCCTGGTGAGATTTCGCCGGACCCCTCCCCCCCCTATTTCACCTCACGTAATTTATGGACGCCCCCATATTTGTTTTACATGTTTGTTTGTGGCAGGTTAGCAAAATTTCAATTCTCCTCAAGTTTGTTTTCAAATTGATTTCTTAATTAACTGAAAATGGCTGATAGTCACAATTTACAAGCTTTTCTTTAATCTTTTGTGACCAATTTTAAAACAAAATTTGACAGCAATTTTTCTGAGATTAATTGTCAGTTTTCTGAATTAAAAAATAAATTGAATATTGATAACAAATTATCTGAAATCAATGCTAAATTTGACAGCAAATTTTCTGAAATTAATGATAAGTTTTCTGAACAGAAACAAAACAATAATATAAAATTCTCTGAATTAGCTAACTGTTTTGATGTGAAAATCAATAAGCAATTTCAGGGTTTTAGTTCTCAATTCAAAGAGGATATTAATAATTTAAATTCTAAATTGGAGAAAGTAGTCTTAGAGTGTCACGAGAAATTCGAAAAGGTTACACAAATTTGTGAAGATAATAAAGATGCATATGTTGTTTTAATTAATGAAGTGGACTGTGAACATAATAAGGAGATTAGAGAAGTAAAAGAAGATTGTAATAAGATGAGAGATGAGTATGTTGGTTTATTCAAAGCCAGTGATATTACGGGTCTGAAAGGGATGCAGTATCAGGAACAGCTTACCCATGGATTGGAAGCAACACAATGTAATGTAAATCAGTTGAAGAAAACAGTTGCTGGGTTACATGTTCAACTAAGTGAAGGTGTTGTTCCCTTAACAGGTAATCCAGTTGTCAGGAAGAGTTTGAATTCTATGATGATAGAGGAAGTTTATATCCAGTAGAATTTATTGATAATTTCGAGAGATCTGACTATTTTAATGTGCTACTGGACAGTAAGAGAATTGCGTTTGTGTGTAAACATCTAAAGTATTATGCTAGGTCATGGGGCGATAGGCAAGTTAGGGAAGTGAATGATTATAAGCTGTTAAAAGAAAACTTTCTGAAACATTTTTGGTCAACAAGTAGGCAGATTCAGGAGAAGAGAGGATTGATGACTGGTAGGCCCTACAAACCGGGTAGTGAGACTCGGCATGATTTTTTTTTCATAAATGTTGGATCAGGAGTAAATATTTAGATCATCCTTATGTTTGGAAGAATAATTCATTGATTTGACAAAGGAGGGGAAATAAGAGTCCTCCTAGAAGGGGTAATATGTCAAAGGATGGTAGATCCAAGGGGAAAGGTTGTGATAATTATGCAAGGAGAAATGATAACTGGGATTGAGAGAACAGAATCAACAGCCAGAAAGGGAAAAACAGCATGGGGGGCAGGCAAACTGAAGACCACCACTGTGTCAGGCCCCACACTGGTGGACATGAATGTGGGTTCAGGTACCAACTGTTATAAAGTTAACACCATTTTTATGAATAATCCCCGGGAGGATTTATTGGAAAAGGTGGAGGATAAGGAAGAGGTTTTAGATAAAGTTCCTACGGTATAGATTAATGCTTTTAATATGTCTTATTGACACTGGATCAGAGGTGTCTTGCCTTGCTGAAGGATTGCTTAACAAAATTGAGAATACTAACCAAATTTAAGTGTTACCAGACATTATTACGACAGTTATTACTGCTACTGGTTCTTGAAGTAAGAGAATAAAGCAGGAAATGTTGATGGAAGGCAGTATGGGGGCTGTAAATGTAGAAATACCTATGTATGTAGCACCTAAGTTGAATGTTAATTCCATTTTAGGGATGGATTGGCTTAGAAAAGTAAGAGCTGTTGTACACTGTGGGGAAGATAACTTGCAGATCAAATTAGACAGAGGATAATGGAAACAAAGAAGCTACCATTGGGCACTAAGAATTAGTTAGGATAGGGAAAAAATACCTGTCACTTACCACAGATGAAGACAGGGGGGGGGGGGGGTAAGAAGAACACGCAAAAAAACAAACAAATAGCACAATATTTCGGCATGAGCCTTAATCATGCGAGAGGTGAGACATATGGGAGGGGGAATGATGTGGTAACATCCCAACCCACCACATGAATGAAACAAAGGCAGAAACACCGGGTAGGTGTGGAAAGGCCGGGGGTGGGGATATAAGGTTGACCAGCGATAAAAGAGGAACAAAATAATCTTTGTGTAGCATAATTCAAAAAGATATGGTTATAATTTTATTTAGATTGGTTACAGGCAAAAATAAATGGAGGTAGAAATATATATATATATATATATATATATATATACAAATGTAAATTGAATAAATGAAATATACATACAGTATATAAGTAACTAACTGACTGTGAAATGAAATGAAAGATAGTAAGTGGCAGGTTTAGTGTTGGTTTAGGCCAGGGGTGTGTCTGGTGTCAAGTATATGTTAGTTGGCTATCAACATATCATTAACACCATATACACCCCTGGCCTAAACCTATGCTAAACCAGTCACTTACTGTCTTTCATTTCATTTTGCAGTCAGTTACGGTAGAACTCCAATTATCTGAACTTCGACTATCCAAATTGCTGATTATCCAAATCGCTTAAGGCAGTCACATTAAGACATGCGTGGAACAAGTTGAAAGGTATCTCAACTGAAGAAGAGAAGGAAAAGGAGAAAATGAAAAAGAAGCTCAAGAAAAGGAAAGGGAAGAGAGAGGAGAAGGTGAGGATGACATGTCACTTGAGGAATAGGCTATTTGACAGTATTCAAAATATATTACAAATTGTAGTCTTCGCGTAGATTAATGCTTAAGGAAGCTATTTTTGTTAAATTTGAAAAGAAAGATGGTTTGTTTTAATTAAAAAAGCGAAATAAAAATCAAATTTTTCTTGCCTCTTGTCACGTGACCGAAAACGCTCTGGGATTGGAGATCGCTTTAGTGACTGCCGGTAGGCGCTACGGCTGCGTATGGAGTGTTTCCCGCTATCCAAGTTTTCAACCATTTATTGCTGGTTATCTCTTGTTAATAATGAAATTTTGCGTTGAATATAAAATGAAGAACAATTTGTAGAAGCCTACAGCGGAAAAATACCGTAGATTATTTGTGGGACTAGCTATAGAAATAACCACTGACTTTTATTCTACGGACCTTGAGAATGTAATAACTTCAGTTCGAGAATCATTTATATTTGAACTGGAAGTTAGAGATTAACAGAAATCCTTCATCAGAAAGACTAAAATTATTTACCGACCGAGTTCACTTCATCGCACATAGAAACTGTGATGTTTAAGTGTTCACTATTAACGAAAAGAAAAGTAACGTTGCCATGGTGTCCAGGTAATTGCAGAGTTAAAGAATGCTATAGGAATTTGAAGATCCTTTATTCGAACCTTGATTAGGATAATATTTTTTCGTGTGTACATTTTTTTTCTGTTTGCCGCTTGTTGCTTTACAGAATAATGTTTTATTAGAAGAAGTATAAAACGTCATGCAACAGTTTGAAACATAAATTGCTGTCATACAAGAAAACCTTTATAAAAAGATAACCTTCTGCTTTTAATTTTGAAACATACCAGATATATATCATCATTGCAACATAACCCAGGTACTCGGCGGTGAATAATAGGATTTATTTTAACAATAACATTGCACGCTAATCTCGCAACAATTCCGGAACACTTTGAATACTTTTTGTTGGAATTTTTACGTGACGATACAACTGTATGTTGCCTTTCTGACATAAATGCATCTATATAAGCGGTATTTACTTTTAATGCGCAAGTAATTTTCAGTTTTTTTTTAAACTTTGTATCGGTGTGCAAGAAACGTCCAGTTTTAGTTTTGAAGTTTTTTTTTGGTAACGTCTCAGACATTTATAATACTCTTGCTATCCAAAAATTTGTGAAACATTCGGAAAAAAATTAATGTATTGGTGGATTTTAGAAAAAGAATATGCGGCGCTACCAACAGAAACTAGTATGTAAAGAAGACGCTCACAAATAACAAAACATATTCCAAAGCGAGGATCGAACCTAAGAACCCTAACTTTACTGATACTCGCCTTAAACAGCGTACTACATTATCTCAAAGAAATTATGGTGCAAATTATACAGTAAATGATATGTGACTTAGTCGCAATGTCGTCTGGGTTTCTATGAGAAAGTTGAAGTGACTTTTTTTCCTATTTCAGCTAATGCGGGAACATTTATGTTTATTTAGAGAGTTTTTATTGTTGTGGTTGTATATTGATGTACTACACACTATTTATAAACCATATTTCCAACAATTTATACACAAATTCAGAGAAACAAACCAAACGTTACTTTCGTAGAGTGAGCGCCTGGGGGCATGTGACGTCATGAGTGCCGTTGGCCCGCGCCAGACAGCACAGGAGCGTTTTGGCGGGCTTTCAAATCCTCTAAATTTTAACGTTGAATTTTATGTAAAATAAGCACTTTTGTCAAAAAATAATTAGTACTCGGTAAATAACGTGTATCAATAAACTATTTAAAACCATTTTCAAAAAATAGTCAAATACCCAATTCAGAAACATTCTTCTGAAAATTCCTGGATTTACCGAAGTTTGTGCTGAAGATTTAGGAGAGTGGGTGGTGTGTGATTCATCAGATCCTGGGTATGAAATTCTAACTGATGATAAACTTATAGAAAGTGTCGAGGAAGAAGATGACCTTAACATTGAAGTTGAAGCAGACATGGGACCATCAGCTAGTGATGCATTTGCCGGCCTCGAAACTGCATTGAAGTGGATGGAGCGTCAGCCTGAGTGTGACCACATGCTGCCCGAAAACGGATGAATACAGTCAAACAGCTTAATGTGACCAAGATGTTCAGCAAGCGATGACTTATTTACAGTACGGTAGGTACATACTTGTAAGTGCGCTAACATTTAAAAGTGTTGCACTTTAATTTAATTAATTAAAAACTCTTTTTCTTTAAAAATAATTTTTTCTACCATTTTCAACATACATACAGTAATTAATTAAAATAGACCCTTTTTCGAAAAAAGCCAACTATACGAATTTTTGATCATCCGAATGAGGTCTGGTCCCAATTGATTTGTATAATTGGAGTTCTACTTTAATTATATATGTATATTTCATTTATTCAAATTACATTATATATATATATATATATATATATATATATATATATAATAACAATGAGCAGGAAAAAGCTTTAAGGCAATAAAACTAAGGAAGGATAGGGAAATATGACCCAGCACTTACCACAGATGAAGGTGGCTGGGATGACGAACAAAAAAACAAACACAAGAGAAGCGCAATATTTCGGCCTACAGCACGTTTAAGGCTGCTGTAGGCCGAAATATTGTGCTTCTCTTGTGTTTGTTTGTTTGTTCGTCGTCCCAGCCACCTACATCTGTGGTAAGTGTTGGGTCATATTTCCCTATCCATCCTTAGTTTTATATATATTCTATTTATTTTATTCTTTGTGTGTTCGTGTTTTTTTCGTGTACCAATGCCGCTGGAATCCCCTTCTTTGGTAAGCGGTGGTTTTATATCCTATCCAATGTTCAATATATCCGCTTTTAGCGCCTTTGTTTCCTAAATAAATATATATATATATATATATATATTCTTACCTCCGTTTATTTCTGCCTATAACTGATCTAAATAAAATCATAACAATAACTTTTTGAATTATGCTTCACAAAGATTATTTGTTCCTCTTTTTTCGCTGGTTAACCTTATCCCACCACCCCTTGCCTTACCAACCCCCACCCCGTGTTTACGCCTTTGTTTCGTTCATGTGGCGCGTCAGAATGTGACCACATTTTTTCCCCCTGCCATATGTCTCGCCTCTCACATGATTAAGGCTCATACCAAAATATCATGCTATTTGTTTGTTTTTGTGTTTTTTACACGTTCTTCTCGCCCTCCTGCCTTCATCTGTGGTAAGTGACGGGTATTTTTCCCTATCCTATCTAATTCGAAAAGTAGACAATGGTGAATACTGGGTTAATTTTGAGAAGACTATTTGGAAAGGGATAGAAGAAGTTGCTTATGTGAAGGTTAAATATAAGAATGCTGGTGTAGCTAGAGTTTGTGAGCAACTAGTACCACAGATTTGTTTGAATGTGTTAAAGCAGAGTAATGAGAATGATAATCTGATTGATGGTCAGGAGGTAAGTGAAGTAAAGAGTGAGTTATCCCAATTATATGAAGAGATTGCCATCAGACCAACATGAGAAACTGAAATGTCTAATTGAGGAATATGGTGATGTTTTCTGACAAGCCAGGGTTGATCAAAAATTATTAGTATAAACTTACTGTAAAGTCTGAAGAGCTTTTCTTTATTAAGACATATCCAATCCCTTTGGCCAAGAGAGATGAAGTAAATAAATCAAATGTTGGTGTGGGGGGTTGTAGAGAGGCCAACGAGTCCCTACAACAATCCCCTGGTTGTTGTTATAAAACTGGACAATTCAGTACGACTAGTGCAGGATTACGCACCTTAAACAAACATTCAGCAACAGAATGGGATCATCATTCTCCACCTATCAGTGAGCTGTTACACCAATTTAAAGGTAAAACATATATCTAGTCTGGCGATCTGACTACATCCTGTTAGCAAGTCCCACTTTCGGCAAAATCACGGAAATACACTGCCTTTCTATTTGATGGACGTTGTTATAATTTTCAAGTTTTACCATCTGGTTTAAATATTTCAGTGCCTACCTTTATTATTATTATTATTATTTAATTGCAATGGAGCACATGGATAGTTCAGATTACGGTCTAGGGGTACATGTATTCCAGGAGGTAGAAAGCAATGGAAAACTGGATTCTAGGACTATCACCTTTACCAGTAGGAAACTGCAACCAGCTGAGACCAGACACACAATCGCTGAAAGGGAGGCCTTATCTAATGTGTGGGGTTTAACCGAGTTTAGGTACCTACTATTAGGCAGAAAAATTATTGTATATACGGATCCTAACTATTTACACCCACAACTTGTACCTTCCAATACCAGAACATGTCAATAGCCACAATTCCAACAATATCAACGACTGTTTTACTGTGAGAGCAGTCAGAGTTTTCCCTGACAGCCCCATTACCATTGCAGCAGAACTCCGGAGATGGGAACTAGCGTACCAGAATATCCTGGATACCAGACATTCACGAGGCCTTAATTACCATTAAAATCCAACCACTTAAACCATAACTTTTTTTTTTTTTTTTACTTGATATAAATTTTCGCATCAATACCGTACCCTTGCTACATATGTTTACTTTACCATCACCTGCAATATATTATGTCAGACATTGCCGATATATCGATAGTCTACTCCTTAGCCGCTACCCCACCCTTCCCCCACTACCCAGTTAGTCATTGAGTGACACGTTCGTTGTGTACATACGTACGGAGCCTAATGGCCCGTTTATCTACCACTGATGAAGGAAGAAGCCAAATTATTGTGTATTTGTTTGTCAGCATAAGTGTTCCCTCTCACCGCAGCCATCCACTTTGGTATGTGGTGGGCTAATTTCCCTGTCCATTATTTATAAGGAGGTAATGAATAATATTCCTCGGACTGTGAAGGTATAAGGTAAAAATATGCACGAATTGTAAGTAGGTGTGTAGGGAAATTGTCACTGGGGCATAAACTCCACAGCAATTAGTAACAAAAATAAAACTAGTAATAAAAGATGCCACATTTCTATCTCAATTTTTTTATTAAACCCCTACCAATAATTTTTCATAACTTGGTATATTTCTATGAAAAATTCAGACCTTGTTCTGTAAAGAAAACTTCTAATATTCCTGGAAAATCTAGTGAAAATTAATGCCAGAAACGCTCTAAATATAATTTCCACACTCAAATCAGCTCTGATACAACATTCAAGATCAAAATTTCCCTGTATTATTAACAGAAATAATGAATACAAATGAAAGTAAAGGTGGTTAGTGAAGAGGTGGTTTAAAAGTTTGTTCAACACTGCTTATTACATGGGACATTCAGGTGTTAAGGCTATGTGTGTGAACTGGATAACAAGTACTGGCTTACCTCACTGCGACTGTATAAAGACCTTATAAAATTAAATCAGGCAGGAGCAATCTGCAGGCCATGCCCTGCCACAAAGGCATTTTAACAGACCAAGAGCCAATGGGGCTCTGGATTTCAGAGTTCTCAACTGTGACAGGGTCATTCCATGTCAATTCAACCAAGCCATGACACCCACTGACTTGGATTTTGGTGAAACTTGGCAAGTTTAATTTTTCTATACAGAGAAGTAGGAACATCAATTTTTTTTCTGTCAACCTGGGATATTTTGAATATAAATAAACTCTTTTCGGGCTTCCAGCCACATTAGGATGTCACAATTGTGGTATGTTTCGAAGGCATTTATCTCGGACCCTTGCTTAAAGTATTGCAGGATGATAAGGAACCCACATTACGGGTATTGTCCGTGGAAATTACCGAGGGATGCTCTCACTAACTGAAATTATAAAACATTTGGGTTGAGAGTTGCCACACAATAGAAGGTGGGTGAAGAGAATTGTGGCCATGCACAAGTACATATTGGACAGCTTAATGTGGCTGGAAGAGTTTATTTATATACAACGTAGAAAAATTTTGAATGTTTGATACATTCTTAATTTTGATGATTCTGCTTTTTGACTGAAAATAATTTACATTTCATTTATTTTTCAGCCAATTTTTATGTAAATTTACAATCATATTAATGAAAGCATGAGGATTCCAGAAAAAAAAAAAAATATGAAAAAATTCCTAGTAATATTTTAAAAATAATTTTCATGAATTTTTTCTGAAAGTGTGCAATACGTTAAAGTTAATATAAACCAAAGGGAATATAAGAACTGAAAAAATTCTTTTTTCCTAAAGATCTTAGAAGTGTGTTCTATCATTAAAAAAATTAAAATTAATGGCTATTTCATTTCTTTATATTTTAGCTTAAAAATATATCTGCATTTTTAAAAAAATATTTATTATTACTTATTGTTAGAAGATCATGGAGAGCAGCCAAGTGAAAACCTGCCCGAGGGCAGAAAACTAATGATGATGATGATGATTACTTATTGTCTATATATTTTCTAACACTATTTCCAAATAAATGAATGTATTTAAAAAAATAAATATCTTAAAAACTTGCTCATAAAATGCTATTAATTTTTATTTTAATTACAAAAATGCTACTTCTTACAGCACCCATTACACAGCAGTCTATTCAAACGTGTTCTCTTGTAATCTTTCTTCCAGCTTATAAAATGTTCTCCATTTCAAAACTGAGACAAATCCCCATTTCCTTCCTACTCTATCAGCTAAAGGCATTCTTCAGTGGTTATTCAATCTGATATCATCAGTCCTGTCTTATGCTTTTTAAGTGTGTATCTAGTTATTCTGTGTGTTTAAAGCTGCTTATGTTTATGTGGTTTAGTAAGAAAAATAGTGGATAAGTGCAGTGTTGAAGAGTTAACATTAAATGATTGCCACCAACTATAGAAATGTTAATGAATTATCTGAAGATGAAAAAATTCTACTAAAGCTAAGAACTGAATCTGAACAAGAATTGTATACTATTTGGCTAATCACATAAGCATATTTCTAAAACAGTTTGAATTTCTACAAAAGCTATGTTGTGATCCTATCGAAAGACATAAAAAAAACAATAATAAGAAAGCATTACGTGTAATAAATGATGAGCAGAGTGAAATCATAATGTCAAAAGGATACAAAATCAAACCAGAACCGAAACTCTGCTCATCCTGTAGAAATCTTTTATTGAAAAGTGAAGAAAGTAAAGCTGCAAGTATTGATGAAAAGGAATGTTTAGGCCAAGATGATAGTGATGATATAGGATTACCACCTGAAGAACTTTCTAAATGAGAAAAGAGAAACATTAAATCTGTTAAATGCATATCTTACAGAAACTGGTTCTTCCCTTCTACACTTGCATGCTCTCAGTGAACACAGTAAAAACATTATGGAAAAAGAAAATTGGAACAATTGCAAGAAAATGTGAAACAGAAAAAGTACTTGAAGTAGAACTGCCAATGGGAGAAAGTGAATCAGAAGAAACTTTACAACAAAAATCAAAAGCAAGAATATATCTACCCTGTGCCAATTCCACATCTGTTTGCTGTTTGCTCCAACAAAATCAATTGGAAGAGTCTATAAATTTCCTACAGACTGTATGAGGATGATCCAAGAAAGGATGAGTCAGATTAAAGAACTTAACCCTTTGACTGTTGTAGACGTGTTAACGCGCGCGGCTACTACTGCGCCCAGGTGCTCCAGACGTGCCGCCTTGCCGCTCTGTCTGTGCTCCAGACGTGTATACACGCGCCGCCTCGCCGCCCTGTCTGTGCTCCAGACATGTTAACACACTAGCCTCTTAGCGGCCTGGCTATGAAGCCATATTTCCACCAAGGGTGGTTAGTTGTTTTCCTCATTCGGCCCTTGAGCGTTGGCAGCTGCGATCTAATTTGTGTTGCTCTTTTCCTTTTAGTTTTCGCTGAGAAAATGGCATACAGTCATTATTTTTTTTAACTGCTTAACGTCTCTTAACAGAGAGGTCTTTAGAGATGGTAAAGAATGGGGGGCAAGGAATGGGAAGGAATTCGGCTATGGCCTTTTGAAGGAAGCATCCCGGCATTCACCTGGAGTGATTTGGGGAAACCATGGAAAACCCAAATCTGGATGCCTGGATGGGGATTCGAACCATCGTCCTCCCGAATACGCCGTCGTGTTTGTACCGCGGAAGAAATCATGGAGATTCTTACTAGAAGCGACAGTGAATATGATCACTTTGATATGGATGACAGTGTCTAGATGTAATTTTCCTAAGCTGTGTACATCAGCTAGTGGTAAATGACCATTTTTCAGAGTTTGAAGCTACAGATTGTGCGAGCGAAATGTGTGGAAAAAGAGAATGCTTTAGTGACGCGTTTGACAGCTTGTGCTTGTCGATTAAGCTGCAGGACACAAGTGGGGATTAAGTTAACTTTCCAGCAGTTTGTCATTTTCCTGATATTTCTAACGGAATATCATGATATCTATTGCTGATGAGACCAACAGATACGCGAGAATCAATTCACACTATATTTTCACTATGAAGTGGTTTAAAATGTTCTTTTTCCACATTCTCAAACACTGCATTTTAAATGCTCACGCTCTTCACTGAATAGTAACCGGACAAAAAATGCCAATTTCAGAGTTTCGTCTGTTGCATCCATAAATTTAAATTTCGTGAGGTATTTTTCAGGATTTCCTGACCCCCCCCCCCCCTAGAAATCGCCCTCGCAACTTTTTGAGACCTTTTTTTTAGGTCGCAACCTTCCAAGGCTGCACTTTTCGAGGAAATACATCGACTTTCACACGTCATTTGTAGGCTTTTTTTTAATTCTACAGTCCAAAAAATTTCACATGAGATTTCTGTTGACCCCCTCTCTCCCTTGGTAATATTTCGCCCCCCCCCCATTTCACCTCACATAATTTATGGACGCCCCCTTAGAGAAGTTGTTGAAGCATATGCCACAGAACAGAATGAACCTAGCAATGGAAGACGCTCTGATAAAGAATATCGTCAAGCATTTACTGGGAGACATTTTCCAAATTTCATTCATATTGCAAATTCAAAGAAGAGCACGCCAATGCGTAAATGCGCTGTATGTTCGATACAGAAAGTGCGTCGAGAAACCAATGCAGAACATGTAATGTATCACTGTGAGTTGTACCATTTTTCAAGGCTTATCACACAAAAAGAATTACTAACCATGGTTAACTGCAGAGTAATAATTATATTACATTTATACGCCTCTAAAACTAAACGAAATACAAAAAAAAAAAAAAAAAAAAAAAAAAAAAATTAAAAAATATATTAGCCTGTGTCAAAAAGAAGGCTGGAAAATTTGTGCAGAATTTGTGAAAGGTATTCGGAATGGTTCTCTCCAGATAAATTACTACGCTCACAAACTAAAAACATTTCAGTTGCTGTAATATCTATTTAGTATATGAAGTACCGGCATATTAGATTACGCAGACATTCACTTTTAGAGGAGCTTTAAATTGAAAAACTTTAGTTGTTATATTAACAGCAGTTATTTTGTATCTGCGGTTTCAAATCGCAGAGCGACAGCAGAAGAACATCACACACAACGCTCCAGACATATTCAGTACACAGCGGTCCGGTCTAATGCGGCATTCCAGCGCAGGTAAACGGCTTAGGCGTAAACAAAGCCGCACTCAGTGAGAGCTCGGCCGGGCAAACCGTAGCAGTTAAAGGGTTAAATAGTACTATATCTTGGAAAACATGCAAGGAAATTTACAGTGAAAAACTTATGTGATGATATTTTTTGTTAAATTTTTCTTAAATATTATGCATTGTATATATAAGCATTTTTATTTGTCAAATCCACATAAACTTGAATCTATAAAGGTTAATAAAATATTAATCATCATATTACATAAAAGAAGCTGGAAAAAAATTAAAGGTGAATCAATATTTCAGATAAGAGAAAAAAAAAAAAATTGTAAATAATAGAAATAACAAGCTGATCTGATAGATGCTCAATGTTTAATAAAATACCACATTAAAAATTGTGTTTGCAACTCTTTTTTCCAGCAAACAATATATAGCTATGTAAACAAATAGGATAGTGAAAATTTAAAAAGAAATTATATTTAATTTTAAAAGTACTGGAATTCAAAAAGAAATGAAAAAGTCATTAATTTTTATAACGACAGAACACACTCCCAAGATCATTAGGAAAAAATATTTTTTTTGTTACTATATTCCCTTTGGTTGATATTGACTTTAAACATATTACACACTTTCAGCAAAATTTTATGAAAATTATTTTTCTATTTTTATAATATTACTAGGAATTTTTTCATATTTTTTCTGGAATCCTTATGCTTTCATTAATATTACTGTAAAATTTCATAAAAATTGAAAGAAAAATAAATGAAATATAAATTATTTTCAGAAAGAGCAGAATTGTCAGAATTTGGAAATTACTAAACATTCAAAATTTCGATTGGCTGTAAAATGAAAACTAAACCAAATTGAGAACAAAAAATTGATGTGGATTCTTTTCTATATAAGAGGACTAAACTCGCCAAGTTTCATCAAAATCTGTGTCAGTGGGTGTCAAAATGTCATTTTTTGGTTTTGTCCTCCTTAAGAAAACAATGCACCTTTGCTCTCACTATTTGGAACACTGCTAGGCTGTCAGTTGGTGGGTGCAACCTAGAATGATGCACAACAACATTCATCAATCCACAAATGGACGGGCATTCATTACGGTGTTCAAGAGCAACTCACAATGGAGACATCAGACACATGGTGAATCACTTTAGTGGATTCATTTTCTCCTTAATGTTGCCACATTTCAGAAATACAAAACACTGACTGTAGAGTTGCAAATCAGATTTGTTAGTGTTCCATTTACTTGCCATATTTCTCTCTCCATGGATAAACTCAACACACACCTGTGGATAAGTGAAATGCTCCCATAAATATCACAATACGTTGCCCACAGCAAGTTGTTTGCAACAGAAGCAGAGCAACAATGAAAGGTCAATGGCAGAGCATGAACTGGAAGCAGTAGTGAAATGCATCATTTGTCCAGTACTGAAGATGCATATTTCGCTCACTCTATTAGTTTACAAACTGCACTATCACTGGTGCAGGCAGCACTGAGAGCACTGAAAATCTCCCATCAGCTGAAGCACTGAATAAGTTGCTGCAAGATGTTAGCCAGTTTGCTGAAATCAATAGGTACACTGGGCAGTAGTTATAAGAAACATTGTTAGTGGTATGGGATCGTCTACTTTCATTGCCATTGTTTGCAGGGCAGAGATGACTGCAACAGATTTAGAGTGGAAAGTGTTTCCAACGATCAAAGCAACTTTCCCTTCTGCTCAACCACCCTCGGTATCATCTATCCCATACATGTAACACCCTCACAGTAACAGGTGACACGAAGATCTTAACTATTTCTCTTGGAGACAGAGACAAAATATCAGACCAGGCTAAGAGTTGTACTTCCTATTTATGAAACTGTTAACTGTTTAAATTCCACTAAGGTATGGGAGGCGGCATATAGTTTGACCTGCCCGGTTTGGGTGGATCCTGATTCGTCAACTGCTGAGGAAAGAAGATAGTTTCATCCACCACCATTTCAGATTCCGATGATGGAACATACAAATCAGATTCTGTGAGGCCTTAAGGATCTGTGGTTTTTTAGAGGTTGAGTGACAAGTATTACCCAAATAATGCCACCAAGACCAATACATCAGAGATGCAGCAGGTGCCCCTGAGAGTATACGCAAGCAAGAAACAGAAGTGTAAGAATTTAAAACAAACAGGTCAATGTCACAAGCAGCTGAAATATGAATAACATCTAACATACCTTAGCTTCGTGTGAATAAGACCCAATTTTGGAAGAAAAGTCTGCCATTTTACTAAGATCAGCTATCATAGATTCATAAGTTTTTCTCTGCTGATTGATGTGAGACAAAGAAGATGGCTGCTGCTGCTGCTGTTGTTGTTGCTGCTGCTGCTGCTGCTGCTGCTGCTGTTGTTGTTGTTGCTGCTGCTGCTGTTGTTGTTGCTGTTTTTTCAGAATAAGACTTTGCTGCTCTGCATGGGCCAAGAACGAAGAAAAACTTTCCTTTGGTGCAGATGATGAAGGGGCAGCTCCAACTGAGCTTCTAGAACAACTTGCAGGAGCAGGAGATGGTACAGAAGTCACTGTAATGGTGAAAGGTTTAGCTGATGAGGAACTTGATGTTGGTGCAGATGCTGATGAATTTAATGGTGCTGGTGTGACTGTTACACTAGGGCTGATTGATGCAACACTTTGAGTAGATCTCTTGATGTCTGGAAACATTGTCTTCTGCTCTTTTGCAGCAGAAAGGCCCAACACAATTTCATCAAGTTTACGGCGCTTCTTTTCTTTCCCAATCACTGGCTCCTCTGCTGGCTGCAAAATAAATCAATAAATAAAAATATATTTTCACTCTAAAGTTGTAACACACAAGCATAAGTGAAACAAAACGATCTAACAAAACAACAGCTGTAGATCATTTAAAGTCCTGTGATAATACAGTCATTAGAGTAAGGAAATCAACCATTGCAAGGACCTAAATGAAATTAGCCACAGTGCGTATTAATACATCATTCGAGCTAAAAACATTAGTATGGATTACTAGAACTGGATTTAAAATAAAATCATCACAAATGCCTACATTACCAATTTTGTTATCTAAATTGATTTTCAACAATATGTTCTCAATTGCTTGATAGTTCTGGAAGTTGGTAAACAAAGTTAAAAAATCCTTATCCTGATCAAAATAAATAACCAACATGCCCAAAAGTCATCTATGATGCTAACCACTTCCTAATCATCATCATCAGAATTATACAGAATCAATTATGTGCTTGTAGGAGATATCACATATTGTAACAGCTGCTACAAGAAATAAATTAGAACTGCTATGCACAAAAAAAAAATAGAATATTGTAAATGATTCTGATAAAAATTATCAAGAGGAAAGCGAATGTAAAAACTTCATCATTATCTCCAATTAATGAATTTCTTGGTTTTGCCTTAGGTTTCTTTTCTTGTAATGACTGTGATATCAGTTTATTTGCTGCTCCTAAGATAGTCTGGATATATGTAGCCTACTTATCAAGATGTAAGCATGCAATAACATAAATCAGAAAGTTCTGAAAATCTAATCTTCTGTTAATATATATATAGTGTAGACACTGTGCCACTGTTTATTAACACATGTTGACATGGCTGATCTATGAGTTTGCAGCTGTGGTTTTAAAACTCATATAGCCGGAAGCCATCAGAAATGATATTGGCAGGTGTGATTGAGGTGAACATACAACAGAAATCATACATCATTTTCTAGACTGAAGGAGAGGAAAAGAATACTGTCAGAGTCCCATATCTGGCAAATTTAGGTACAAATTAAGGGAATGGGAACCCAATGTAACTCATATACAAGTGGTACATCCATATGTCTAATATGCTATATGTAAGTTTTATTAAATTGGCCTGAAATGGAGACTGAGCCAGTCATCAGTAGACCTCAAACTCAAACCTAGCCAGCGGCAGGAGGAGATTCTACTGATTTTAGGACTTCATTGTTAGGTGTTATGGCACCCATAGCGATGTGGTAAATAGAAACAGTGAGAAAGGCAAAGTGAGCTCGGCATATATTCCAGGTGTGGCCCTAATGTGGAAAATTCCATCCGAGATGCTACTGGTCAAGTAGGGCATCCAGTTGCGCTCTTGAATAAAGTTATTTTTTATTAGAGATTGTTTGAAAATGAGCCTTTCAATGTTAGAACAGAGGTGAAATAAATGGCAGAAAACTTAAAAACTTGATTACAAACCATGGTTACTGATTGCAATGCAAGGTTGTAAGCCTCAGCATGAATCATTCAAAAACAAAAGTTATTTTTTTTAAAAAATGGGCTGCAATGGGAAATAAATTATCTGAAGAAAAAGTACATTTTATCTTGGCCAGCTTGCTAATATGAGAGGAGATGAAGGGCCAGAAATTTTCGATCACACCAAGTTGGGATAACAAGCTTTTGGGAAGCATTTTACTACGCCAAAATAAAAAATGCCCACAAATATAAAGAAAATAGTTTACGATTAGTGCAATCTTTCCGTGCTCACTTACAACTGTTATTCCTGGACACTCAATGAAATTACGAAAGCAAAACTTGGAACAGCTCAAAGAGCAATGGAAAAATCATTGCTGGGTTTCACAAGAAAAGACAAGAATTGAGCAACTGACATCAGATAGTTACAAAGATCACAGACATCTTAAAGATGACAGCCACCTTGGCAGCTGGCCGAGAACACAGCTTAGACAAAAGATGATAAAACAGTGCTGGAGTCCAAGAGACCATTAGAGAGAGATTAAGAGAAGATCACCAAACAGATGGGACAAAGGGAGACTTAGCTGACAGAGAATCACCACAACCCCGTTCTACCTGTAGAAGAATGTTTAAGTTTTACCTAGGGTCTTTAAGAGGACATGTTATTTCAGGATTTAATTAATATGTATATAGTTACAAATTAGTACAGAAAAATGAATCACCACTAACCTCGGATGATGGTGTGGACACTCAAAACAGACAAATTAAAAAAAAACCACACACACACACACAACAACAACTGGTAACTAATAAGCAGTGTAACATGGCGAAGAGCGGGTGTGGAAGGCCAATTTTACCATATACAAGGTGTACCCACGACTTCGTCCAAACGGATTTGTGCTAATAATTCACAGATAAACTATCAAAGAAATTTTGGATATTGCCAGCAATTTCGTTCACTTAGGGTGTTAAGGTAAAGACATCCCTCTTAAGCCGATTATCTCAGAATTAACATGTCGGTGGGGAAAAGAAACTAATATGATGCATTAATTCCATACAACAAAAAGTGTTTACTACTTTGCGGAAACTTTAACTTCTCAGCTTTCAAACTTCACATAAAAATTAAACATACCCTACTTTACCTACCGAATGAATAAGGACGCAAAAACAAAATTTTGTCTACGAACAAATATTTATTGGAAGTATGAGCCTGACAGAATCATGGTCAACAAAACATAATTGAATTTTGCAGTGGAATACAGAACTTATATTATAGCGCCATTTATCGGACTGAAACATAACGAAAGTCCTTACAATTCACCTACCTTATGGCCCGATATGCCAAGTGTTTTGTCAATGATACTATTTACTCATGCATAGGATTTTACATATGAAGAGGATACACTGTAAATCATATATATTATTTCCATAAGGTGCTTTTTTGGGGGTGGGTCACAAGACATTATCTCCTTTCATACCTAACAGAAATCGATAAATGATGTATCATTTTAAAGATTAAGGTATCCATGTTGGTCACATCTTATTTTAAGACAGTAATTTTTCCAAATTTGATCCTTAAGGGACAAAAATGTAAATATATCTATAATGTAGTTTTTTGTACCATGAACCATCTATCTCCCTGCATTACTAACTGAAATTGATAAATGAAGTATAATTTTAAAGATTAAGATCTCCACTTTAGTGACATCATATATTAAGAAAAGAAATTTTTCTGAATTTAATCTTTAAAACACATAAGTATCGTTATTTCCATAACATATATTTTTTTTATTACGAGCTATTAATCTCCCATGATATCTAACTGAAATAGATAAACAAGGTATCATTTAAAAGATTAAGTTCTCCACTCAGACAACATTATAAATTTAGAACTAACTTTTTTTTTTCTTTTTCTTTTTTTGCAATTTGACCCTTAAAGGACAAAAATAATAACTGTGAAAGTCACGCATATCACATAGTTCAGAGCCAAACTGCTAGACAGCAGCAGCACATATCACAGAGATAATAATAAACAGCTACACTGGCATCAACATTTGTTACATACACAAATAAACAATTGATACGAATGAAGAGGTTCTTCTTTCATCCTATTACGAACTACCAACCGTATTATTCATTGCATTCACAAAATTTTCACATGGGTCATCTAGTTATTACTTACACCTGCTCCATCCACCTTTGGTGTTTACACAGCTTACCAATCCTTACATCAAAAACCTTAATTACAACTATCCTTAACACTAAGCATCAATTAAAACCACTTATTATATGATTTGGCATATGTTTCTGATGCTAGAACTTGTAAAAATAATAAATGATGTGCAATTTTAATGATATTCTGGGGTTACACTGGATATGAATGATGCTAATGCAGGCGTATTCAATCCTACCAAGACAACTTTTCCAGCTGAACGAATTTCAGTATTTGTTTATTATTGTAACACTTAATAAGTGATTTTAGCGCTACTGACCGAAAACAAAGCCCACAATGGCCGAACACCACAACAAATGTAAAATATCACATCCTTTTCCCATTTTACTATTTTTAATGGTCTTATTTAACAAATTATAACCTCATTAGTTTGCACAATCAGCACACAAACACCTACCACAAATCTTAAATGTTCCAAATGGCGAGTGCCTTCAACTATAGGGTAATCTCTGGTCCAGATATCACTGTTATCATATAATTACCACTTTCGAAAATATTCTTTTAAGAGTCTGCCCTGTGGATATACTTCCTTTGGTAATTAAAAATACTTATAATCTTATGTCAGGTAGAAAATAATTCCAGATATCAGTTCAACTTCATAATATAAATTTGAACCAAAGGTATTAAACATTATTATCTTTGCTTCTTTGTTTCTTGTCTTTGCTTGTTAATTGCTTTCAACATAACCTAATCATAAATATAGGAATTATACTTTGGCACCACCTATCGGAACGAATTATGAATAAAACCATTTGCATGGCCTCATCCTTCGTGTAAATATGGCCCGAATTGGTCCAGTGGTTTAATGTGAAACAAGGGAGAACACAGACTAGTTTACTAAAGGAGGATAGCAGGGTAGATCATTTAAACGAAGAGGAAAAGAGATCCACTCTAGAAATTTGTTTATAGTACAATGATGTTATTCCATCTTCCAGGAGACAAGTTGACACACACCAACACAGTAAATTAATATAAAGCCGGAGGCACATGGTAGAGTCATTAACCAGTGAGCATATTGAATTCCAGATGCCCCGAACTCCATTTTATAAAAGGAAATGGTTAAAATACTTAAGAATGAAATCACTATTCCATCGCCTATTGCCTGTTACTTTACAATCCTTATTCTTTCTAAGAAACTGGATGTCGTGGTCAAAAACAATACAGAAATGTAGTAGATTTTTGTAAACTAAATGAAATTACTGTAGGAACTGTTTTTCCATTCCCATTAATTTCAGAAATCCTGGATTCATTGGAGAAGGCCAAATACTTTTCTACCTTAGACTTATCACCAAATTTTGATAAAAGAATCTGATCAACTGTTGACAGCATTTAGGACAAGTCAGGGTCGCTACATGGCTATGGGATTAGCTTCATTGTCTGCCATCTTCCAAAGGCTGATGGCCGTTTTTTTGAGTGGAATACAAGGTAAAATGTTTTGTTTATTTAGATGATATCCTTTTTGGACTAATTTTAAAGGTACATAAGGGCTATGAGACATTTTTGATAGATGAAGGACACATAACCTTCATCTTCAACCAAACAAGAGTGAGCTCTTAAAGACACGGGTAACCTATTCTGGCCACAAATTGTCAGGACTTGCTGTTTATCCAGATCCACAGAAATGGAGAAAATTCAAAATTATCCAACTCCACAAACTTGGGTTTGCTAGTTATTATCGTCACTTCATAGAGAACTTTGGTAACATAGCTAAACCACTGTATGAATTATTAAAGAAAAATGTTCCACTTAAATGGAGTTCGAAAATTGACACTGCTTTTCAAATTCTTAAGGATAAGTTTACTTTAGCTCCTGTTTTAGCTTACCGTAACCCCAGTCTTCCATTCATTATCTCCACTGTCACATCATATTACACAAGTGTGGTGCTTTCCCACAGGAACAGTTAGGATCAGACAAAGCAGTAGCATATGCTTATAAAACTTTAAACAAGGCAGAAACTAATTATTCAGTGTCTTATAAAGAAGCATTAGCTTTGACGTGGGGAGTGAAATAATATAGACCTTATATCTTCGGAAAAATTTCACAATCTGTACCGATTATAAACCACTTCTTTGGATTTTCAATTTTAAAGACCCATCTTCCAGATTAGTGAGACTTTGGTTAAAACTTGTGGAATTTTCTTACATGATGGTCTATCGCAAGACATAATCGAATACAGTTGCAGACTCACTTAGCAGAGAAATACGGGAAATACAAGAATCCATCCAACTAGATTCAGTCACAGACAAGCCAATGAACATAGGAGAAGAAGCTGATGCACAGATTCAAATAAAAGAGAAGGAAGAGAAAAAAACTATACTTAATCACCTCCCCTTAGGTGGGCACCAAGGTTCATTTAAAGCCTATGAGCAAAATAGGATATACGTTCAACGGCCAGGAATGAAGCCAAACATCGAGAACTATGCTAAGCAACGTGATAGTTGTCAGAAAAACATACACACACTGCCACATACAAAAATCCTTTTAGAGATTACAAAAAGATCTGAGCTTGTATTTTAATGTTGTGCCACTGTGATACTGTAGGACCATTACCGTTGAGTAATAATAGAAATAAATACGTTTTAACATTCCAAGACGAATTATCCAAGTTATGTTTTGTCGGATCAAGGATAAGGTTTCATGAGTGAAATGTGTTTGTAAGCTAATAAAATTCGAGAAGATCCAAACCACAGCTTTTCATCCTGAAACCAACTTTATTGAGAAGCATCGTGGACTTTACTTAAGGCATTATACAGATAAGAAACAGAGCACATAGGATGAATGGCTACCTTATATTGTTTTTGTATACAACACTAGCATTCATAGCGTCACAGAATAGTTTCCACATGAAGTTATGTTTGGGTGAATACAAGAGAGTTTGAAATTGGAGATAAAAGTTTGAACCACAACTCTTATTACTCTCCAAGGGTCTCACTTCCTCACCCACCCCCAAATTTGATCAGACCACCCTAGTACGTGACTCCTTAGCTTTCTGCCGCACACTCTGCTGGAGGTATCACTTTGCCTCAAAGAGCAACAATATGGACAGTTAGAAAGACCTGGAGCCCAGTCTCCACAAGGTTCCAACCACCCTCAATTCTTGATCCACCACCTCTCCCACAAAACAACCCTCTCCAATTGTTTCAAGATCTTGTTTCCACCGGTTTGGCTTCTCCCAGTTTCGTAAAATCACTACCCTGTGGCACCAACCTGACTCGTGCAGAAACCAGGGCCATCAGAGAACTCTCCTCTGATCCAGACTTGATTAATCTACTGGCAGACAAGGGCTCAACTACGGTGGTCATGAACCGTTGCGACAACGTCAGTGAAGCACTGCGTCAGCTGTCTGATACTAACACTTACCGCCCCCTCAACCACGATCCCACACCTGCAGTAAATGATAGAATAAAAGTGTATATACAGGTGAGTGGACCTCTCAAAGGACTCACTCCCCATTCTGTCTCACTCCTCACTCCTAAAAAGCCACGCACACCTTCACTATACCTGCTTCCTAAAATTCATAAGCCTGGCAACCCAGGACATCCCATAGTTGCTGCATATGGCTCACCCACTGAGCGTATATCTGCCCTGGTTGACCAGCATCTACAGCCCATTGTCAGCCAGCTTCCCTCCCACATCCAAGACACCCGACACTTCCTCTCTCGACTGGCTACAGTACCCATACCTCTTCCCCTACTCCTTTCTAGTGACGGTAGATATGACCTCCTTATACACAAATATTCCCCATTGTCATGGAACATTTTATAGACCAGCATCCACCCAATAGCCTTCCCACCAGATCTTTCCTGCTCACCTTGGCGGAACTAATACTAAACAACAACTTTTTTTCATTTGAGGGGAAAATCTATCACCAAGTGATCGGCACTGCCATGGGCACTCGTATGACTCCCTCATACCTAGGCCACTTGAACAATCATTCATAACTGCAGCCCATCTGAAACCCCTCTTGTGGGTCAGATTTAGTGATGATATTTTCATAATCTGGACCCACGGGGAAGACAACCTACTCAGTTTCCTCAATAAACTTAACACTGTCATCTCCTTGAAACTCAAATGGACTTACTCCCATACACAGGCCACTTTCCTGGATGTCGACCTTTCCCTCACGAATGGCTATATCCACACAGTTGTCCATATCAAACCCACCAACCTAAAACAGTACCTTCATTATGATAGCTGCCACCCTCATCACATCAAACGTTCCCTCCCCTACAGCCTAGGCATTCGAGGCAGTCACATTTGTTCCAATCAACAAGCCCTTCAACAATATGCCAGCAATATCTCTGAAGCCCTGATTTCCCGCAATTACCCACCAGATTTAGTTCACAAACAGCTTTCTCATGCCACATCACAACCTACACAACCTATCAACAATCCACAACCCTCTAAAAGCCATCATAGCCCTGTTTTGATCACCCGTTACTTCCCAGGCTTGGAATCCGTTAACCGAGTCTTGAGACAAGGTTACGACTTCCTTCGAGCCTGCCCTGAGATGAGAAACCTTCTTCCTAAAATCCTCTCACCCACCCAGAACCTGCTTCAGGAGACCTCCAAAACCTCAACCAACTCTTGGTCTATAAGCACGGGGTCCCCAAGCCTGTAAGACAGCCCCAAGGTTCATTTTCTTGCAACAGATCCCGTTGCAAATTATGCAGTATGCACCCACCTTCCACCACATTTACCAACCCCGTAACTGGGGTAAGCTTTCCCATCACAGGATTCACCACTTGTGTATCCTCCCACCTTATATACCAACTCACTTGTAACAACTGCCCAGCCTCCTACATTGGACACACAACAAATCCACTGTCCATCAGAATGAATGGACAACGACAAACAGTACACATCAAGAACCCTGACCACCCTGTTTCTCATCATGCCACTATACATGGCACCAACAATTTTAATACCTGCATCTCGGTCCGTGCCATCAGAGTCCTCTCAGATAAAAGCAGTATTTCAGAACTTAGAAGATGGGATCTGGCCTATTAGTACCAACTGGGGACCAGACAATCGCCAGGTCTAAATTTTCTTCCCACCGATCCCCCTCACTTCCACCTTCTCTCATAGAACCACTGCTCACCAGAGCCTATCTTTATAGATTGTGACTTCGAATTTTGCTTATTTTTAGTTTTAGTTTTAAATAATTTTTTTTCAGTTGTTTGCACATGTGTCCATTACTTGGTGGGCTTTTGGGACCATTAACTGAGGTATACTGCCCTTCCACGACTGGTCCTTGTGTACAGTTTTGCTTTATACTTGCTATTCATCATCATTTTCCAGCCTGTGCTCTTCTACCCCCACCCTCACTTCTTGCCATACTGTTTTTCCCCCACCATGCCGGCAGCGCTTGCGTGCAGCCATCTCACTTCTACTGAGGAAGAGCCATGCTCGAAAATTCTATTCTTTGTGTGATCGTTTTTTTCGTGTACCAATGCCGCAGGAATCCCCTTCTTTGGTAAGCGGTGGTTTTTTATCCTATCCTAATGTTCAATATATCTACTTTTAGCGCCTTTGTTTCCTGACAATATATATATGACATATATATATATATATATATATAAAAAGAAAAAAAGAGATCAATATGTTAGAAGGGGTACTTCACAAAATCTGGACAGTTCTTGGCAATGACCATTTACTGCAATTGGGGAAATGTGTTGTAAATATAACAATCCAGTTAAGACTCACAGTTCATGCCAATTGATTAAAGTCATGCAATTGAATAAATTAGAAAAATGTCTAGGAAATAACGCAACCAGTAACTAGAGCACATCATAAGACATGGGTTAAGTAAGTTAAATTATGTATATAGTAGAGAAAACAGCATTCAAAACATGTAAACACAAGGCATGTAGCAGCCTTATTTGTAATCACAGAAGCACATCGTGAGATACCACATGTTAGCCCACATACAGCCAATAGCTCCTGGCTGCTCTTATAACACAAGGCAACAGAAGTAGACTTGGGCGACACACAGCTGAGTGCTGAACTCTTTAACTCGCATATGTAGTGCAACTGATTGTAAGAATAAGACAAACACTTTTATATTTATAATTAGATTTACACAATTCATTTTAGGAAATACAAAGTACACATAACTAAGATTTAATTTTGCTTTTCAGATTAAACTACTGCACAGCCTGTTGGCAATGATTCCCATAAGTCTAGATATGCAAGATTGTGAGATTGAAAGATACCCTTCATCTCCAAGTCTCTATTATGATCACATAACTGGTGCTCAGATCTACAAATTTACATGGAGCATTGTAACATCCTGAATTTAAAGGAATTGGAGGAAGTTTGTGAAAACGGGGAAAATTATGCATTTCTATCTGTCACTTTTTGCAAAAATCAATTAATCCAACTGAATGTAACTACACACGAATGTGATGTCTCGGGATATAAACTAAAATACTTTCAAAATTTAATATGACAAATTATGAAGCATAAATTGCCTACAAAGAAGTATTTTAAGATTCACAGAACATATTTCTAAATTATTGTTTGGAACTCTCAGGTCTGATGATGCATCTTAATATACACCTAAAATGGATATCCTTGCAAATGAGCAACGTATCTGGTTGAAATTGTCCAATGAACAGGTAACTGTAGTTAAATCTTTGACTGAAATAAATTATACTTTATCCAGCATGAACCGAAATCAAGATGGGTTGGTTTTGGGTATCAAGATGTAAAATTATGTTCAGGAATTTTAGAGCCACACAGATAGATCCATTTGAAAATTTTCTAACATGTGATCTTAGTATATGTAAGAAAAACTTTGTTTTATCAGCATCCTATGAAAACGCTCAGTGTGAGATAAAGTTACTCCATCCAGTCAGAACAGTCCCTAATGACTACATCAAGG
Organism: Vandiemenella viatica; assembly: GCA_031002005.1. Lineage (NCBI taxonomy): Eukaryota > Metazoa > Arthropoda > Insecta > Orthoptera > Morabidae > Vandiemenella > Vandiemenella viatica. Next base: position 67,077,292 of record JARYHS010008075.1, on the reverse strand, counting down.
AATCAGTCTCTTTAAACGAAAGTCTGTTTACCAAATTAAATAATAATGAATGGTTATTCATAGCTCCTTAAGACAAGGGCATGACGATTGAATGTGGTGGAGGTCGCCCCACGTATGCAGTTTTCCTTGGAACTGGTAAACTACATGTTTTTTTCCTATGATGCAAGGGACGTGGTTCAAACATTTTAATTGAATCAGAACAAATAATAAGAACTAATGTTTTAAGTCCAGATACTGTACCGATCTGAATTCAGAAGTTGACTGTTGTGTTATAATAAATGAAAAATGTAAACTTTCAGAATGAAAGTTATATTTGTCAATAGAAAATTTTGTCAAGAATCTTGATGATTTACATATTTTAGCACACAAAACTGATCAACTTCAAAATGAAATTGAGCAAAAAGAAAAAACTTAGTTCACAAATTCTTCCTTGTCACATTATTCTATCGTTTAATATGTTTGTATGGTTCTAATCATTTGCAATAATATTTTGTATACGTGAACATTATAGCAGTATACAAAACTGTTTTAAATACTTTTGGCGTAATACAGCAGGTGAATATTTTAACCAAATTTGTGTAAGAACTACAATTGTAAATCAACAAACTGGTACAGCATTACCCCATATTAGAGATCGTCTACCTATTCAAAGCAATAATGACATCAACAATGAAATTAATTACGAAGACATTGTAGTGTTTGAAAGACCTCATCCATCTACAGTACAGAGACATTCCATTGACCCTGACCACGTATCAGTTCTCTCTCCTTTCAATCGAAGATATATATTTTGATGATTTCATATAATGTATTGTTTCCATACATTTATTCAGTAAAATTAGCTTTGAATTGAATGTAGTAGTTGTAGGAATTATATCATAGTAAATAAAAATTATAACCAATAGAATTAGATACATGTAACCAATATGACAAGTTTCAAGAATCCAATCATTTTAAAAGAATTTTATGTAATTAAAATCTCCAGTAGTATTTAATATCGTGTTCAGCAGGTCCTATATGTCAATGGTTTGTTTTAAGCTAACCTGATTACAGGTTTTGCTGACCACCCAGGTAAGAGTCTCACCTAGGGCTGAAGCCCGGATTCAACTCTTCCCTAAGGGGGAGGTGTAATGAATTTGTATAATTTTAATCCTCAATACCATAGCATGTTCAGACGAAGAAACTTTCTCATGCCTTTGGAGGCAGGTAGCTTAATTCCTTTCAGATGCAGCATGCTTCAAGGATAAGTGGACACCCACACTATGAGAAACAGTTCTCCCACCTAGCCTTCCATAAGACATATTGAGCCCAATTATTGGCCAACTATTTGCTAGACACCTGTAAACAGTAGTTCAACCCCTCCTGGTCCACAGTCAGAAAAGGGACCTCTCACCTGAAGATCGAGAAGTTAATCTCTGCCATGATGGAAGGAACACACAGACTTTATGCATTATTTTCACATGTTTGCCATTGTTCCCCATTCTAGTGAATTTATAAAAGTTGCTCAATCTTTCCCCTGCCATTTCATTTCCTAACATTTCCTGCTCATTTATTAGTTACAAGTAAAGGTAGGAGTGTAGTAACTTTAATTACATGATCACAGGTTTCAGATAAAACTAATCGGGGAGTGATTGATCGAAGCTTCCCGCACAGTTTGCTACACACCTTGCTTTACACCTCCTTTGATGGTGAAATCAATACTTGGTTCAATGATGCTGCTGAAGGCTGAAAAGGTGAGAAAGACATTATGGAGCACTCTGATACAGATGGTGTAAATATAAAGATCATCTAAGGCTTGCAGCTTGACTTACTGTATCGAGTACCTCTAAAAAATCAAAACGAGCTACACGGAAAGGCATCTTGAATATTTTCTCAGCTTATTACTTCTTTCAGGATAAGATAAGTCTATTTTGCTAAAGCTGCTGCAGGTGCCCATTTGAATAATGTGTTTGGGCTGAATCAAGGATGAAGCCGATTCGGTTCAACAAGACTTTTGTAAAGAACAGACATCTGGAAACAAACGTTTCTGCTTTCAGAGTTCTTTGAACACGAGACAAAGTAACGCACATTAACCCTATGAAGATATCTGCAATAATTACTAAGTAAGTTATCTAATTCATCAAACAGTTTTATTCCTTTCAATATACGAGGATAATAATAATACCGTACAACTTTTGTTGGCAAGTAAGCCTGATTATATAGAAGACAGTCTTCAAACAGGGAGCCATATAGTGAAAAACAGCAATGAATATAACTGCATCAGATCTTATTTGGCATTAATTAATGGCACAAAGCATACCAACTGTTGCAGATCTAAAGACAGGGTTACAAATTTGAAACAGAATCTGGGCTGGGATAATCTGCAGTGATGAGCAATATCTGTTTAAATTTCATTGACTTTTCCACCAATGAGTTATGGTCTTAATGATTGCAGGTTATTAAATTTTTTGTCTAAAGCATGGTTTGCAACCTGATTCATGTGTAGAACAAAGAAACTACACTAAATGGCTGAAAAATACTATGACAAAAACCCCGCCAACCTGGGCCCAGCACAACGTGATAAAAAAGATGTTCTCATCACTAAGACAGCAAGGAACATTGATGACTGCTGGACAGACCATAGACTTCTCGTGAGCCGCCTGAGACTCTCAATAAGTAAAAAATCACGCTCCTTCCACATGAACCCCTCCAAGAGGAAATATAATACTTTAAAACTCCGCATCGATACTGTCGCCTCAAAATATCAAGATGACATTTTAGAACAACTGTCCAACAATCCAATCAATACAAGGAACATGGAATCAGAATGGACCACCCTTCGAAACATCATCACGAAATCTGCAGAGAAAGTAATTGGCTACGAGAATAAAAAAAGGCCAGATTGGTTTGATGACAATAATGAACAAATTTTGACCCTCATCAGTGCGAAACATGAAGCCTATCAACTTCTCGTTCAAGATCCAACTTCTGTGACGAAGAAAACCCGCTTTCAGGCCCTTAAGCGGAAATGTCAGACAGAAATAAGGGAAATCAAGAATAACTGGTGGCAATAGAAAGCAAAGGAACTCCAAACTCTATCAGACGCTAGGGATCTTAAAAATTTTTATGCAGGAATTAAAGAGCTATATGGACCTACTCGCAGCTCATCTGGCTCACTAAAAGCAGCTGATAACACTACCATTCTTACCGAGAGCCAGGACATCTTGAAGCGCTGGAAAAAACACTATAACTCTCTTTTGAACCGTAGCTCTACTGCTGCAGACGATTTCCTTAGGAATATGCCGCAGCACCCTCCACAACCTTGGATGTCAGTCCCGCCAACTTTCCAGGAGTTTTGCAAAGCACTGAATAGCCTGAATCCAGGTAGAGCTCCTGGACCAGACAATATTCCTTTAGAACTGATTCGAAGTGGGGGGTTACCCTTGAAAACCAGGATTTTCCAACTCATTCTTCTCATGTGGGAAACGCGGGAGGTGCCTCAGGACATGAAGGATGCTAACAGTCACCATCTTCAAAAAAGGGGATCGAAGTATCTGCAACAATTATCGTGGTATCTCTCTTCTATCTATAGCAGGAAAGACTTTTGCTAGAATCCTGCTGAATCGCCTTAAAATTATGTCAGAGAGAGTACTTCCAGAATCTAAATGTGGATTCCGTGCCTCGAGGGGCACCACAGACATGATCTTCTGTGCTAGACAACTTCAAGAGAAGTGCAGAGAACAACAAAAGCCTCTCTTTCTGGTATTCTATGATCTAGAGAAAGCTTTTGACACAGTGCCTAGATCTGCAATGTGGATGGTATTAAGATGATTTGGATGCCCTGAACATTTTCTGGGATTGATTAGAGCACTCCACGATGGTATGGTTGGTCAAGTCATTTATCAGAACGACGCCTCTGAAAAGTTCCCTGTCATAAATGGTCTGAAACAAGGTTGTGTACTTGCACCAACACTTTTTGCCCTATATTTGGCAGCAATGCTCTACGAAACGTCATCTACCCCCAACACAGGCGTGGAGAACAGATACCGGTTTGACGGAGGACTATTTAATCCAGCAAGACTCCGCTCATCAAGATTAACTTTCCTCACCCAGGTAACAGAATTGCAGTATGCAGATGACAACACCTCTCCAGCACATACTCCTCAGCAGATACAACAGTCCGTAAACTACTTCAAGGACGGATATGACCGTTTTGGCCTAACCATCAACACCCGAAAAACTAAAGTGCTAGCGCAACCTGCCGCTGGAGCTACATTCCCAGACTTTGATGTTACCATCTCCGGCACAGCCCTTGAGCAAGTAGATAGCTTCTCCTACCTTGGAAGCATTCTCTCTACACAGTGCACAGCAGAGAAGGATGTAGAAAACAGAATTCGTGCAGCACACATAGCCTTTGGACGACTTACTCGGCGAGTGTTCCTAAACAAAGATCTTAATTTAAGCACCAAGCTGATAGTCTACCAAGCTGTAGTTGTCTCCACGTTACTGAATGGGTGTGAGACATGGACACTCTACCGGTGAGATATTAAGAAAATGGAGCGATTTCACCAGCTAAAACTTCGCTCTATAATGAACATTAAATGGGACGACTATGTGTCCAACATTAGAGTCTTGGAAAGAGCTCAAATGTATAGCATTGAAGCCCTCATCATCAGCCACCAACTTAGATGGGTTGGACACGTTCAGCGTATGAGCAACAGTAGACTCCCTCGCCAACTTTTATACGGTGAGCTTAGCACTGGCAGCAGACCTCGCGGTGCCCCTAAGAAACGCTACAAAGATCAGTTCAAGAAGACCCTGAAGAAAACTAATATAGACCTTACCACCTGGGACAGCCTCACAAAAGACCGCGTTCTATGGCGCAAAACTACCTCCGCAGCAGTGGCACATTTCGAAGAGGAGCAGCGAAGTCTGGCAGCTGAATCCCGTTTAAGGCGGAAAGCCCGACAAACCCTACCGCGTCAGCCACCCACATTTGGGTGCAGTGTGTGCAGACGACTGTTCTATGCAAGAATCGGCCTGATCAGCCACCAGCGCACACACAAATAAACAAGCAAGAGAGTAACATAAACTTGGAAATGAGTATGGCCGACGACGACTATGACAAAACTTTTGATTACACTTACACAGATGTTATACATTCAATACTCCTAATTAATTGTTGATCAGAGAAGCCTATGACATTATTACAGTATGGATTAAATCTGACTTTGTTTCTTAACACACATGAGTAAACTATTTCGTTATTTCACAATAAAATAAAGTTCACAAGAAAAAAGTTATTAACAATGGCAATAAGGTATTAAGGTGCTGGTAATTTATTCACATGTTGGTCAAGACTGTATGTTAGGCAACTGTTTTATCTCAGCTTTCATACATTAAATGACTGGAAAAATTATGACCAGTTTTTAAGCAGATAAGACAAAATAACCAGCCACAGTAAATTGTGAAGTCTTCATCCCACCGACTCTACTACTGTACTACTTCCTTGCCCTTTTCTTTTAACATCCTTACCAACAATGACTTGTAAATACAAGTAATACTTTGATAGGCTAATAAATCCATAGTCATAATGGAAACCAAACTCAATCCTGGATACTAGTAAAAAGAGTTTCTGTGCAACTCTATTAACAGCTGGTACATTTAAATATTTCTTACTACTTAAACATTCACTATTTCTTCAGCAAGATCAACCACTTTCACTTTTGAGTGTAGTGAAATACTTCTTCCACCAACCTATTTGAGTCGGAAGGACAGGAAAGATAAAATTAGAGAAATAAGGTGCCGGACTGATTCTTATATGAATTCTGTTTTCCCTCGTACCATTAGGGATTGGAATGCACAGCAAAGAGATTAGCTTTGGTGCTGAGCACCCTCTGCCACCCACAATTTTGTGAATTGCAGAGTATATATGTAGATGTACACATTACAAGTTTTGTCGTATATAATAAACCAAGACAGCCAAAAGCTATTAGGCTACGTATATACCCGAAGAACATGGAACCACTTATTAGATATTGATACTTACACAATTGTTTTTCTTCATCAATTTTCCCAACATATCGTCCAACTTGCTCTTCTGTTTATTTTTTGATGACATTGAAAAATCTTGAACTTCATTCATTATTTCACTGTTTCTCGTATTATCCATATTGTTCTGTTTAGGAACTCCAGATGACAAATCTATTGGTGTGAGTGTACTTGATGTTCCTGGTATAACTGTTGTTGTCATATTTTTAGAACTCTGATGGCATTTAAGATCAAAGGGTATTGATAGTACCCTTGGTGTTTGCTGATGAGCAGGTGGTGGTTGAAGAGTCATAGGAGCAACAGGTGTTGACCTCCTAAAACAATCAATTCACAACTCTGCAGCCTGGCATCCACAAGATTATAATTTTTTTTAAAGTATGGTACACAACTACAAAAAAATTTTAAGCCAAGTTTGTATTATATATATTATATGATTATCACAATCACTGCATCATCCTGCTTTAATCACAACTATTGACACCACTCACAGTCATTTACACATGTATATCTATTACTCACCTTGATTCTTCTGACAATGATTCCTCATTTACTTCCCAAGGCAAAGATGGCTTAGATAGAGGAGTATGTTGTTGACTGGTATTACTATTATTCAATAAAGCATGTAATTTAGCTGAAAAAAGGAGAAAAAACTATAAACAAATAACACTAAAACAGATAATAAACTTTTCAATGAGGACACATAAATTTTATTAAAAAAAACCCTTTTTATTCATTTAATACCTACTAATGAAATTAATTCAAAATTATAAATCTATTACAATCGTCAATATTTCTTGCATCCCTACAGAGCAGTAAGTTGCAGTATGTTCTGCCTCTGTTATAGTTAATTTTTGCAGGCACAGTTATGTGAATATTTGTCAAATGTCACAATTGATTCACCCTCTACATTTTACTGGTTACTAGATTACCCCACAGATGCTGTCCTATCAAAATTTCAATAAAATTTTTTGTGAACGTTTTGTGACAAGCTGTTGAAAATGTGTAGACAAAGTAAAAATTAGAAAAACACATCGTTCTGAGTGATCATTACATTTATTAACGATTGTGTCCATGATTATGCAATTTGAGTAGTAGTACATACAGAAGTATGCTAATGGAAAATTTTACATGCAAGATGTAATTCTATTGGCAGTACAACACTGAAACAATGGAAATGTGTGATGTACCAGGAATGTGATCCAATTGGAACCATATGGTTTTCTTCCAAAATTTAACTCACAATTACGTCAGAATTTCATATTAAGCACATGATTTATTTTCTTCCAGTCAATTTGAAATCTCAATGAATCTCAAGGTGTATCAATTAAATTTCGATCATTGCACCACTTAACAGGTTTCGATTGTTTTGTAGATCCTGCATTGTTCAATCTAATGCCTCCAGAGACTTTTTACGTGCCACAATACATTAATCTCAAACGATCAATTCACAATGCTGCAGGACTTTGGCAATGGCACAGTTCTCCGAAAGGTTGCATTTGAAGTTTCATTGATTTGCATATTCACGGTAAATTGAATTCTGAATGAGCTGTTAGATCACCTTCCAACAATGCAGCTGCAAATTCCTGATGAAGCAAGTGCAAGTGCAATTTCATTCTTTGAGAGAATCGTTGCTCAAAGGCAAAGAGATAAAAAAAGTTTTTTCCAGTTCCACTAGGAAGTCCCCTCTAGTTCCATTGTTCACAACTTTCATGAGAGTGCTGTATGCATAATTTTCTTGCAGATTCAACATTCTTTCAAATCAATTCTTTCAATGCAATGCAATCATATTGTTTTTCGCATTTTATGTCTTGATTAAATGTGCCGTGCATCGGACGACTGGGCATATTGGTCTCGAGTTTGTAAAAAAAATCATAAAGGAACAAAGCACCTTCAGTTCTCCAAATATCCCTGGTTACTTAACTAATTTTCTTTCCCTAAAAAATCTTATTCAGACTATTATAAACATAAAGAAAGTGGTTCATAGACATAAGCTCTTTGTTTTTCCTGAATTTTCAGGGCAACTTTTAGAGTTTTTTCTTTTTCAACAACCTTAATCAGACCATCACGATCATTTAAAAAAATTAGCCAAATCAGTTCATATAAAAAAGTATTTTCAGTTTTTGCTGAATTTTTAAATTTTCTGGACAAAAAAATAACAAAATCATTCCATATGAAAAATTACTTTCAGTTTTTCCTGAATTTTCCAAGTTTTAGAGCAACTTTTTCTGCTGACAAAGGAAATTCTTCCATGGTGATGTACGCTGAGAAATACCACCGAAAGTTAGAAGCATTATTGGAAGACGAAACATATGAACAATTGCCAACAAACGCTCTAGAGACGACTCAACACATTCCAACTAAAATACGACAAACAACTTCAATCCAACCACAGGAGAAGAGAAAATTCATCATGTCCAATCAATGTACTGCATTGCCTTCCAAAAATAAATAAAGACGGGGTGCCATAGTGAGCTATAGTTGGCGTGTTTCAATCTCTGACACATCCACTTGCAAGATATCTGGCGGATAAGATGAAAAATTGGAGGAATTCAGCTTTTACGATCAGAAATTTCTCCGATTTCATAAATATGATCAAGGACAGACATCCGGATGACAACAACTTACGAGTAAGCTTCGACATCATGTCACTACTCACCAACATGCCAATAGACGAAGCCATCAACATTATCAGGGAATGGCTAGATAATCTCAACCTGCCACAAGAATGGGCGTCCCTTACTGAATTCTGCATAAAGACAACATTATTTCAATAAAAGAATGACTTCCACTAAACAAGAGGAGGGAGCAGCGACTGGTTGTCCGCTATCTCAAATTGTAGCCTATGTGTTTAAGGAGGCATTTGAAGCTGAAGTCATCAACAATTACAACCTGAAACTGTCCTTGTGGTTACGATATGTGGGTGACACCTTTGTTAACTGGCCTCGTGGACAAGAATCCCTAATGGTCTTTTTCCAACATTTGAACAGTACTCATGAGAAAATTAGGTTAACCATGGAAGCTGAGGTGAACAACTTCCTTTTATGGATTTGATCGTGAAGCGGAAGGAAGATGACTACCTGGGAGATGGAGTTTATTCGAAGCCCATCCACACGAACCACTACCTGCAAGCAGCCTCTCACCACCATTGAACAGAGAAATGTGGAATTTCAAAAACTTTAACCATCCGAGTATCTATAGTTAGTGACGAATTGAACACAGCTGCTGAAAGACAAATTTTAAAGGAGACATTTCTGGCCAATGGCTACTGCCTTGAAATTATCAATAAGGCCACTGCAACATTTCAACCTCAAGCGCTGCCCTGTACTTCAGCACTGGAAGAAGAGACCAGCAGACCAACGGACAGTTCCATGGCAGTGTTACGCTACATTCACAGGATAACAGATAAGATTGGTCACCTTCTAAAAAAGAAAAAAAAATCCATCCAGTATATAGGGCACATAGGAAGTTTTCTGATCTGTTCGTGAGGGAGATGCCAAGGGTATACCAAATACTGTGTAGCTGTAGCCAGGTATATATAGGGGAAACAAGATGCACTATCAAGTAAAGGCTTAATGAACACATTATACATTTTAAAAATAACGGCATCAGCAAATCAGCTGTAGTACAGCATTCAGCTGACTGTGGACATGCTATTTTATTCAATAAGACTAGTGTGCTGGTTCAGAAAAGCAGATGGTGACACAGAAGGGTCAGAGAAGTGTTTGAAATAATAAACGACCCAATAATATGAATGCGGACAATGGGATTGAGCTTGACCAAATATACCTGCTCAGCAAAACATGGGACGCAAGCCCCAATCAGACCCGCTGCGTTGGCGTTGGAAACACCACTGATGTTAATATAAACATTGCATCGGGAGTTATTTATGGGCAGCAGTGATCCGATGCATGGTAGTCTTGTGATGAAGACCACAGAATAATGGCTGAAACGTTAGATTTCAATAAACTAACGCTGTTCCAAGCGAAAAACCAAGATAACATGGACAACAACCGCAGATGTCTACGCAATCGTTAGCTACACTTTATGATTTGATATATCATCTCATCTGAATATTGGCACATTGTCATAAAGAATGCTTCCTGTTAGTTCATTGTCTAGTTATGCGCACAGCAGTTGAGCTATATTTTTAACATAACTACTTCCTCTGTGAATACTGGTTTTATAAAACTATATTTAGATTATAACAATTCATTCTAGGATATACAAGTATCTAAAATCTATCCTCTAAACTGAATCTTAAGTCTAAAATTCTAATACAATGCCAAAAAAAACACTTAATTTTTATGCAACTTTTCTTAATGATATAACAATATGCGCACTTTTTACAGCATAAACCTACTTCTTTCAGTTTTCGAATAAGTATACGCTAATTCTGACATTCTGCTGTACAAAAATCACCATTTTATGCAAGTCGTTCGAAATATGGGCAGTTTTGCACGTTATTCTGCAAGAAATATGTATTGTTACGTCTTGTTTATTGTAGACCTAGTTCTTTCTCAGGCATCTTTCTTCGAGGAAAAACTGAATTCCTTGTCCATACATGTAGGGAAGAAGTATAATTTTTTTTTTTTTATTATTTTTTTTTTTTAATGAACACGATACAGCATCCAGTGCAAACATATCGTGCCAGAGACAAATTGTGCAACAGTCCAAGGTATTAGTAATCTTGATAATTGTGCTTACAGCAAATAATATATTACTCATGCTTTCTTATGTTTGATTAACAGATCCTGTTAATTTTTTTTTTTTTTTTTTAAATTTCGGAGAGCTAAATAAATAGCCAAAGTCAAGAAACGAGACATAATCCTAAGAAAGGTAGTGTGACCTTTTGTTAGTTTTTTGTGAAACGAGTGAACATCTCAAATACAAAGTGATCCGTGGCTTAAAATTATCCGTACAGAAATGATTTCAATTACTTTTTCCGTCTCTCAGTACATATAAGTCATTTGTTATTTACACAGATTTTGATCCGGACCATTAGCTCTAAAAATTTGAAAATAGCATCCACATTGATGTCGTAGTTTTTGTGAGATACCGGTTCATATTCCTCAAACACATACAGCTCACTTACAGATTTACAATAGTCTAGAAATAGTAGGTTTGTATATACTAATCATGATTCCATCAACCAATAGTGCAATTCCACTTAATCATTAATTATTACCTGAGCAGGTACATAAATAGCTTTCACCCAGGAAGATCCCATCTAATCCACTTGTACAACTGATCCACACCAATAATGAATAACCACTACATAGTTGTTTCACTATCATTATTAAGTCTTTAATCCATTGGCCACATCTTTTGAATAAACTAAAAACTCTTCAATGTAATTAAAGGAAATTCCTCCCCTGCCTCAAGTCCTTCCTCCTCCCCCTAATCTAGGCCAACTCCTTGTCCACAAGTGTCAGTCCTCTTAGATGGTACAGTCCCATAGGTATTAGATCACTGATTAGATTTGTTTCATTTAATATTCCGCCAGTAATTAAAATAAAGAAATGTGTTTTTGCGTACCGAAATTGCTGTAAAGAGTTTTGAAGAATCCGTGTAAGTGAAGCTTCATCATAACATTGTTCATGGATGTGTGGTATCAATGAACATTCTGTTGGGCAATGATGATAAGGAAGGACAGCAACAGTAAGCTCATCACTCACCACATGTAAAGGCAGGAGGGCCACAACGAGCAGAACACTACAATATATCCGAAAAACCTTAATCATATTACAGGTGAAACATACAGCAAGTTATCAGAGGTGTACACATCAGTTCTACTACATGACTGAAGCCAGAGATGAACAAGACGTGAGGGCCGAGATGACAATGGTGAAGGAAGAAAGTTGACATACAAAAATTGTGGGAATCTCATAAATTATTTCTACAAGTGTAAGCCTGTGACCGTTTTTTGGCATATCGTCACGGGTTTAGAATAGTTCCAAATATAAACTTGACCTGTGTTTCATGAATAATAAAATCTCGAGCCTAAAGAAGCATTAATAGGGGTAAGTAATTAACATGGACAACGATGATAGCGCAATCGTATAATAGTTTCAAAGGTCACAGACTCGAATTTGTTTAAATACAAACCTGACTTGTATTTGACCCTTAAAGTTCACACGCAAAATTTAAAAAAATTCGTTTGCTTCGAAAGCATCAAGTTTTTTTTATTGAGATTGGGCAAACACTAATGCAAATCATTGGTCATAGTATATGTGACAGCCTCAGAACTTAATACACATTCCTTATTATTAAACAATTGAGCAACTCTGAAGAAATGAATTGCCAGAATAGTTGATTCGGTAACATATTTGGTCTGATGTCCACTTAAAATTACCTAATAACTTACGTGCAGCAAACATGAACAAAGACCAATAACGAAAGTGGTCAGTAAAATACCTAAAAAGCAAATAAACCGTAATGCACAAACATTGGTCTAGCAACATCATTAGTGAAAGTTTTAATTAAATTGAAATTTATCCTAAGCTGGAATGACAATTGGCATTAGCGGTTACAGCAGAGACCATGAGTAATTTAATTTTTTAAAGGTTTGTTAAGTTGCTTTTATTAGCAACATGTTACTGAAAACAGATACACAATTTTTCAGCCTCAAAATTTATCTTTTTTTTTTTTTAATGATGAAACTCTACGAAAAGCATATCTAATGAATGTATTATGACAATAAATTTGGTGGCAGTTGCTTAGCTATTAAATTGTGGACATAATCACAAGTTTCTTCGCTGTTTAGCGAGCGACCATGAAACCGTTCTCCACCCAATAGCTATCGATGTGAGTGAAGGAGTGAGTTTAGAAAATTATAAAGTAGATAAGGTGTTTTTATGTCACAAGCCATTATTTCCCTTCATACCTAACCAAAATCAATAAATGAGGTATCATTTTAAAGATTAAGGTAAACCCTTTGGTCACATAATTTAAGAAAGGAATTTTTCCAAATTCGATCCTTAAAGGGTAAAAATGTCAATATTTCTAAAATGTGTTTTTTTTGTACCACTAACCATTTATCTCCCAGTATTACAAACCGAAATAGATATATTTTTAAAGATTAAGATCTCTACTTTGATGACAACATAAATTAAGAAAGGAATTTTTAGAAATTTTGAAGGACAAAATTATCAATATTTTTACAATGCGTTTTTGTATCACGAGCAGTGCTAGAAATTCATTATAATCCAGGTGTATTTGTTACTCCAGAGTCAGGCGTAAAATGAAAATGTTCAGGCATAATTATATTATAATTATAAAAATGCAGATTTTATAGCTTACAATCTACTCCAACAGGATTTAAAACTGTAAATAGGTCAAAATGTGCCAATACATTACATACCAAAATTGTGAAACAGGTTAATATAATATTGATTTCACTGCATTTATTACAATAACTTTTGAATTGTTACAGAATGATCTTCATCTTCAGCACACATAGTAGCTGATGAGTTACTATCCGTGTTTTTGATCATTTACTTGCTTGTTGACCCCCTGGATTGCGTGAAGTCGGAGCAGGCCTATTGGTAATAGCTGAAGTGCCTGATGATATATCAGCAGTTTATGTTTCTTCATTTTCTGGCATTCCTCATTTAACTGTGCTTGTTAATACTTTTGTCACCACTGCTTGTATTTCCAACTGGTATAAAGTTAAAGTAAGTAATTTTACGAGACACCTTCACTTCCTTTGCTAAATGAAAAATGCTCGAAAGAATTGTCTGTTACTTTGTGGTACTTCCCCTACACTGTTGCCACATCTTCTGAAATTCATAAATGTATTATTTGAAACTTTGAAATAGATCAACAATAAAACAGGACTTATAATTGAAATTAATTATTACAATTAACCCTTGAACATGCAAAACTGAAAAAGAAGTATTAAAATGTAATTTTTTAAATTTTGATGCTTAGGCATATTTTCTACACCTCTGATGGAGATTGCAAGAGTAAAATGAAGAAAATTCAGGTGTCATTACGTCTAATGTCCGGTCAATTTCGAGCACTGGTCATGAGCCATGATATAGATGAGTGAGTTATTTTAAAGATTAAGGAATCCACAACACATTTTAAGAAAAGAATGTTTTGGAATTTGTTTCTTAAATGGCAAAAGTATCAATATTTCTACAATGCATTTTTGTGTGACCAGCCATTTATCTCCCTTGATATCTGAGCAAAATCTAGGAATGAGATGATATTTTAAAGATTAAGGTCACAGCATGGGTCACATCATATTTTAAGAAAGGGATTTTGTTTTGTTTTCTACCCTGAAATGGCAAAAGTATTATTATTTCCACAATGTATTTTTTGACACGTGTCAATTATTTTCCTTGATATCTTACCGAAATCGAGAAATGAGATATTATTTTAGAGGTTACGGTCTCGTTTTGGTCACATCATATTTCAAGAAAAGATTTTTTTTTTATTTGGTTTGGAATTTGACCCATACATAACATGTTTTTTTTTTAATTTATTTTTTATCATGAGCCACATATCTCGCTTCATATCCAATCTAAACAGATAATTGAGCTACCATTTTAAAGATTAATGTTTCTGCTTTGGTCACATCGTATCTTAAGAAGGGAATTTTTCGGAATATGACCCGTAAAGGCTGAAGTACCATTATATGTTTTTAGTTACAAGACATTTATCTCCTTTGATACCTAACCAAAATTGATAAATGAGATATGATTTATAAGATTAAGGTCCCCAATTAGGCAACATTATAAGTTAGGAACAAAATTTTTTGGAATTTTACCCTTGGTGGACAAAAGTAATAACTGTGAACGCTGCGTGCATGAGACGGTTAAAAGCCAAGTGTCTAGTTAGCAGCAGCACATTTCACAGAGATTTTAATAAACTGCATCACTGGCATTAATTTTTGTTATTTACCTATTGCATTAAACAAATAAACAATTGATACAAATGAGGTGAATCTTCTTTCATCCTATTACAAACCCTGTGGCACTTCATGGTGCTACAACTGAAGGCTGTGGGTTGTGGGTTAATGCATGTGTTTATGATTGTTAGGCTTGCAGATTCTACTAGGTCCAGATATTATATCACAGTTCACTTTAAAGTTCACTATGAGTTTATTCACACAACACATACAAGTTATCCGTACCACCACTAGTTACATGATTTAATTTGACCGTGGATAAAGCTTATCGTACTATTTCTATTCCAATTACAGATTCTGACCACGCTTCAGTCCCACTAAGTTACACACTGTGTACAGACCTAGTGTTGCAAATTGATTTTTTTTCAGCTTTGTGAGAAAAAAAACATGAAAAAAAAACTTAACACCCTTGTATTTTTTCTAAATTTGTTTTTTTTTCTTCAGAAAACAATATATTTTATAAATTATAGTTTTATTTATGGAACTTACATTTTACATGTTTGTTTTAAATCTAACTGAATCATATAATGTTTTTTTACATAATGACTAGACGACCCTTGCGAAAATTTCGCGAATAAAATGCGATGAATAGTGAGGTTGAATGCTTGTAATATAATGAATAGTAGCACCGTACTTTTGTAGCAAATATTTCATTTAGTGTAATAGGTACGCAGCAAAATACTCACAACATATTACGAAACAGTTAGGAAAATTTAAAACACACTGTATTTATGACAAACTGTCACTGACCTTAGTAGAATAAAACCAACCTTAACAAAATGCACACAACATATCAACATCTCTGAAATATTTGTTGCTGTGCGAATAAAATGTTTACATTGGAATTGTATAGCAAAACGACTGTGTTTAAGTAACAAAAAAAATATATCAGAAAAGCTACTTATTGAATAAAAAAAAGTTTATTGACATCTCTGTGATATCCGCTGCTGAAATCAGGGGACTTGGCTCTGAACAGTCTCATACGCGCTACCACTTTAAGCACCAAATTCCGAACATTTTTTTCTTAATTTATGATTTTCCCTAGCTGGAGACCTTAATTTTACAACGATAAGTCATTTATCGATTTCGGATAGGTATCGAAGGAGATAAATGGCTTGTATTAAATTAAAAAAAAAACACATTCTATAACTAATATTGATAATTTTGCCCTTTAAGGGTTGAATTCCAAAAAATTCCTTTTATAAAATATCAACCAAGGTAATTTTTTTTTTTTATTTTAGAAATTATGATATTTTTCCCCCTTAAGGGTGTAATTTGGAGAAAGTTTTTTCCTAAAATATGATGTGACCATTGCGGCTAATTTAATATTTAAATCGATACGTCATTTATTAATTTCGATTAGGTATCAAGGGAAATAAACAGTTCCTGACAGAAAAATGCATTGTAAAAATATTAATACTTTTGCCCTCTAAGGTTAGAATTTTTAAAAATTTCTACTTAAAATGTGGTAACGGAACCGAAGACATTACGAAGACCTGAAGCTTTTAAATGATACCTTGTTTATCAATTTTGTTTAATTGTCAACGGAGATAAATGACTAAAGACACAAAAAACGAATTTTAGAAATACCGATATTTATGCCCTTTAAGGGTCGAATAACGAAAAATTCTTTCTAAGATATAATGTGAGCATGGCGGAGACCTTAATCTTTAATATGATACCTCATTTATCTATAACGGTTATATATCAAGGGAGATAAATGGCTCGTGACACAAAAATGCATTATAGAAAAATTTATACTTTTTCCCTTAAATGGTTCAATTTCAAAAACATTCTTTCTTAAAATATCATTTCACAAAGCTGAGATATTATTCCTCATAATCCTACTTGATTTATCGATTATGGTTAGATATCCAGGGAGGTAAATGGCTCTATATACAAAAAATTCATTTTAGAAAAATCGACATTTTTACCCTTTAAGGTTCGAACTACAAAAAATATCCTTTCTTAAAATATAATGTTACCACGGCGGAGACCATAATCTTTAATTTGATACCTCATTTATCTATATCGGTTAGAAATTAAGGTAGATAAATAGCTCCTGACACAAAAATGCGTTGTAGAACCATTCATACTTTTTCCCTTTAAGGGTTGAATTCCAAAAACGTCATTCCTAAAATATGATTTCACCAAAGCTGAGACATTATTCCTCATTATCTCACTTGATTTATCGATTTTGGATAGATATCCAGGGAGATAAAAAAACTAATTTTAGAAAAATTGACATTTTTGCCCTTTAAGGGCCGAATTACGAAAAATTCCATTCTTAAAATATAATGTTACCACGGCGGAGACCTCATTCTTGGATATGATACCTCGTTTATCTATACCGGATACATATTAAGGGAGATAAATCGCTCGTGACACAAAAATGCGTTATTGAAAAATTTATACTTTTCCCTTTAAGGGTTGAATTCCAAAAACATTCTTTCTTAAAATATTATGTCACAAAGCTGAGACATTACTCCTAATAATCCTACTTGGTTTATAGATTTTGGTTAGATATCCAGGGAGATAAATGGCTCGAGATACAAAAAACGCATTTTAGAAAAATCGACATTTTTGCCCTTTAAGGGTCGAAAAACGAATAATTCTTTTCTTGAAATATAATGTTACCACGGCGGAGACCTCAATCTTTAATACGATATCTCATTTATCTATATCGGTTAGATATTAAAGGAGATAAATCGCTCGTGACACAATTACGCATTGGAAAAATATTGATACTTTTGCCCTTTAAGGGTCGAATTTCGAATAATATCTATCTTAATATATGACGTCACTAAAGAGGAGATCTTAATCTTTAAAATGATACTTCATTAAACGATTTCAGATAGGTATCCAGGGAGATAAATGACTCGTAACACAGTAAACAGCTTTTTAGAAATATTGACATTTTTGCCCTTTAAGGGTCGAATTCCGAAAACTTCATTTCTTAAAATATGATGTGACCAAAGTGGAGACCATAAGCTTTAAAATGACACCTCATTCATTGATTTTGCTTAAGTATGAAGGAAGATACAGGCTTGTGACAAAAAAATACCTTATAGAAATAATATATATGATTAATAAATTTATCTACATAGGTAACATAATTTTATTCATCCTATATGTCAGTACCATATTCACTAGTATTAGCACTACCAACACTAGTTTGTTCAGTGTCGGATTTTCTGTTTCTTCTTCTTGTCTCCTCTAGATCTATAACTTCAGAAATAGTTACATTTTCTTTTACTGGTTGTTCTTGTATTGCACGCATAAGCTTTTGACATTGCAATTTTAAATTATGAGCAAAGTACACACTGTGCATAAAAACTACGCCGATAACTCGGTATTAAGGTCTTTTAAGTTTGAATTTAAATCTATTATCATACAAAATAGGAGCTTTATTTCTTTTTCAATCGTTGGTTTACGCAAACAGTTTACAATTTAAACACTCAGCATCACTATATGCTGAGAGTTTAACAAGTATACGAATATAAGGAAATCACAATAAGTAATAAAATTCCTAATTTTTTGAAAAGATCCGTAGGTCTACAGATAATTTCATAGGGCTCGCAGCACTAGTTCAAACAGCGAGTATTAAACCAAACTAGGAATGGGGATTCCTCCTCGTGGAACCTAGCCTCTTCGGGAAGTCCCCATTCGTAAAAGAAAACTTCAGTCAATGTCGTCAATATTTTCGTAATTTTCTTTTCAACTGAACCAGAAAAATATAGTAAATTTAAAAATTAAGATAAGTACTTCGTATAAACTCTAAAACAGTCATATTAAACTTAAAATGCTTTACAAATTTGAGATTTAATAGTTATGAAAATTTTTTTTTTTTAAGTCCGAAAAAAAACTTTTTTTAAAACTCTATACAGACCTCTAAATTCTACCAGCTTGTCGTTCACCACGAAACACTTGTCAAACATAATTGAAGGTCAGCATAATATTGATTTTTTGTTCACTTGATACTTAGGTAAAGTTGTAGCGCGGCATATATAGTCGTAAAGTGAGTCGGGCATCCATTTAATTGTCTCTCACGACTGCCAGCTTCAGATTACTTACAACCACTTTCATACACTGTGCGCCCATGCGCTCAACATTGCTTTGTGGAATGACTGAGTCTTTATAAAATATTAATTCTATTTATTGCTCCAATTACTTCTCAAATTAATCCTCCATATCATAAAAATACTTTTTCTGCACTTAGCTTACCCAATACTGTCTTGCTACAACCCACCTATTCACTGTATTTGCGAAATTTTTGCATGAGTCATCTAGTAATCTGAATTAAAATAAGGACATAAAAATATTTTGAACTGGCTAAATCGTAAATAAATTACAAAACTAAAATAAAAAATAATTGTATATTTATCAATACTAATAAAATGCTATTTTTTGTCATTATGTAATGCTGTCATTGTGTCCATGAAGCCAATGTAATGCACCTGTATTCCATGATGGGCTACAACAACCATAGATGCTAATACCAACTTGAGACTATGCATGTTATTTAATAACCGTTCCAATTGGTTAAGCCACAGTGAAGAACTGAACAGCAAAAACACTTCAAGAAAAGTATGGATTGTGTTTAAATTAAGATATTCGATATATGTAGAAATTCTTTATTGATGTTATTCTATTACCAAATATGAAATTGGAGAGGTTTGAACGACATTATTTCAATTGCATATAAGTAATTCCAGCGGCCCTAGTTTCGAATGCAAAAGTGATGGTCATGTAACAGAAGATGCAATTTTTAAATATTGGCAAAGTTTCTGGTTAGTTTCAATTGCAGCCAAGAATCATTTTTAATTTCCTTTGTTTTCAATGATGCCATGTTACTACTGTCATTGTTGCATTCACATGTAAGTAGTTCCAATTAATCAAGATTCAACCACAATACAATTAATGTATTAATCTACATATGACAGAAGCTCTGATTTTTTAACGGAAACATTAAAAAAGTTTGTATTTAGGTGAAATGCAGTCTGGATCAGAATGACACCTGACACATTAAAGCAAAAGGCAAGAAACGATTTATTTTTATAATTTACGTGGTGTAGCGTAAGGATTCCTAGTTACTTTTTAATTTCATTGATTGCATGTTGCTGTTGTCAAACTCAACAGCATACTAAAAGTTTAAATACATTTATAGCTAAAAGCCGGAATGGAAAATTAAGACGCAATTACATACTTTAATTCGAGAAGTCGCATTTTGGGGAAAAAAAAAATATAAAGTCAACATATAGCAAGAAAGAAACGCAATTTTTGCTTACACAACATATTAAAGTTTGGGAAAGCTCAGTAAAGTTTAAAGGTTATTTTTCAAACATTATATAGTAACTTTAGACACATGGCATGAGGTAAAATTAATCAGTTTAGTAATATAAGTAAATTCAAAGGAGTAAACTATATTCAGAACCCACTACAACTTGCTAGAAACAGTTTCCAGTAATGATCATGAAGAGAGATGTACTATTTTGGTTAGGATGGAACATTTTTACAGTTTAGAGAAACATGTCCAAACAAGCTGGCGTTGTTTGTTGTACCACCTAGAAGTAGCATTTACTTTACAAATTCATAGTAAATCGTAGAAAACATTGATGTAGAGCATTAAGTAATAAGTAAAATAAAAGCTGATTCAGCCTCTTAGCTGTAAAATGGTGGAAATTTTTTACAGCCAAACTTTTAAAGCTACAAAAATTTTAATAAGGGTTGAAACTTACATTTATTAAAAAACCTAGCTGCTTCTAAAATTTCATAGTGGGAGTCAAACTTGAAAAACGTATTGCGAAATACAGGCGCAAGGATAAATAGTTTTCACACCCTGGCGGAAGGATTTTTGCATAACGACAGTGAGTCTATTTATACGAATGACGGAGACTCTATGATGTCTTCTACTGGTTACCACTGGAGGAGAGAGGTTGTCTGTGGAGAGCAAAAGCCTCAGAAAAAATGATAAAAGTAGCAAAGGTATTCACAGATAAATTGCAGACAAGCTACAAAGGAAATGAGAAAATACCATACGGTGTAGTAAGAAACAAAACAAAATCTAGAGATATGCTGACCAAAGTTCTGGTCAAATCAGGCGAAGTCCAATGCAAAGAGTAAGAGGAACTGAGTACATGGAAAAACTACTTCAAAAACCTTTTGGAAGGAAAAGAAGGAAACCAGGAAGCAACCAAAGAAAATAATAGCGGAACAACCACTTTAGAAAGGGAAACAAAAGAATTTAGCATGTTGGAATTAGAACTGGCAGTGAAAGAAATGACAAATGGGAAATCACCAGGACTGGATGAACTGACAGAAGAAATGGTAAAAGCAGCAGGAGCAATGGGATGCAATGGTCGTATAGAGTCATACAGAGTCTGAAAAGAAATGAAAATACCAAAGGATTGGAGGAAGGGAGTCATAGTGCCTATTCATAAAAAAGGAGTAAAACGAAATGCGAGAACTACAGGGGTATTACATTGCTGAGCCATGGCCTGAAAATATATGAAAAAAATATTTTAAATTAAATCAAGCAAAGGCTAGAGAATACAGTTAGAAAGGAGCAGTATGGTTTCAGCCAAGATCTACAGTGGACGCGTTTTTAATACCCGGGCAAATCATAGAGAAAAGGTGGGAATTTAGCAAAGACACAGTAATAGCTTTCATTGACATAAGG
The DNA here is from genome assembly GCA_031002005.1 of Vandiemenella viatica. Lineage (NCBI taxonomy): Eukaryota > Metazoa > Arthropoda > Insecta > Orthoptera > Morabidae > Vandiemenella > Vandiemenella viatica. The sequence goes on along the minus strand of JARYHS010008075.1, from coordinate 67,055,669 downwards.
AAGGCCTATGACAAAGTACTGAGGGAAAGCACATGGCTAAGTACCTCATTTACCATCTTCCCTACCGGTCCTGCACAGGTTCTTTTTTCGGCGTAACCAACTGTTCATCAGAATGAATGGCCACAAGTAAACAGTTTACACTAGCAATCTACACCATCCAGTGACAGTCCATTCCAGTTCACAAAACTGTAACAATCTCAACACCTATTTTACTGTGACAGATGTCATAATCCTTCCTGATATTACTACCCTTTTAGTACCTTCTTTAAGACCTCACCAGTATATCTATCGTTATACCTCAAATTTTAGGTAAAAACGTATTTTGTTTCAGAATTAAATCTATCTATATATACATTTGTCGTTTTATAATGCCTAAACTATCATTAGATACTTTTTTTTAAACCAATTTTACAAATTATTTCGGAGAACAACAGAAGATTTTTTAACTCAGAAAATCAAATATTTTGTTAACAGTGTAATTCTGACAATTCAATTCATTGCCACTCCGCCCCCATTTAAAATTAGTTGCACAGAGGCTGCAGCGAGCCACCAGTTTGCCCAAGTTACCGATCTCCAAATCATTCATTATTAGGTAGTGAATTAACTAGCTTTTTAACAGATGGGAACATTGCAACATGTGTAATAAAAAGATGAACATACTGCAACAATGTGTTGAACAGTTCTCATCATTAACAATACTTTAACAGTGTAATTGTTGCAAATGGAAAATAGGATTGGCATTGTTCTACAGTATCACAAAACTGGACTTCGCTTCTGGGTACTGGATACAAATTTAAATAGTAAAGCCTGCCCAGAATTTTCTTAATGACTGGTGGTCCTCTTACTGTTAAAGTGCCTAGGTGTATGAAAATGAGGATGAAAGATAATGGAGATCATAAAAATGAATGATAAAAAATATTGGTTTAATGAAGCTCTAAAAAGAAATGCATTTATTGATAATAGTTCCCTCCACTAACAAATTAAGCAATCCAGCATGTCTCAGAAGATGACCGACCAGCTTGTCTCTTATTTCTGTAAGCTTCAACAAACTTCTTTCCTCAGCCATCATTTCCAAAACATGTTCATTTTGTACTTTATCTGTCCACTTTATTTCCTGTAGCTCCACATTTCAAATGCTATAATTTTCTTTCTTTCTGGTATTCCTAAAGTCCATTAAGTGCTGTACTCCACACATAGTATTAAAAAGTCCTAGATCAATATTTGAAACTATATTTTTTTTCTTTTTCATGAAGCCTCTTTTTGCTAGTGCTATTCTGCTTTTAACATCATTCCTGCTTTGGCCATTGGTTGTAATTTTGCTTCCCAAGTAGCAGCATTCACTTAGGCCCTCCACACACGGCGTGATTGCCAAGCGATGCGACCTTGTCTCGTACTCGTCGTGTCCGAACTTCTTATGGAAGGTAGTGAGGAGCCGCCAACGGAGCGATTCGTGTGCGATCAGTACTCGGCGCGAACTCGTCTCGAGCAACGTGCATCTCGTGCGATCGGTTTGGAAGTTTACAAGATGCTCGAGACGAGTGAGACGTTCAACATATTCTTTGTCGGTGAAGCAGAAAAACGGCATGTTCTGTATAACTACATGCTTGCTGGATATTCAAGAAAGAAAAAAGCATGGAATGAGGCTGCAATGGCAGTAAAGTTAAAAGGTATATAAGTAGATTCACTTTATTTTTATGATAATTTTATTCCAATGCATATTTAGTAGGCATTACAATATAGAAATATTACATGACAAAAATTAAAGATCAGAAATAAATTTGCATAGTATATTGTTAAAACCAGTATTTATACTGCCAAGGTATTGAAGCCTGTGGAGTTAAAAAATACTTTGCTAAAAATTCTCTCAAAGAATTAGCTGTTGACCGATTGCTTACTGCTGGATGTGGAGCTGAGGGTGTGGAAATAATGTTGTTTGCAGTAACATTTAAGTCACAATTGTCGTCACATTGGGCTGTGTATTGGATACCTTCTATTTTTCTGACGTAGCTATGTAGTACACACGTAGCTTTCACAATGTCAATGACCGTATTCACATCACGGCAACGTATCGAAATATTCAACACTTGAAATTTTTCTGTCATCATTTCAAATGTACATTCGATGCCTTTCTTCTCTCGGCTAAATCCATAGTTGAATATTCTTTTTACATTATAAAGAGCCTGTTTTGAGTAAAGTCTCATCAGGTATCGTAATAAAGAAAATGCCTATACCAGATATTTTAATTCCATTAAATGAGGGGAGGCAGCAAGGTGTCTGGGGTTTCTGTTCCGTTTGTCGTCTTGACAAATAAAAACGAACAACTGAAAATCCACATCATCACATGTTGCAGTCAAACACTGTAGTTTGATATCTTGATAAATGATACAGGTACTTGTAATTATGTTTCTTCTTTTCTTTCTAGTGGCTGAACGCAAGGAGAAGTGGATAAATTTGAGGAGCACTTTCATTAAAAAATTCAAACCTCCCCCAAGCAGAACAGGATCAAGTGGGAAAACGGGCATATTATCTGAAAGATGTAATGAAGTTTGCTCTTCTGTTCCTCAAGGGATCAATTTCAGAAAATGGTAATTTACCTCAAATTCCTCCCGAGAATGTGGTAGCTGAAGAAAATGAGGAAATACAGACCTCAACGAGTCTTCGAACGCACCATTTGTATTGCAAGATCCAACGACTCCTTCACTTGTCCTCTCTTTCACACAACTTTCTACACCATTTTAAGGAACCTTCTACGTTGGCCCCAGTGCCTGTTGTAGTGGATGGAAAATCTGTGACATTCCAGAGACACACCTATTAGCAGGAAAAGTATTACCAGAAAACGAAAGAGAGGAGTAATGGGCGACAACTGTGCTGTAGTCGACACTGTCTGAATATTTGCGAGCCCAAAAAGATAAACTTTGTGCATCTAATACAAACTCGCCAGCTAATGAAAGAAAAGAGGGAATCAAACATTTTGCACTAGGTCTTGTGTCTGACATGTTACTTACGACAGATGCATGCTCAGAGCATTTAAACGAAGAACTTTGTCCTAATAGATGAAACACTTGGAGTTAATCCTATTGACTTCCCAACACAAGGAATGGATTTACAATATGTAAGTCATAGCCCTTTATCTACATATACTGGGGCAGCAAATGAAATTTTCAAAGATTCAAGTTCACAACCTGAAAACGAGACCTCACTGTCAGTTGGCTCTCAGAATGAACTGAGCAACAACCAAAAGCGTTTAACACTATTGTAAGTATTTAATTTCTGCTTATACTTTATTTTATTGTTTAAAAATATATATCTTTGTGTAAAAAATTGATATAATAAACATTTGTGAATTATTATGTTAATTCTTATGTTAATTTAATTAACATTTCTTCCACCATTACACATTCCCTCATATTCATATTTCGCTGGTGGATCACGGAACAAATAATTTCCACAAGCTTGGTATATGAACCTTTTAACATTTCTTAGAATGCATGAAATCTGGCGTCTGATTCTATTAGTGGCCGCAACGAGTACTCGGCAGATGATGCTCCTCTCGAGTAGGGATTCACCCAATATTTCCTCTTCTTCCTCATTTGCATTTAAGTGAATAATAGTAGGCCTACATAACTTTATCCTCTTCTTCACTTAAAATTGACAATTCAAAATCAGAATAACTTCCTAAGGATATGTCAGATGAAACCTAGGTACACAACCCTCCCCACCTATTTCTGCAGCCAGACTGGCTACTTAAAACGCTTTGTTGGCGGACCCCAATTCGCGTGAAACGCTCGTGACACACAGGACACACGAAACGCGTACCCCATGCGACGAGCAGTGATCGCACCGTGTGCGGAGAGACTTACTTCTACCATTGCATCCGATCCCATTTTTATATTTAATCTACTATGTCTGGTATCATTTCTGTTACATTTTATCACTTTTGTCTTACTTTGATTTATCTTCAGTTCACAATCTTCCTTCAGTATTTTGTTCATGCCATTCAGTAACTTCACAATATTTTCAGCCTGCTAACAAGACAATGTCGTCAGCAAATCGTAGCATACTGATTTCTTATCCCTGAACACTTATACCACACTATCTTTTTTTACTTCCTTTTGTTGCTTCCTTTACATATAAGTTGTATATTAACAGGAGTAGACTACAACCTTGTCTCTCACCCTTTTTAGTTGGTGCATGTCTCTCATGATTCTTATATAGTTTATAAAGTATTCTTCTGTTTCGATATTTTAGATCTGATTTATTTAAAATTTTGAACATGTTGTCAGACCTAACATTATCAAAAGCTTTTTATTACATCAACAAATCCCATAAAAGTTTCTTTGTTTTTCTTGATCCACCCTTCCAATATTAATCTTAAAGCCAGAATTGCTTCTCTTGTAACACGGTTTTTCCTTAGCCCTAACCGCTCTTCACCTACTATCTCTCTTCTACTAGCCTTTCCATTCTTATGTGTATTTTTCTGGTCAGTAATTTTTAAGCATTGATGTTAGACTAATGGTGCGGTAATTCTCACATTTGTCGGCTTGTTCTTTCTTTGGAAGTGTGAAGATGATATTTTTTATTAAAATCAGTTGGAATTTCTACTGTTTCATAACTTTTTGATATCAGCTTGAATAATCTTTCGATTCCTTCTTCTCCTAGGGATTTAAGAAGTTCTGCAGTGATCTCATCAATTCCAACTGCCTTATTTGATTTCAAGTCATTCAGAGTTTTATTAAATTCTGTCCTCAAAACAGGATCTCCTAAGTCATCAATGTCGACATCGCCTTCCTTTTCCATTACACTATTGTTCAAGTTGTCCACAACATACAATTTCTCTCTGTATTCTTTCCATTAGTTAGCTCTACTGTCTGATCTTAAAAGAGGTTTTCCATTGGCAGCTTTAATGTTTATACCTTTTTCTTCATTTCTCCAAAACTTTTTTGATCTTCCTATATGCAACATCTACTTTACCTATGACCATTTTACTTTTCACTACTTCACACTTTTCTTGTAGCCATTGTTCTTTTCCTTTTTGCATTTTCTGATTATTTGAATTCTAAATTGCCTGCATTGCCTTCTTCCTGCTTCATCCTGATAATTTTTGTGTTTTCTCATCGGATCCATCAGCTCCAAAATTTCATCTGTTATCCAAGTTTTCGGGCAGCTTGTCCCCTAAAGCCTAATGTTTCTAAACCTGCTTTCATTATTTCACTTTCAATGCATTCCATTCGTCCTCAGTTGACCTCCTTTCAGAGTAACTTCTTAGACCTAAGTTTACCATTTCTGCAAATTTTTCTATCTTTTAGATTGTTTCAGTTTATTTATTCACTTCCAATCTGTTCTACTTATATTGCTTCCGTATTTGCTTCATTTTATAACTTTATAACTATCAAATTATGGCTGCTTCTGGGTATGTTTTGCAGCCTAGAACTTTATTCCTGAATCTCTGTTTGACCATGATATAATTTCGATGACATTTGCCCATTTCCCCTGAACATTTCCAGGTGTATATCCCTGCATGTTTCTTTCACAAAATCATAACATCCTGCTTCTTTGCTCATTTCTTTCACCTAGACCAAAGCTTCTTACAGTAGTCTCCTCGTTTCCTTCTCCAATCGCGCATGATCATTAGATTTTCCTCTCCCTTCACATACTGGATTAATTCTTTAATTTTGGCATATATTTTCTCCATTTCTTAATCTGCTTCCTGTGACATTGGCATATACACTTGTAGCAATGTGGTTGGGGCTAACCTTATCAAAATAATCATATCACCAAACTGTTCATAATAACTCACCCATTTCCCCACTCTCTTATTCATTACAATATCTACACCACTAACTCCACTTACACATTATAATTGTGTTCCCTGGACCAGAAATCCTGTGCATCCTTTCACTTAATCTCACTAAGCCCGGCGACATCTAAGTTAAGTCATTCCATCTCCCTTTTCAAGATTTCTAATCTACCTGCCCTATTCAGACTTCTAACATTCCATGCTTCCGTTCTGACAGTCCCCAGGCGGATATCCGATTGGGGACTATTTTACCTCCGGAATACTTTACTCAGGATGAAGCCATCATGATGAATGTAATTTGAGAGGATTACATGTCCTCGAGATAACCTTTGGGTATTTCATCAGTTGCCTTCTGCATCCCCATGCTGTTGATCATTACCGATTCATCCGCCTTTAGGGGCAGTTTCCAACCCGAAGGGCAAGAGGGTGCCCAGGATCACTCCCTGCTCTTCTGCCTTCCTTTAGGAGCCTGTTGGCAAGCAGTGGTTAACTCCTTATACTAGGAATCTTTCAGTCACCAGAGCCTCATCCGTGCAAACAGGGTGCACCAAGTGAAGGAAAGGTTGGCATTTGGTTGGAAAAGGCTAATATAGTCTCTCCCAAACCCTTACAGCTTCTCCTTGATATATAGCTCAAATAATAGCCTCCTAATGTCACAATTTGTGTGGTTAGTAGAAATCTGAGCAGAAGTCAAGAGTGCTTCAGAAGTTTTTCATTTCCAATTTAAGTAATTAGTTCAAAATTTATAACAAAGTCATAATTAAATTTTGTTTTGATTGGTGTTCAATATTTGTTGCTAATAAAGTCTGATGTGAGTAGCAGAGTTTTGACAGATTGAAAGATCCTATTGTATGCTTCATAGGAACAAAACTGGTTGTCCTATCTCCAACAATCATTACACTAGTGCACCAGGATCCAATAAACTAGAAGGTTGTGGACTACAATAACCACTCCTCAGCCTTCACTCCACCCTTGCTAATACACTCTAACACAGTTGTACATTTAAACTATTGAATAAAATTTTCTCGGGTAACTAGCCGAGTTAGTCCATCGTTTGACCACGACGTTTCGGCGGTCACAATCTCTGCCGCCATTGTCAAGTGACTTGACAATGGCGGCAGAGATTGTGACCGCCGAAACGTCGTGGTCAAACGATGGACTAACTCGGCTAGTTACCCGAGAAAATTTTATTCATTTACAACGCCGAGAAAATCTCCAGTCTTACATTTAAACTATTGTCACTAATCTGGTCTCAAGAACCATTCAAGGTCCTTCCCCTTTGGAGAGTATCTGAACACAGCCAAAACTAGTAAACTATCCCACTATTGAAAGCGTCTACTGACCGTGTTTTTTTTTTGCTAATGAATGCTACTCTAAAACCTGCAGCAATTATCAAAAATCACCAACCAGGAACTATCAGCCAGGCAATTTATATTTACACTGCTGCCCGACTAAATAGTGAAGAACTCAGAAAGGGAGAAAAAAATGAAATGAAACTGGTTGAGAGGGTATGTGATGTTATTTCAGGGATTACAAAATTGAATCAAATTTACAAAGCACTTGGCAGTATGATAACAGTTATCAGTTTAACGTTTCACCTTGCACCTTGTGTTGTTTTGATTAAAATATTAGTCCATAGCAGTGTTTCTCAACCTGTGGCACCTGAAGATGGTTCAGGTAGTCCACAACAGAATATTATAAATGTAAATGCCATCTTCACGCTGCAAAAGGCAACAAGTGAGTATAAGCTGTAAGGCCAACTTTTTAAAAGCCAATATTATTTCAATGACCAGACAAAATTTTGGTGTTTTCGTGATGAGGACAGAACAACAACAAATTCCTTTTATTTATTTCCAGTTGGTATTAAAAAAATAGCACTGTTCATCTAAGTATTAAGTAAACGACTGTTTTCTGAGGGTCATGTTGTACGCGGTAACGTTGGGTGGTGAAGTAAACAAAAATAAAATGTAAGGTTTTGTGCAGGGTTTCTGCACATTTCAACCCAACAACTAAATTATCACAAAAAAATGCACTAACTCATATGGGCCAAGCTTTTTACCTATGTGTATATTATAAACATCTGGGACATATTTTACTGTACCATTATAACATAATAAATTTAATAGAATATTTTGAATTCCTACCGAAATTGTTATGAAACTGGATGTGAGCAATTAAAAGCTGGTTACGTACTGACTGGACCCTTAATATATAGAAACCAAGTAACTAGTAATAGGCTGGGTGCTAAATTATAACCCCGACCTACATGTACAAAATAAAATAAAGGGCACTAGATGTTACACTTTTTTATTTGTTTACTTCGCCACTTTTTAGTTGTCAAACCCACCATGTACTGCTCTTTCTACACCTACTACAAGACCCTCAGAATACAATCATTAACATTATACTTGACGAATGGTCAACTGGAAATGATTCGACTATTATAGAAACAATGTTGTCCTATCGTAATTCAGGAGATGCCAATTTATTGCCTGGTACTTAAACTATTCATGGCTTTTAAGAAGTCGCACCTATAATTTATAATAGCTTATAGTTATATACAGTACGAATAATGCACCTGAACTGATAATACTAGATAACCCGTGCAAAAATTTCGCTAATAAAATACAATGAATAATGAGGTTGAATGATTGTAACATAATGAAAAGTAGCACTACATTTTTGTAGAAAATATTTGTTTAGTGTAATAGGTATTCATCAAAATACATACAACATATTAAAAAACAATAAGGAAAATTTAAAACACTCTGTATGTACAACAAACAGTCACTGACCATAACAGAATACAACCAACCTGAAGAAAATACACACAGCATATCAACATCGCTGTGATGCAACCTAGGGACTTGGCCCTGAACTGTCTCATACGCATGACCAATTTAAGCATAAAATTCCCAAAAATTCTTTCTTAATTTATGATTTTACATAATTGAAGCCCTTAATCTTTAAACAAATGCCATTTATCGATTTCGTTTAGGTATCAAAAGAGATAAACCACTCGTAAAAAAAAAAAGCAAGCTGTAGAAATAATATTGATAGTTTTACCCTGTAAGGGTTGAATTCCAAAAAATTCTTTTTATAAAATATCGTGTGACCAAAGCAGAAACCTTGGTATTTAAAATGATAACTCATTTATCGATTTTGGCTAGGCATAAAGTGAGGTAAAAAATAATATGTTTTAGAAATAATGTTTTTTTTTACTCATTAAGAACTGAATTTGGAGAAAGTTCTTTCTTAAAAGATGATGTGACCAAAGCAGATACTTTTTAATATATAAAACAAAACCTCATTTATCAATTTCAGTTAGATATTAAGGGAGATAAATGGCTCGTGACAGAAAAATGTGTTATAAAAATATTAATACTTTTGGCCTTTAAGGGTTGAATTTTGAATAATTTCTTTCTTAAACTATGGTGTAACAGAACCAAAGACCATTTGAAGACCTCACTCTTTAAAAATGACACCTCATTTATTAATTTTGTTTAATTATCAAGTGAGACAAATGACTTGAGACACAAAAATATGCACTTTAGGAATACTGATATTTTTGCCCTTTAAGGGTTCAGTTCAGAAAAAATAAAATACGATGTGACCACAGCAAAAACCTTAATTTTTAGAATCATACCTCATTTATCTATTTTGGTTAGACTAGACGACACGTGCGAAAATTTTGCAAATAAAATGCGATGAATAGTGAGGTTGAATGCTTGTAATATAATGAATAGTAGAACCGTATTTTTGTAGCAAATATTTTTTTTTTTTTAGTGTAATACGTACGCATCAAAATACTTACAACATATTATGAAACAGTTAGGAATATTTAAAACACATTGTATTTACGACGAACTGTAACTGACCTTACCAGGATACAACCTAATACACATAACATATCAACATCTCTGTGATACTTGTTGGTGTACGAATAAAATGTTTACATTGGAATTGTATAGCAAAACGAAAGTGTTTCCATAACAGAAAAAATATCCGAAAAGCTACTTATTGAATAAAAAAAGTTCTCACATCTCTGTGATATCAATCTGTTGCTGCAATCTAGGGACTTGGCTCCGACTTTCTCATACGCGCTACTACTTTAAGCACCAAATTCTGAAAACTTTCTTAATTTATGATTTTACCTAACTGATATTTACCAATTTCAGGTTGGTATGGAAGAAGCTAAATGGATTGTAATTTTTTAAAAAAAAAAAAAGCTGTAGAAAGAAACAATATTGTTACTTTTGCCCTTTAAGGGTCGATTTCAAAAATTTCTTGTATAAAATATGGTGTGACCAAAGCAGCCACCTCGGTCTTTACAATGATACCTCATTTATTGGTTTCGGTTAGTTATCAAGCGAGGTAAAAAATTACGATACTTTTGCCCCTTAAGGGTTGAATTTGGAGAAAGATTCTTCTTAAAATATGATGTGACTAAAGCGAATAATTTAATGTTTAAAACGATACCTCATTTATTGATTTTGGTTAAGTATCAAGGGAAATAAATAGTTCGTGACAGAAAAATGGGTTGCAGAAATATTAATACTTTTAATAATAGGTTAGAATTTTGAAAAATGTCTTTCTTAAAATGTAGTGTAATGGAACCTTTCGAAGACCTCAATCTTTAAGATGATACCTTGTTTATCAATTTTGTTTAATTATCAAGGGAGATAAACGACTCGAGACACACAAAAAAAAAAAAAAAAAACGCATTTTAGAAGTACGGATACTTATGTCCTTTAAAAGTTCAATTCAGAAAAATTCATTTCTTAAAATATGATGTTACCACAGTGGAAACCTTAATTTTTAGAATGATATCACATTTAACTATTTCGGTTAGATATTATTGGAGATAAATGGCTCTTGACACAAAAATGTGTTGTAGAACCATTTATACTTTTTCCCATTAAGGGTTAAATTAGTAAAAACAATTTTTTCTTAATATATGATGTCACCAAAGCTGAGACATTACTCTTCATACTCCTACTTAATTTATCGAATTTGGTTAGATATCCAGAAGGGATAAATGGCTTGAAACACAAAAAACGCATTTTAGAAATATTGACATATTTGCACTTTCAGGGTCGAATTACAAAAAATTCATTTCTTAAAATATAATGTTACCATGGCGGAGACCTTAGTCTTTAATATGATGCCTTATTTATCTGTATCGGTTACATATGAAGTGAGATAAATGGCTCGTGACACAAAAACGCATTGCAAGAGTATTGATACTTTTGCCCTTTAACCCTTTGACTGCTCTAGACGTGTTAACGCGCGTGGCTACTACTGCACCCAGGTGCTCCAGACGTGTATACATGCACAGACAGAGCGGCAAGGCGGCGCTCTGGACGTGTTAACACGTCGGGCCGCTTGGGTGCCTGTGTGCTCTGCGCGTGTTAACGCGCTAGCCTCCTCATGAAGCCATATTTCCAGCCAGGGAGGTTAGTCGTTTTCCTCATTCGGCCCTTGAGCGTTGGCAGCTGCGATCAAATTTGTGTTCCTCTTTTCCTTTTAGTTTTCGCTGAGAAAATGGCACACCGTCGTGTTTGTACAGCAGAAGAAATCGTGGAGTTTCTTACTAGAAGTGACAGTGAATATGATCTCTTTGATATGGATAACAGTGATGACCCTTCGATAGGATCTCGACGTAATATTCCATCAGCTAGTGGGAAATGACCATTTGTCTCCACCAGATGTGAAAATTCTTCAGAATTTGAAGCTACAGATAGTGAGGGCGAAATGTGTGGAAAAAGAGAATGCTTTAGTGACGCGTTTGACCACATGTGCTTGACGATTAAGCTGCAGGACACAAGTGTGTATTAGGTTTACATTCCAGTAGTTTGTCATTTTTCCTGATATTTCTAACAGAATATCATATGATATCTATTGCTGATGACACCAACAGATACGTGAGAATCAATTCACACCATATTTTCACTATGAAGAAGTTTAAAAAGTTCTTTTTCGACATTCTCGAACACTGCATTTTAAATGCTTACGCTCTTCACAGAGCAGTAACCGGACAAAAAAATGCCAGTTGCAGAGTTTCATCTGTCTCAGGTAAGGGGGCATCCATAAATTTAAATTACATGAGGTGTTTTTCAGGATTTCCTGATCCCCCCCCCTCTTGTAAGATCAGGTCCGTGAGAACCCCCCCCCCCTCCCTCCCTAGAATTCGCATTCACAACTTTTTGAGACTTTTTTTTTAGGTCTCAACCTTCCAAAGCTGCACTTTGAGAAAATACATCGACTTTCACGTCACTTGTAGACTTTTTTTAGCTCTACAATCCAAAAAAATCTCACGTGAGATTTCCGTTGACCCCCGTTCCCTTGGTAATATTTCGCCGGACACCAGCCCCCCACCCCCCTATTTCATCTCACGTAATTTATGGACGCCCCCTTAGACAACTTGTTGAAGCATATACCACAGAACAGAACGAACCTAGCAACGGAAGACGCTCTGATAAAGAATATCGTCAAGGATTTACTGGGAGAGATTTTCCAAATTTCATTCATATTGCAAATTCAAAGAAGAGCACGCCAATGCGTAAATGCGCTGTATGTTCTAAACAGAAAGTGCGTCGAGAAACCAATGCAGAACATGTAATGTATCACTGTGTGTTGTACCATTTTTCAACACACAAAAAGAATTACTAATAATGGGTAACTGCAGAGTAATAATTATATTACATTTATACGGCTCTAAAACTAAACGAAATACAAAATAATAAAAAATATATTTTTAACTTCGCCAGTGTCAAAAAGATGGCTGGAAAATATGTGCAGAATTTGTGAAAGGTATTCGGAAAGATTCTCTCCATATAAATTACTACACTCACAAAATAAAAACATTTCACTTGCTGTAATATCTACTTAGTACGTGAAGTACCTGCATGTTTGCTTACGCAGACATTCACTTTTAGAGGAGCTTTAAATTGATAAACTTTAGATGTTATATCAACGGCATTTATTTTGTATCTGCGGTTTCAAATTGCAGAGCGACAGCAGAAGAACGTCACACGCAACGCTCCAGACATATTCAGTACACAGCGGTCCGGTCGAACATGGCATTCCAGGGCAGGTAAACAGCTTAGGCCTAAGCAAAGCAGCACTCAGCGAGGGCTCGGCCGGGCAAACCGTAGCAGTTAAAGGGTTAAGGGTCGAATTACGTAAAAATTTTGTCTTTTTCTATGATGCCACTAAAGCGGAGATCTTAATCTTTAAAATGATACTTCATTAAACGAATTTCATATAGGTATGCAGGGAGGTAAATGACTTGTAACACAGAAAACAGCACTTTAGACATTGACATTTTTGCCCTTTAAGTGTCGAATTCCGAAAACCTTCTCTCTTAAAATATGATGTGACTAAAGTGGAGACCATCAGCTTTAAAATGACACCTCATTCATTGATTTCGGTTAAGTATGAAGGAAGATATAGGTTTGTGACAAAAAAATACCTTACAGAAATAATATATATGATATTAATGGAGACAAATGGCTTGTGAAAGAAAAATGAGTTGTACAACCATTTATACTTTTTCCCTTTAAGGGTTAAATTAACAAAAATCTTTCTTAATATATGATATCACCAAATCTGAGACATTACTCTTCATAATCATTCTTCATTTATCGATTTCAGTTAGTTATCCAGGGAGATAACTGGCACGTGACACAAAAAAAGTATTTTAGAAATATTGACATTTTTTACCTTTAAGGGTTGAATTACGAAAAATACCTTTCTTAAAACATAATATGACCACGGCGGAGACAATCTTTAATATGGTACCTCATTTATCTATATTGGTTAGATTTCAAGGAGATAAATGGCTCGTGACACAAAAATGTGTTGTAGAATCATTTATATTTTTTCCCTTTAAGGGTTTAATTCCAAAAAACAAATCTTTCGTCATATACGATGTAACCAATGCTGAGATATTACTCTTCATAATCCTACATCATTTATTGATTTAGTTAGATATCCAGGGAGATAAATGACTCGAGACATACCCAATTATGGAAAATTCCTTTCTTAAAATATAATGTGAACACGGCGGAGACCTTAATCTTTAATATGAAGGGAGACAAATGGCTCATGACACAAAAACGCGTTGCAGAAATATTGATACTTTTGCCCTTTATGGTCGAATTCTGAAACATTCCTGTATTAATATGTGATGTCACCAAAGCGGAGATCATAATCTTTAAAATTATACTTCATTAAACTATTTCGATCCACGGAGATAAATGTCTCGTAACACAAAAAAAGCATTTTAGAAATATTTCATTTTTGCCCTTTATGGATCGAATTCTGAAAAATTCCTTTCTTAAAATATGATGCGACCAAAGTGGAGACCATAAGCTTTGAAATGACACCTCATTCACCGATTTCAGTTTAGTATGAAGCGAGATAAAGGCTTGTGACAAACAAATGTCTTATAGAAATAATATATATGATTCTGCATACTACCTGAACCATCTCCCGGACCATTATTGGTCTGCAGACTACAGGTTGAGAAATAATGGTCTACTGTATTTTATTTTGTGCATGTAGCTCTGAGGTATAGTGTAGCATTATTATTCATTTTCTAAATGTAACAGTCTGGTCAAATAATGTAAATAATTTTTAATAGTACACTTCCAGTGACATTTGTTTCCATAAGAATTCACAAACATGATATTAGATTTATTACATTATAATAGTGTAATAAAATATGTTAATAGTATACACACAGGTAAAAAATTAGTTAGTGGCTTGCAGCATTATATTTGACAATTTACTGGTCCTTGGGTTGAAAAATGACGAGAAATGCTGATCCATATATATATATATATAAAATAATGATGATTTAAAAAAAAAAAATCTGCTTTTTTTATATATAAAATGAAACAAACGGTATATTAATTGACAATTTGCTGTAGAAAAAGAATGACACTCTCTTGTATGTGATAAGTTTCGTTTAAGATATTAATTCATGAAAAAAATTGATGATATGGTATTGACCAAAATTGAACTGGGCCAATATATTCCGAAGCTGACACATTACCAACTGCCAACACTAGATCTTATCTATAAGGGCGCTGCCTCCGTCTCAGGGTTTGTGGAAGCATCGAGCAAAAAGCTCTGCATGAATCTGGATTTAGATTAGCTTAAGGTCTGCGATATATCTTATTACTCTTATGACAAATTTACAACAGATTATTTTGGATTCACTCCTTTTTGACTTTGGTTATTTTTACAGTTTTCTGAAATATAGTATGCTAAAACAGATGGAATGTGTTAATCAACTGCAATAAGTGCAATCAAAATTTATTTTGCAGTAAACATCTTTGTACTTGATGTCAATACTAAAATTAGAATCATATGTTGTTTTATTCAAGGCTTGTTTTGAATTAAAGAACGTGATTTTATTTTTACTAATGCGACCTTTTGTGGAAATTATATACAGGTCTATACCAAAAGTAGTAGGACTGATTTTTTTTAAAAAAAATTATTGAAGATATCTTTACAATTCCTTAATCCTCTTCGAAATAGCACCCTTAGGCAGGTACACACCAAAAATTACGCTGCTGCCATTGGCCGTACGCCTTCTGGAAGTCAGTTTTGGGGACACTGTTGAGAGCCCTCGTCGATGCTGCTTCATCGTCCTGGATTGAGTCAAACCGCTGTTCCTTCAGCTGCCTTTTCATCCGTGGGAATAAAAAAAAAGTCAGTTGGAGCCAGACTGGGACTTTAGGCGGGGTGCAGCAACGTGGCAACACCGAATCAGGCCAACAGTTGCCTTCTTCATCCTCCCGTCCAATAAAGGCTCGCATGAGCAAATCAAAGATCAAGACAATGCTGATCGTGTTTTTTGACCGTCACGGGGTGATTCATAAGGAGTTCATTTCCCCTGGGGAAACTGTCAATTCCAACTTAACGTGCAAGTGCCAGCCCGCCTGTGAGACCGAGTGAATCGCGTCCGACCAGTCATCTCCGCCAACTGGATTCTGCATCACGACAATGCGCCGTGCCAAGGTGCGCCGTCATCAGGCAACTGTTAGCCCGAATTGACATTGCCGCGTTGCTGCACCCCGCCTACAGTCGTGATTTGGCTCCATCTGACTTTTCTTACTCACATGGATGAAAAAGTAGCTGAAGGAACAGCGGTTTGACTCAATCCAGGGCGTTGAAGCAGCATTGACGAGGGCTCTCAACAGCGTCCCCAAAACTGACTCCCAGAAGCCGTATGGCCAATGGCAGCAGTGTAATTTTTGGTGTGTAGCTGTCTAAGGGTGCTATTTCGAAGAGGATTAAGGAATTGTAAAGATATCTTCAATATATTTTTTTTTTTTTAAATCAGTCCTACTACTTTTGGTATATACCATGTATTTCTGGAATGGGTAGGACTCAAGATACTTAATACAGTCCTGGCAAGAAATTATGTTAATATTAACAGACTGAAACATGTTCCTGTAACTTCCACAGTTCGAAATTTTCAGATTGAACTTAAAATCTGCTCTGGTAATTTTGATTATTAATATTTTTCGGTATTTGAAAATGTGATTTTTTACTTTTAACTGTTGCCAATAAAATATATTACACATGACAAAATTGCTTGATTTCGGTTGGATTTTCATGGTTTGAAAGCTTATGATGTAGCTGAAAATCTGTGGAATGCCTTATCACTCTATGTAATCAGGGAATAAAATGAGAAAATATAATCTGTTCATATCCTAAATATATACGTGATAATGATTAATTATTGGGCAGTACAGGGGAAGCAGCAAACCAATGATACTCAGAAACACACAATATCTGTTGTACTGAACAACCACTGGGATTTTTTGCATGCGAATATCTCAGGAAAAAAAATATTTATTTGAAGGAATGACTGTAAGACAGACATTTGGGGTGAACACCCTTCAATATATATTCAGGAGATTGAAATCAGTTCATACCGTGCCTGATGATCTCCTTGATAGATATGAGTAACAAGAATTATGAGTGGGGTTAGCAGTAGAAATTCATGCAAACAATTGCTCAAGAAGTTAAGAATCTACTACTATATATCTGTAAGCAAGTTGCGTTTGTCTCTTTATCTGTAACGGGTATCGCGCAATAAGTACTGCAGCAATTTGGATGTGGTTTTCACGTTTTTAGAGCTAATGGTGCCAGTCAAAATCTGGGAAAATAGCTAATGACTTATATGTACCATGGGAAGGAGCAAACAATTAAAAATCTTTATATTTGGAAAATTGTGGGCTGCGGATTATAATGCACTTCAGATGCACATTCCTTTCGCAATAATCTCGCAAAAATATGGATTCAATTTTATTTTTTTACTTTTGTTACTCAGTTTCTGGACCGCAGTGCTTAAAATCAATGGAATACGCAAATTAAATGTAATAAGCATTGACTTGCATCGCAACAGTTAATGTGCGAAACGCATTAGATTAATTACTATACGGTGGTACACATATTGTCTCTGGTAGACAGTTAACAGTTTGTCTCTGGAACAATATGTCGCTAAACAATGACTTGTGCAGAACTTTCCATATTTCTACTTACGTTACTTGATTAATATATATTTTGTGGCTATAAAGTGCAAATATTCGTCACTAATATCGCCCAAGGAACGTGTGTACAAATTTTGGCTGCTGTTCAAACAATGGCCGGTAAAATAAACTGCTATTTCTATTAAATAAGTCTCATAACCCAGATTCTGCAATGTTTATCACCATACGTGCTTTGGGTTAATGAAGACAGCAACATGGAACGAGTGAAACTAAAAATCAATTAAGCATCTTAAAACGTTATGCTACACCGCGTAAATAGCAATAAAACTAAATCCATCGTGCCTTATGATCTAACAAAGCGAGTCAATTGTCATTCTGGTCCAGGCTGCATTTTAACCTAACCACAAATCTGGCTATTGATTCTTTTTGTAAATCATAGCTTCTGTCACAAGCGCATTAATACATTCACTGTTATCGATTCTTGAAACTTTGGAATTACTTACATACGGGTGAAGTAACGACATTAGTAATTTGGTGTCACTGAAAATGAAGGAAATTAAAAATAATTCGTAACGTGTAAGATTAGTTTTAGTATGTGCTATTTTAAAACAGAGATAATTGAATCAACATATCGTCAAAATAAAACCAATATCCAATCAGAATAAAAGATGCTGTTATTATTATTAATAAAGAAAACTGCTCTAAATAAATTTACGGCACCACGGTTATCGTGAAATTCTCCGTATCCGAATTTAAAAATAAGATATTTTTTTTAGTTAAGATAAATATTACAGAAATAATATGATTGGTTATGTCCATAGCTACATTCTCACCAAAGCATATGCTTGGCTATGTAATCCCAGCCAAAGTTTACACATAAAATCCCAGCAAAAGTTAACACTTAGTGCTTATAATTTCAGCTGTGTTAACTATTATAAAGCGATATAAATTTGCGGCATCATGTTTATCGTGCAGTCCTCCATTTTTTAGCTAGGTTAAATTAATATAAATAAGTTAATATTTTTCATTACCACCAGAGATTCATCATAACCAAAGTTTATACTACATTTCAATCTAAGTACTTCAGTTCTGAAATAACGTGAAGGAAAATGGCTCGAAATGTGGGTAGTTGTATAAAATCCATTAAGAAATGGATTAGGAATGTATTTATATGGTATTAAAAAAAGGGATTTTACGATTACTGTGGCGCCACAATTTAATGATGGATTCTTATGTAACTCGAGACAAATTGAAAGTAAGGAATAAAAATTTTTGGTATCTCGCTTAGTTCTCGAGATATTGTATCTCAAAACTGTGGAGGTTAGAGTGAAATCCCGCATAGACCAGAAAAAAAATCATCGAAACCACTATATCTACATGGTGGAAATGCTCTATAGGCGTTATTTTCTTCCTAGTGGTTGTTGTTAGGTTGAAATACAGCCTGTACCAGAAGAAACGCCACCAAAAGCACAAGGAACTATACCTATGACTGATTTTTTACATGCTATATCTCGAAAACCAAGCGACATATCAAAATTCTTTATTTTCGATTTGTTTTGCCGAGTTCTATAAGAATCCATCATCAGATTGTGGCGCCACCGTAATGATACAACTGCCTTAAAAAATCTTGTGAGTGATCTTAGTACATTCGTTGCTGCAATACTATCATTGGCGGCGTAGATAGTTTAGAATTAACGGCCATTACTATCGCAAACAGTAACTTTCGCTTAGCGTTGTATCTAAGGTACATTTCTTTTTGCTATAACACGCACTTTATATGGAAATTTCTGACCTGAAGGATTATTGATTCTCGCCCTTACTGGAATGTTAGTGATGAAGATTCATGTAGCTTTAATTTATTTGATATATTATACTGAGTTAAAATATAAGTCCTACAAAAAAAAAATTGAACATCTGTATGAAAACCCTATCTAAAGTAATAACTAAAAGAAAGGATTTAAAAAAAAAATGAAATCTATATATTTTGCTTCTCTGAATTAATATTTGATAAAAAGGGTAAAAAAAAATTTAGGGGGGGGGGGAGGCTGCCTACTACTGGTACTAACCCTTTGAAATTTGGATTAACTGCTTCGTTATAATATTCTCTTCTATTAGATGGCACTGCAAAATTAATGAAAATCTATTGAAATGTTGGTTAAATCCTTTATTGTAATGTTTTTCTGCCGTTTATGCTTCTCTCCGTTGTAAAATGTTGCATGAAATTAACAAATAAAAGATGTTTGTCCGAGATGTAATAGGCCCTACAAAAACCGACTGCCATCTTAGAACGATACAAGCGATCGGAGACAATGCATTGCTTCTGTTGTAAACAAATACCCAATGTTGCCACAGAATGATTTTCCTAAACATTATTTCTCTTGGTCTAGGCCGAATTTCAACCTAACCATGACCTCTATGACAAAACGAGACTGTTTAGGTTGATATGATCCCTGTGCCGATAATTTTTGTGTCATTTTTACAGCGCTGGCAACATTATGCAGTTGCGCAGAGTCTCATATTTCGGCATTTTTAGTGTCATCATTATTGTTGGGGGACCATCTCCAGTTTCCTGGGTGTGGTTTACAAGCCTATCGTTTTCCACTGTCTCCTATCCAGAAAAGTTTCTCTGTCTGTGATGTATTCCCAATTCCAGCCTCTTCTCTCTACTTCCTCCTTCAGTTGGTCTTTCCATCTTCTTCTTGGTCTTCCCAGTGGTCTTTTGACCACTATCCTTTTTTCCAAATAAATTTTTGGTAGTCTTGTACTAGCCATTCTCTTGACATTCCCAAACCACCGAAGTCTTGATGACCTAAGTCTCTCTTCCATAGATTCCCTTAGCTCTAGGTTTAATCTAATCTCATCATTAGGGTTCGGATCTTTAGGACAAGTCATATTTTTTCCTGCCTTCTTTTTGAGCTGAAATGCTTACATAAACACTGATTCAACATTTCTAATTGTATTTAAATGTATTTTATATAGCACATAAATGCATATTCAGATCATTTTCCCAGGTTTGGTCATATTTCGATAATATTTGTGGTCATATGGTCATATTTTGAGGAAAAACCTGGTAGTTTTTTAATAGCACCGTGAATTCACTAGACAAAGATGAGAAGAAATTAAGACAATTATTCACAGAACCGTACTTCTGCTATGGGGGGGGGGAGAGGGGGGGAACTAATTTTCACTGTGGTCAGAATTCGCCAGTCAAGAATTAAAGTTATACATTATTGTCACACTCTAAACGTAATCTCGAAAAAGCAGCAGAAGCATGCCTGTGTCGACCCGCGTGAATCAATATTTCAAGGAAATATCCTCATTCATCGTTAAATCTTCAGTAGATCAGTGAGTAGGCCTACCGCTACGCCGAAAATAAAATTTTCTGAAATGCGAAGTTACGTAAGGGAATCTAGGGAGGAGTATTTTAGTACAGATGAAAGAGTTCTATTCTGTAAATTATATGAAATTAAAGTGACTTTAACAAAACGATTTAAAATTTAAATTTCCCAATGGTGCAGCGAGTGCACGGAATCAAATTATGCTGTCTACATGAAAGCGACACTACTAAAATAAATGATGTAGTTTTGATGTATAGTAGATTTAAATGTTTGGTCATATTTTGTCATTTTTACCCATTTCTATGGTCATATTTGCCTGCATAGTTCTCTATTTTTTTGATCATAAAGATCCGAACCCTACTCATCATTCTTTATGTGGTCAAGTCTAGTTTTCTGGAGGGCCGTTCTGAGAAACTTCATTTCACATGCTTGGATCTTGCTAAGGTCCCTTGATGTTAGTGTGCATTTTTTCAAAGCATATGTGAGAATAGGAATGAGATATGATTTGTACGAGACAATTTTTGTTCTTCTGGGAACCTTCATTTCCCATAATAAGCCCCGCATGGTAATGTAGAAGTTGGCTCCTTTGGTTACTCTATTCATTATTTCTAACTCACTTCTACTGTTATTAGCAATTATGCTCCCGAGGTAGCTGAATTGGTCAACAACTTCAACTTGGTGGTCTTGTAATTTTATTTGACAGTCTGTACTCTTTCGGCTTATTTTTAGTGCTACAGTTTTTTTTTATTCAATTTCATTCCATATTCTTCAAACTAATCATTCCACATTTTCAGTTTCTTTTGTATTCCTTCGTCGGTTTCATCCCATACTGCCACATCATCTGCAAACACCAATGCCTGAAGATCTCTATTTAATGCTCTCGTTAGTTCTTTTAAGATGTTATCCATCACCGTTATGAACAGAAGAGGTGAAAGGGAACTTCCTTATTGTACTCCTTTGGTTGTATTAAATCATTCAGAGTAACCATCCCCAACATTGACACAGCTCTTGCAGTTATTGTACAGTATTTGGATCTTTCTAATGAGGTACTTTGGTATTTTAATTTTTTTTAGACTTTTCCAGATAGTTGATCTAGAAACATTATCGTATGCCTTTTCTAGGTCCATAAACACAATAATTATGTTTTTCCCTCTTCTCACTGTTGTTTCTTCTAGAGCTTTTTTGGCTTTGTTTCTTTCGGCTATTGCCTCTTTCACTCTGTTATTCCACCATGATGTCCTCTGCTCTTTAACTCTCCTGCTTTTTCTTCCACATATCTTTTCTGCACTTGCAACAAGACTTGCCTTAAAATAATTCCAGTCTTCGTGGCCCTTATGTATATCTGTTATTGGTATTTTGGCTCTAATTTCCTCTTGGAACTGCTGTTTGCATTCCATGCCTTTTTGATGTGGAAATTTTTCCGAAGAAGGAGAGTGTAAAATGTGAAGAGGACATTTTGTGGAGGCAGATACTTCAAATTTCAAAAGGTTAGTACCAGTTTCCGATTGGTGGAGAAAGAGGCAGACTACCCGCATTTCTAGACACTTCATGGTCTGCGTGTGCAAAGCAGCGGGTAAATGCTAGTTCTAGTATAAAAGATGAAGTATAAACTCAGATCAGTGTCCTTTTTAGCCATTCATTGTGTTCTATTTGATGCAAATACACAACTATAGCACCAGAGTAACAGATGCACTTTCTTATTAATAATTTTTCCTGCTAATTACCCTTTACATATCCCATAGATCAGTGTTTCTAAACCTGGGGTTCGCAGACTGAATACTAAAAATTTAGGTACCTTATTCTTACTGCATAAGGCTATAAACTATAAACACAATTATTTTAAAGACATGAATATTTCAATGACCAGGCAAAAATCTGGCATTACTAGGATATGAGGATAAGACAGCATTGTTCATACAAAAGCTTATTCACTAAATAAGTATCCAGTTGGCATCAAACAAAGTGCCATTCTTTTAAGAGTTATATTAATGACTTTTTTTTTATTTAGTAGATGTGAGACAGCACAAAGGAGAATAGGGTTGATAGCATAAGAGTGGTGAAGTAAACAACAAAAAAAGTTGTCAGATATCACTTCTTTTATTTCTTGTATATAGGAAGGTGGTATAGTGTAGCCTAAAGTAACATTGTTATTCATTTAATTATTAAATATTAAGAATCTGGTTAACTTCTAATTCCATAACTTTTTTGGTAGGTATTATGATAAAAGGTCCCAGATGTTAATAATACATACTTAGGCAAAAAGTTGGGCGCACATAAGTTAGTGGCCCACAGCATTAGTTTTGTTAATTTTCTGGTCTGCAGGATGAAAGGGTTGAGAAATACTGCCACAGATAGTTTCCTTTAGTGTGGAAATTGACCACATTGTATCATATTGTAAGATTTAAGTATCAAATATATTACAACAGTTTCCTTTTGACAATGAGATGAGTTACTCCTCCATGAAAGATACTTTTCTACAAATTCGAAAGAATTACCTCTTTCAGTTTCAACATCAATCGCTATGTGTCTCTTCCTTTTTTTTGATGATGTAGCTCTGGTAGCACCATGATCCGTGGTTATTGTGATAACCTCAGAACCCTCAGAAATTGACATTGGAGTGGATGTCTCTCGTTTTGGTGTTGCATCAGGAGTCTCATGACAACTTAAATCCAACTCTGCATTGATTCCAGCACTATTCTGGCTGTTATAACATGAGAAGTTACGAGATACAGGCCATTCTTTATTTTCAACAGCGTGGACTATGTGCTGAAGCCTTATTTGAAGAACATGATCCTGTAATCATATTAACATAAGGAAATGTTAAACAAAACAAAAATGAATAAATAAGAAAAATATGTTTCAACACAATTATCTTCATCCAAAAAGAGCTGTAATATAAGAGAGAATATCCATATTGCATACAAATCCAGTGCCAATTTCAATTCTGCAATATGAAAGATAAAGCATTACAAATTAAAGCAATGTTGTATTGGCATTATTAAGTATCCTTTAATTAATATTACAAATTAGATACAAATAAATGCACTGCACCATGGCTGCAAAGAAGGCTTTTATTCTTATCTGCATGAAACTGTTCTGTCTTGTTTTTATTTTAGTTTCTTTTCAGAAAGTAAATGAATTTAACCTAATCTATTGAAACTGTCACTTTGTGAAAAATACGATGAAAAACAAGCTCTTAATGTCAGATTTTGAAAATATAATAAGGGTTATTAGGCATAATTTATGGGTTGGTAGTACGTGCTACCATCTGTCTAAAGGCATCTGTTTAAAACAAATGTCTTATTATACTAAGTGTAGCTTTTGAATGTGTAAAGTATCCCAGCATTCTTCTGGCGAGATTGGAAAATCATCTAAGCAAATAACTATGATCAATGTGAGACCACAATTTGAACCGGGACCCATTATCCCTATCTGTCACCAGTATTGTGATAGTTTAACACACGTGACTAAACTGCCAGGTTGGTGGTGGATGGCAAGAATAGTGGGCACTCCTGATACTGACTGAAAAACATCTGCAAAATCTAAAAAGAAAGCAATGATAAAATGATTAAAAGCAGGATACTACAATTATCACAAGGATGTGGAAAGACACAACAACTTACTAAAAGGCACCAGTTATATTAAACAGATTTAAAAGGAACCTTAAGTCTAAAATAACCAGAAAAGTTTATTACAATTACCTTTGGCCATTTGATGGGATTCTGGTAGCTCTGTGCCAGCAACTGTGCTACTGTAGGTTCAATAGGGTCCAATGTACTGCTGTTACTATTTTGTTTCCCTCCGAGTACAAATGTATCAATCTCTGCTAACCGTGCTAAGGGATGAATTACCTCTAAATCAGGAAAAACTGATTTCACATCGTGGTTAGGAATACTACTGACTGGCTGCACTTTTGAACAACCTGAATCATTCGTCTCCTCTTTCTTTAAATTGAGACTGGAACTTTCAATTTCAGAGACAAGATCTAAATTCTCATTTGATGATTGTTTCTGTTCGTCAAAAATGTTACTTTCAAGTTTAGGAGAACCAACTGCATCACTTTTATGTTTGTCACATGCAGTCTCAGAATCACTGCCTAATTTTTCTTCTTCAGTTATTTCTAATTGCTCTTGAGTGTCACCGACAGTGATATCTTCTTTCCGTCTAATGTCACAACTGAAATTATTTAAAGATTCCGACACATTTGGAAGCTCTTCAATTTCATTTGAAGTTTCTAGAGAAGAATTAAAACCAGTAAGTTCTTTCAAATCTTGATTATTACCTGGAATCTCTTTTCCAAAATCAGTATCATTAGTTTCAGCAACTTCAGCTTTCTGCACATTTTCTTTATTTGCAATAACAGCATTAATGTCATCACAGTTAGAATTTGTAGCACTTTCACTCAGACTGTCCTTAGCTTCAGTTTCTTTCTCCTCTGAGGTACTTTCAACAGATGCTTTCTTTTCTTCTGAATAAGCGAGAGTCAAATGTTTCTCAGCTTCAGTTTCAATTCCAATTTTGCCTTCAGAACTTGCATCTGCAGCAGAAATTTCTTGATGCATATTACACTCATTATCTGCAGGATCCATAGGTTCTTCCATATGTTTCAATTTATCACCAGTTTCACCAAGTCCTTCCAACTCAGATTTTATTGAATTTTTTATTAATGTAAGTTCTACGGTGTTTGATGTATTTTCATTTTCTTCTTCTATTTTTATGTCCTTCCTGATACCAATTTTTTCTATTTTTAATGTACCCTCTCCTTTCTCCAGTTTGACAATGATTTCATTTTTATCTGTTCTCAGAATATCTTCAGGACGTTCATATTTTACATCCTCTGGCATCTTTGTTTGTTTTGATGCTGATATAGTTTGGTCTGTTGTTAAATGTTTCTTCAGCACTTCAAAAAAACTAAGATCTGGATCATTCAAGATAAAGAATTCTGTTCTACCCAAGCCATGCCTGCAAAATTAAAGCAAATATCAATGTTAATGTAGCCATAAACTTGTATTTAATGTGATAAAAAGACACATCACCATTTTAACAAATGTACTGAATTACTAAAATACAGCAAAAAAATCTTACTTGGCAGCACCAATTAATAAGTCTTTGTCATGCTTTCCAGGCACCCACCACTCTGGTGTATCAGATGACACTTGACAAAGCTTCAATCTCTCATCTAACTGTGGATGACAAACAATTTCTTCACGAATTTTGCTCAACAGTTCTATACGTTCCAAAGTTTTACGTGCTTTATCTTCACTCAATAGTTCCACTGGCAGATCAAAGTACTCTGTTTAACAGATAAGAAAAGATTTCTTTTAAAAAAAGAAAGCACACTTCTTTAGTAATGAGAACAAAACAAATAATAAATTGAAAATATATATTAGCCACTGTAAGAACCGAAGATTGCAGTGGGGTTCTGCATAAAGCTTGAATCTTAACTCTGACCGTGTGTAGCCTTGGATGTAACAGTTTTGGCTTAAATAGAATAATAAGGTCGCCACACAGATTTTAACCTAAAATCTATGAAAAGGTAAACTTCAATAAATAGTTCAATGTCATTTAAATAACTATATTCTTCAATTTCACAAAACCAAAAACTGAACAGACAATCAGACGACTATTCCAAAGTAATGTTTTACAAGTTCGATTAACCAGTCAAGCCAGACCACACCCCAATAGTTCAAACTTTTAGTTGTAATAATTAAATGAAAGAGAATCACACGCTCCCATTGTTCCACAGTTTATTAAAATCAAACAATCCTGAGGCTCCACACTGCGGAGAATTACTTTAACGCGACATTATGTTCAACTTGAATAAAAGAAGAGACATTACTCCCAAAATAAAACTTGCACAGCAGTGCTTGACATAAAACTTTCCGGTCTACTGAGCTACATGTTATCGCGTTCGCGGATCCTGGCAGACTGAGGCCGAACAACTGCCCACATGCGCCTATATCACATAGCACTTCTCGAAGATTCCTAGCGACTGCTTTCTCACGCGAACCGTGAGAATTTATTCACTTCCTTATTCCCAGGGGTGGCTGCTGGGAGGCTGATCAGATATGAAATCGCACGTCTGAAGTCATTACACTGGCTAATCTGACCTTGACAATAAAAATAATTCAATCTCCTTGAAACTTTACAAATAGCTAGATCTTTAAATAAACGTAAATTTTAGTTATTATACTAAATATCGTAACTTTAATACTTTAGCCAAAAATAAATACTTTAGATATGAACTTTCCCACTCCAGGCGAATGCTAAAAACTGATGAAATTGAAAATACTATCTTCAAAACTGTAAAACTGCTTTCTAACTTGAATAAACATAAAAAAAGACTTTGAAAATGAAATTTACTAATATTCTATCCCATCTAACTTGTGGTTCTAAGAACAAAATTTTGTCACGCAGTTACAAAATTTAACAGATAGCTTACAACACTAGCTTTCACATGTACTAGCCAATACCAGACTAAAAAAAAAAAAAGCCTCAACACCTGTCCTCGTAATCTGCATTTCAAAACGTAAAATCTGTAACAATGACAATAGGAAAACAATGGAGACACTACCAAAATACTCCCACATTGATCTATAAACACGCTTTTCTTCACCTCCTAAATTACCCCTCTCTGCATGCAGTATATAAGGATAAATAATAATGTACATTCAAAATCTAAACCTATGTGGTCAAACCTTTAGTTACCCGAGGGCCAATCAAACTTTAGGTTAGGAATGAGACAGCCAGAACATTCCAGAAAGAAAACAAATTACGTATTTTACTAAAAAATGTTTATTCAAATTTATATTAAAAGAAGTTTAATATGCCACCTCAATATACTGTCAAGAAATCAATGTGATGAGTGGCACTCATTTCCTCATACTAGCTTATGTCCACTGTAAGTTCAGTAAGGCAAAGTCTCAGGATCAAATCCAATGAACCACTACCAGTTCAATTTTTTATTTAATTTGTTTGAGAGCAGAAAAAACACTTTGGCATACTCATGTAATGCCAAGCAGCAATAAAATTTGCAGAGAGAATTTAAGCAGTTTAGAAATCAGTTCCAGACATTTTCAAAGGCATCACACTTTTTAGTCTGGTAGAATGGGTCTGCCTGAAGTTCACAAATTTCCATTTAAAGATCGCAGGGAACCTCGCTCACTTCAATACCCGTGGAGTTGTTGAACAGTGCAAGTTCTGGTTTTAGGGAGTCAAAATTATGGAACTCTTTCTTGATATTTATTATTGTTTCATGAAACATACTAAAATCACTTTCTACTTCTTTAAATTGCTGACAAGATGGGAAATGCCCCATATTATTTGCCTTCAGCACAATTTGCATTACATTGAGACCATAAAGCTGGGAGATGTTTTGTTTCCTGCATTGCAGTTTCAGGTATAAAACATTTAGATGAGATGTTAAAACTGTCGGAAAAGCCGGATTATTTAAAAACTGAATATCTTCCAGTTTTTCTGGACATTCATGCCCAATGCTGCAAATTTCTGATAAATGCAAGAATTTCATTCCTCAACCCAAAAAACTGTTACAGGCATTTTCTATCACTTAGCCATAACACTTCACAGTTCAATTAAATGTCACCACAATCAGCTTCCAAACTGTCCAGGAATCCCTTAAATGCTCTGTATCCATTACTTCTTCATGAATTTCAAATTCTTCGGTTACTGTTCTGACAAAGATAAAAAGCTGGCTGATATCAGCTGCATCTGTGCTCTAATCTAGATCTAGAGCATAAAATTCAAATTTTTCTAAAATGCCCATAAAGGAACCTGAAACATCAGCATCTTTTTCTACTTACTGTCTAATGAGATAAGGAAACTGTCTCAAAATTTTTAGCAATCTTATAATCTCCAAATGAAGATGTCATTTTTACAGCACATCACTTAATGAAGTCAACATCCCCAAAAGACTTTTTATTTCTTAGGTAGCTCTAAACACATCTCATAAGATGCCTTTAAACCAGTAGTTTTTGATGGCTTCAAGATATTCTTCTTCTGTATAGTTAGTTTTAGCTTCTGATTAAACACACAACTTCTAGCACTTCTATGGTATTGATCGTATTTTTGTTTAAGTTCTGCCATCTTATGTACCACTCACGCAACAATGTGACAACAATCTCTCATCGAACTATATCTCTCGAACAATCTCTCACATCAAAAACACCCACTTCAAACTGCCCTGCCATCTGTTTTAAAGGGAAACTGAAACCTTCAAGAAAATCCTACATGGCACAAGAATGGTCAAAAACCTATCGGCAGCTTACTTAAATACTTAAAGCAGTAAGAAGAGCAAATGATTTATTTCCAAATTTTAAATTATTTTTCCAGTAAGAAGGGCAAAGGCCAACAAAAATGCAGCCCACGGGTTGGACCACACCCATCTAAATTACACTGTTGCTGCCAATGTCAGTTTCCACAACTCCAATAACCTAGCAACTTCTCCATGGTGACAGCTATTACAGACATCCTAAAATATAATGAAAATATAATAAATGTACAGAGCAAGTGGTTTATGGTCATCAGTATATCCAATGCAACGCAACCATCATCTAAGGTAAGTGGTGGTTCATTTTGCTATCCTAATTTGTAAATATATATACACCTGCCCTTCACAATGTTTCTTGTTAATAGCTGGCTACGACCCGAAAATAACTATAGGTTTACATCTGTTATGTGTGTTGATGTCGCTGCCCCACAAATATATATAAAACATACTCTCCAAAGTGCAGGGGAACTGCAATAAACACACAAGAGACAAAAAAAAACTGTGTAATATTTCTGTTTAAAATCTTATTCAGGCAGAGGATGGAACTTTCGGCAAGGGCATACACACACCAAGACTTAATGCATAACTGGCTCTGCTTTTCCTTGTAGTTCTGGCGACGATCTTAGGGTCAAGTTTATATATTAATGAGGTGAATGTTTAACTGTGAGTGCATTATTCCAGTTGCAGTACATACTGTAAGTTTATGACGAAAATTATGCTACGCTAACTAGGAACCCTGATGTAAACAACATTGTTATTTCCCGAAACTTTTTTTACGATGCATTTAAAATGTTTAAGCGTTTCTGTATAGTTCGATTTTTTAGAGGTAATATTAGTTGAGGTTTTTGTTTGACTGAAATAAAACCTGTACCTGATGACATTGTTATAGAATAAGGCACGAAGAATATTGTCATTATTTGTAATTAATATTAGTAATTTTGTAAGTGCTATGTTGTTGTTGATGTACATCGGGATGTAAACTACTCTCCGATATTTTTTCTGGTCCAGGCCTTGTTTCAACCTAACCACTAGGAAGAAACTAAAGCACCCATTACACATGTTCAGCGCATAGTTCCCTATGACTTTGTACAAATGTTTTCTCTTCTGGGTAGCATTTGAAACTAACCACCTCATTTTAGGGATACGATATCGCAACATTGAAGTTAGATAAGAATCCATAATTAACCCTTTGACTGCTGTTGACGAGTTTACTCATCATGCTGCCTGCTGCCTTCATGTGCTAATGACGAGTTTAGTCGCAGCCGCCGGTTTTCCCCTGAGCACTGTTGACGAGTTAAGTCGCACCTGTCTGCCGCTACACGAGTGCTGATGACGAATATATACACATCGCTACCTGAGTCGTACAGTGGACTTTACACCCCATTTCTCAATAGCCTTTCGCAGTTCTGGTCGCTAGCTTATCGTCTGAATATTTGTCTTTTGGGAGCCTAGACTTCGCTCTATAGTTCACTGTTCAACCGAAATTACATCAGTGTTCTTTGTGTCCTGTATTTTTATAAAGAAAATGGCAAGACGTAGTGGGTGCATTGAGAAAGAAATCATGGAGATTCTTACGAGAAGTGACACCGAGGATGAACTACTTCATTTTGATGGAAGTGAAAGCTTTTCCACAGAATCAGAAAGCTGTAGTCATAAACCATACTCGTCAGCAGGGGTGACAATGCAGTCCCATGTTTCAACAAGAGATGTTAGTTGTTCTGAATCTGAAGAATCAGAAAGTGATAGTGAAGTGCCTACAAAGAAATTACGTCTTGGCGATAAATATGACTGGGAAAAAAAAATTATTTTCGTCCAGTTAGTCACGCATTTGATGATACGCTATTGGGACGCGTGTCAAATAGGGAATGTGCCAAGTATTCTGTCAGTTTTAATGTTATTTTTTACAGAACTGATGAAATATATATATAGGTGTTGAAAAGAATCGGTTTTATATAACCACTGCATATAATCAGTGTATTCTCAAATATCAAAGTGGAAAGGTACTGAATATGATGAAATTTTTTGTTTCACAGCTATTCGTCTACTGATGCCTCGCGTGAAAAAAATTAGCGAATATTGGACCAGAGATGTTCTAAATACTCCAATTTTATGTGAACTCATGTCCAGATACCGCTTTTTGTTACTCTGGTGAGGTTTCACCGGACTCCCCCCCCCCCCCCATTTCACCTCGCGTAATTAATGGACAGACACTTCACAGTTTTGAAATGTTGAAAAATCTGTTGAGTACTTATATGGAACAAATTTCATCAAAGGAACAAAATTACATATAATCGGGTAATTATAAAGCGCAGCAAACATTCAGTCAAAATCGAGATATTTTGTGAATCTACATCTACAAAGATATTCCGCAAGCCAAATTTTGGTTTGTGGGTGAGGCTGCTTGTGCAATTATCATTTTCAGCTGTCTTTTTATATTCGTGAATAGCGCGAGGAAAAATCGGTTGCCTTTAACTATCTGTATGAGTTCGAATATCTCTAATTTTACAGTCGTGGTCTGAACGCGGTATGTAAGTGTGGAAGTAAAATATTTCTAGTATCTTCTTCGAATCTACGTTCTTTAAATTTCAACAATAACACTAATACAGTAAGGAACCTATAGAATATTGCAGTTGTCATAAACGGGTATGCAAGAAAGAACAGTAAACTATTGAGGTAAATTTAAAAATCATGACACTTTCGACATAAGCTGCAAAAATCGAGTAAAAACTACAAGCAAGATATAATTATTAGTGACGAAAAATAGGGTTAGTAATTATTTGATTCTGCTGTAATTTATTTGCAGAGAAACTATGTAGTGGGAGTATTTATTGCGTATCAGCTGTGAGAGGTCACGCCAGGAATATTCAGCACTGGGCGGGTGGAGCAGCGTGGGCCGCTCCGTAACCAGGAATAATCACTTAGCACAGGTAGCAGGTCTCAGCGCGGCAGGTAGACGACCCGTCGTCAGCAGTCAAAGGGTTAACGGAAATCAAATCTAGGTCACATTTCAACCTAACAATCTCAGGTGTGAGAGAAGATTTATCAAGAAGTATAAGCAAAAATTTGTCTTATCAAGGTAAAAGAGAATCCATGATGAAATTGAGGCATCTCCGTTATCATAGAATCACATATATTTGCATCTGCATACGAGCTTTTTTGCTCTTGATGGCATAGACAACGCACTTATTGTTGAATCATTTTTCATAAAAGTTTATACACGTTTCTGATTGGAAATTTAATGTTGTAATAAATCGACGTGGAATTTGATTTCCTGAGAAGACAACTGAAATGTGTTCTTCAGATCTGTGAGGGTAAATTCAAACAGTTTTGAGATACAGAAAATGAAAACCCAGTCAAAATATATTCAGCAGTTTTCAGATAATGCTAAAGCATTCATAAAATAAATGTGTTGTTATGTCCTAAGACATATGTCAAATTTTAACTTTGACTCCAAGCTTTAAAATTCTGAAAATACATTTAAAATATGTATTTCTTGCATGATGCTTGAATGAACACACGCACACAAGATACATTTTTATGTATATTAAATGTATTAATGCACATGCGGTTCATGTTTCGATTTTCGAGCAGCAATATTTGCAGATGTTGTAATTAGGTAGAAATGTAGCCTGGACCTAAGTGAAACAGACATTCCGTACCAAAGCATTCAACCCACCCCATTTTTAGAACTGTGCGGCTAAATCACCACTTAGTTTAGTACCGGAAATTGCTGGAACCAAATTAACTAAGTTTGCTTGGTACATAAGAATAATATTGGGATGAATAAAAATAGTGTATAGGTAAATCAACTTCAACCCATTCCTTTCTTGGAAGGGGGCTGGTGAAGCTAGATTTGCTTTAAATCCGGAAATGGTTGGCGCAAAGTTTATGAAACTTGGTATACATGTTTCTCATTGCTTGAATAAAAATAGTGTACGGGAAAATCTACGACAACTATACCGGGCAACGCCGGGATCTCCACTATTTTAAAATAAGGGACAAATCATTGGCTGGGCCCTCATCTGCCCTTAAGTCTAAAAGCAGTACACAATCAGTTAAAATTTGGTGCATTATCGAAAGTATGCCACAAGTATCACATTCCGGTGGGTCCTGCCAGCAGAGAAGAAAGCTATGCGTCACAGGACAGGCGAGTAAGGAGATCATCATCCTTCCTCGCCCACTGGAAGGAGCTACTTCATGGCCAAAACGGTTTGTTTGACCAGTCAAAGCTTATTATGCTCCACCTCCAGCCACTGCCTTTGTCAAATGTCAAAAACAAATCTTTTTGCCACCGAGGCAAGGTCAGACTTTGGGACTGGATCAAAGTCAATTCTGACCTTGTCACAGGCTAACTTCGCAGCTTCATCAGCTACCTCATTCCCCTTGATTTCCACATGGCCCGATACCCAGCAGAATACGAGCTGCTTTGCTAAGGATTGCAGGGATCAGAGGATGTCCTGTATGTATATCTTGGACAAGACGATCTACTGGGTACCTACTTCCTAAAGCCTAAATGCAGCTGAGGGAATCACAGAATCCGAAGTATGTCATACCATGACCTACTTTCATGCGCTGGAGCGACTTTAACAATGCGTAACACTCTGCGGTGTATACGCTTCAAATGCTATTAAGCTTGTATGTGTAAGTCATTTGAGTGAACACTACAGAGCATCCTATTCCATTAGCCTGCTTAGACATATCGGTATATATTGGGGTAAAAGCGTGATGATGGTTTAAAACATCGCTAAAAATTCTGACCAAAACACTGTCAGCGGTAAACAGCTTGTTGTACCGTGACAGTTCTAAAATTGTTCTGGGGTTCTTTAAAAGCCAGGGAGATTTATTCCATCCCTGGTGATACAAAGAGGACATCTCAAACTCACACTCTTCTAAAATAGCCCATGCACAGAAGCTAAATGGTTTGGTTGCTCTTAGGCAGTTCGTATATAGCCGCTTGTAATTCGGACCAATAACTACGTTGTACACGGTACTGCCAGGAGTTGCGGCAATGTGTAGATAGTGTTGCTCCATGAGGATATGCTGTAGGATGGTAAGCGGCGGCTCGCCTGATTCAAAACAAATGCTGGGTATCGGACTAGTGCGGAAGGCACCCATGGCAAGCCAAATTCCTGCATGGTGAACACTATCCAAAATACGGAAGTAACTGTCTCGTGCCGAACTGTGTACAATGCAACCATACTCCAACTGCAACTGTACAAAGGCTCTATAAAATTGTAGCAGTCAGGAGCGATCAGCACCCCACGATCTGCCACACAGACATTTTAATACATTGAGTGCTTTTGAGGATCTCGCTTTATAATGTTTAAGGTGTGGCAGCCAAGAGAGTCTACTGTCAAAATGAGACCCAGAAATCGAACAGTTTCACTAAAACTTAAAATGGAGTTCCTCAAGGTGAGATGAGGTTCTGATAAAAGACTTCTACTAAAAGTACACACCTGCTTTTCTCAGCAGAGAAATGAAAGCTGGTGTGTACTGACCATTCATTCAGCCTGTTTAGCGTGAGCTGCAGCTGCCGCTCAGCACTTTTCATATGTTGGCAACTTTTTAATTTTTTGTACATCGTCTAGCCTAAGGAGTACCGAATGGGCCTCCTTCTAACAGTTGAAATACTACTAAGCACTTAAAACTGATCCTTGAGGAACACTGTTTTCCTGAATGAAAAGGTCTGACAATTCACTGAAGACTAGGTACCGGGAAAATTATTTTAAAAAATTGGGCAGATTTCCCCTGAAACTCCAATCATATAACAGTTTTAAAATAACAAGCCGCCATGTAGCGACCTTCTTTTTATCAAAAATATACCCACAAGGTGTTGGCTGCAGATGAATAAGTCTTGCCTCCAGTAGGATCAGGCTATCTATGGTAGTGTAGAACTTTCTGAATCCACAATGAAAGCAGCACAGCAGTTTATGGGACTCTAGACAGCAGTTGAGGTGGCGGTTAACCATCCGCTCTAGTGTCTTCCCGACGCAGCTTGTTAAGGCGATTCTTTGATAACTACCTGGTAATAACTCGTCCTTTCCAGGTTTTAAAATAGAGACCATCATTGCTTCTTTTCACAAGTTGGGGAAGTGTCCTCTGGTCCAAATATCACTAAAAATACCCCGGAGGTATTCTTTAGCATCTTTGCTAAGATGCCTCAGCATCTGGTATTGCATTAGGTCAGGACTGGGTGCAGTGTCCTTGGCACTGTTTAGTGCCGTCTCCAGCTCCCAAGATGAAAATGGGCTATTTTACGGCTAGAAATTCGAAGAGTCGAAGCTAAAAAGATTTGACTTTCGGCAGAAATTCTTCATTGTTGGACCTAACAATCCAATCCAGCAGATGAAGTGATGGCAGCGAAGTACTCTGCCATCATCTGCACTAAGCCAGATACTGGTACTCGAGAGTACCTCCCAGATATACGGCGGATAGACTTCTTTACCTTTAAAGACTTTTTGGTATGGTTATACGGTGCTTACAAAGTTTTGCCATGACCTTTTGCTCTCCTTAATCACATTATGCGACTTAGCTCTAGCAACCGACGCAAGGCCCGTTTGCGATCCTGAATAGTGGAATGACATTCACCGTTCCACCAGGGGACGGGTGTTCTACGCAGCACTCCGGATTTGTTAGGGATGGAAATATCAGCTGCCCGGTGAATCAAATCTCTAAGATGTTTCACCTTGTCTTCAGTGTTATGGGACTGTTTGAGAAGAACTGAATGACTGTAGAGCTGCCAGTCAGCTTTGCTGATATTCCATTCTTGTATTGTAGGTCTTCCCCTAAGTTCTAACTCTGCGTGCAACCATATTCGGAAGTGGTCACTTCCACGGAGGTTACAATCCATCTCCCAACGCAAGGAGTCCACAATAGGTGAGCAAAGAGAGAGATCAATGGCAGAGGATGTACTGGCAGCAGTAGTGAAATGCATCATTTGGCTGGTATTAAGGATGCATACATCCTCTCTCCTGAAATCTACAAATTTCCCGACCTCTGGGGCAATCGGTCGTCAAACCGCACAAAGCACTGTGCATGTTAAAGACTCCCAACAGCAGAAAATGCCGAGAAATTTCCTGCAATAAATCAGCCAGTTGACCAAAAATCAACTGATGACTGGCGGTAGATATAAGGACATTCTGTCAATTATATCAGTCCATGAATTCTGGCAGTAACTGCCTGTAGGGTAGAGGTGAGAGCAACAAGTCAGAGTGGACAATGTTCTGTACAAACACAGCCATTCCTCCCTTCGTTCGATCACCCTCGGTATCGTCCTTACAGTAAACGTCATATCCTCTTAGCACAGGTTGGTGTGTTGGTCTGAAATGCGTCTCTTGGAGATGCAAAGGATCAGACCGTGTTAAGAGTTGTAACTCCTCTTTGTGAGCCGTAAAACTATTAATGTTCCACTGGAGTATGGGAGCCATCCTACCTGTTTAGTTTCACCTGCCCCGGTTCGGAAGGGTCTTCGGTCACTGTCTGTTGAGGAATGGGACCAGTCTCATTCACCAACATTTCAGTTTCTTCTGGCTCCGAACAGACAGACATCTCCGACTCTATGCACCCTTCAAACGCCAGTCTGTTCTTTTTCTTCCTCGGCCTGTTTATATTTTTCTCCCTACTACCAGGTAGTCTGGGAGGGGACAAAGAGAGGGATTTCACAAACAGAATCATGTCCGTTTGCCTAAACTTCAGGCCATATACCTTCTGATCGCCTTCTTTTCCACTGGTAGCAGTTGGTGTACCTACCAATGCAAATGGTGGAATTGATTAACTTTACTGGTGTGGTAGAGGTTGCAGACATATTGCTACCAACGTTGTTGTTGTTGTTATTTGTGCTTTAGGGCGCGTCAACATCGGGGTTATTAGCACCCTGCTACCAACGTCTCTGTGGTCTCAGATGTTACGACCTTAGCATCCCATACCTACAATAGGCTTGTGTTCACTAAGAACAAATTGGATGCATTGCAGTTTTTAATGATTAATCATGCTAAGGAGATAACAAAAAACAAAACTTTATTATAAAAGAAAGATTATTATTAATTAGAAAATAAATTCGACAAAATCAGGCATTCATTCATGTGACGGCGAATGCCAATGAGAAAGCACATCGTTGCGTCACCCCAAATGCTAAAGTTGTGATTAACATTACGTGGAACAGAACGGGTTACTTGGTAAATTATTTGTTTGTTGCAACTTTTGTCACTTTAATATAGTTGTCAGCTATATGCTGAAAGACAAGTGTAATTCACTATGGAACCACGATTTAGCAAAGGAAACAGTAGCAATTTGTCCAAAATTGACGCTATAACATTTGGCAGATTTTGCGCATCAAACATCGACTTTTGCTTATTGGAATTCCGCAATGTTAAAACTTTAATGTAAGTATACACAAGTGTCAAATATACATTATAAGCCTAAGAAGCATTATTTCAATTTCGTAAACAATAACCTATTGCATAAACATATGTTTTGTAAATTAATTGATACTGGTTTTGAGGTTCCATTTGTAAAGTATAAGCATTTGTGTTTCTTTTTGTATTCATGTACAACTTTTCTAGGAAAGAACATCTTCAAAAACAGGTGTGGCTAATTTTAAAGCTATGGCACTGCCAATTTCCAGTCTGCTCTTAGCTTCATATCAGCCTAACAACATCACCTTTCAGTTAAGATATCTCGAGAACCATGAGAGATTTAAAAAACAATTATTCTTGTTCTAAGACCAGCGAAGGTGGAGAGAGTGGTTGCAGTTTTGTAAACTAAATGTAAACATCATTTTCACTTATTTTAAAGCTTATATGAGGAAGTTCCTTCGAATAAAAACTGAAGATTTGTATGTTGTCACAAAAACTTTAAAATAATTTTTAAAATTCAAGTTTGACTTTCTTGGTCAGCAATTGTCTGATCAGAATAGGTTCAATGCTGTTAGAAATGAAATTTTATGTATTCCAAGAACATTGCTCTCCATTTTGTTTAATTTCCCCACCGTATTCGAGATATTTGCAAAAAACTTAATGGTTTCCAGTGTAAATTTCACTTAAGTGGGGTGATGGTGGTAAGTGGTAAATGTAGACAGTATTTTGCTCTTTGCCTTAATGTATTCATGTGCAAAGTGCAATCCAAATCGAATAAAGACTGAGTTTGTATAAAGAACATTAGAAATTAAGAAGGGAAGGGGTAAAGGGGCAGAGAGGTTGGTTTCTTTTAAACCAAATGTAGACAGTATTTTTCTATTTGTTTTAAAGAATCCGTGTGTAAAGGATCATTGAAATCGGATAAAATCTGTGGGTATGTATAAAGAACATTTACAAAAATTAAGAGGGTGGAAATGGGGAGACGGCAGGGTTTCTGAAAAACCAATATAGACAGTATTTCTCATTGGTTTTAAAGTATACATACACAAGTTTTGTCGATAGCGAATAAAAATGGTGGGTATGTTTAAAGAACATTGCCAAAAATTAAGGGAGAAGAAAGGGGGAGAGGGGTTGATTTTTCACAAATATAATGTATATAGTGTTTTTATGTTTGTCTAAAGTATACATGTGAAAAGTTCCATCGATATCGGATAAAACTTGTGTGTACAAAAACAATGGCAAAAATTATGGGGTGAAAAGGGAAAGAGAGGATTGGTCTTTGAAAACCAAATGTTGACAGTATTTTTCTGTCTATTTTAAAGTATGTGTGTGCAACGTTCCATCGAAATTAGATAAAAAATGAGGGTTCGTATACAATTAAGGATTATAAATGGGGAGAGGGGGTTATTTTTTTCATTTTTTGTTTGTCCGAAACCTGCACACACGTGCACACAATAACTCACCAAAGTTTCATCGTAATTGGTATAGGAACTCAGAAAAGACTAACATACCAACAAACACTCATTCATTCATTTTTATATTAATTAAATACTGGCTACTAAGAAATACAGTCTTTGACCTGGTTGACATCATTCGTTGCCAATTTTAAATCTTGAGATTTCTGGATTTTAGAATGAAAGTCTTGAAATGAGTTATTCGACTGTTGTAGGTGCACTAATTGTTAAAACACAGATAATCATTTATAAAACAGCGTATTATATACTCTACTTAAAAATAAGGCATTAAGAGAAAAATAAGATTTAATCACCTTCTTCTTCCGTAAGCTTTAAGCCACATACCCTTTTGCACATGGCTAGAAATGCTTTATAGTATTCTGTAATGCTGTCATCAAATTTCTTATCCAATCTTGACAATGATTTGAATTTTGTCCAGTCATATCTCCCTTTTTTCCTGAAACATAAAAGTCTTTGATGATATAGAGAGTAAAACAGTAACATCAATCTTATAAATGAACCAGAAAACAGCAAAACACGAATTCAAACAAGGGTAGTGGGAATAAACTCAATTATAAAAGACAAAGGTAAGAGGGCTGCAACAACACAAGAAAACAACGATTGATATCCACAATTAAGATGCCTCGTACAGCAAGAGATCACACAACACATCATGATCAACCTTGTGAAAAGTATATGCAAGACAAACCAGTTACTAAAATTAACATAAACTGTTAACATATTTTGTTCACCTTACATTTGAAGTAACCTATCAAGATTATTTGTGGAAACTAGACGATCCATGTGAAAATTTTTGTGAATAAAGTATGATGAATAGTGAGGTAGAATGCTTGTAATATAATGAAAAGTAGAACTGCACTTTTTTAGCAAATATTTTTTGTTTAGTGTAATAGGTATGGATCAAAACATTTACAAAAATTACGAAACAGGAAAATTTAAAACACACTGTACGTATGGCAAACTGTCACTGACCTTAACAGAATACAACCAACCTCAACAAATTACACACAGCATATAAACATCTCTGTGAAATGTGTCGCTGTGCGGATAAAATGTTTACATTGGAATTGTAGAGCAAAACAAAAATGTTTTTCGTAACAGAAAAAAATATCCGAAGAGCTAGTTATTGTAAACAAAACAGTTTATTGACATCTCTGCGATATCTCTGCTGCTGCAATCTAGGGACTTGGCTCTGAACCGTGTCATACGTGTGACCTCTTTAAGCAACAAATTCCAAACAATTCTTTCTTAATTTATGATGTTACCTAACTGGAGACCTTAATCTTTAAAGTGATATGTCATTTATCTATTTCGGTTAGGTATCTAAGGAGATAAATGGGTCTTCAAAAACAACACGTAGTAGAAATAACATTAATACTTTGTCCTTTAAGGGTCGAATTCCAAAAAATTCCTTTTATAAAATATGGCGTGGCCAAGTGGACACTTTGGTCTTTAAAATGATACATCATTTATTGATTTCGGTTAGGCATCAAAAGAGGTAAAAAATTTATATTTTTAGAAATGATGATGTTTTTGTTCCCTAAGGGTTAGATTTGGAGAAAGTTCATTCTTAAAATATGATGTGATCCAAGCGGTTACTTTAATCTTTAAAATGTTACCTCAATTATCAATTATGGTTAGGTATCAAGGGAGATAAATGGTTCGTGATGGAAAAATGCGTTGTAGAAATTTTAATAGTTTTGCCCTTTAAGGTTCGAATTTTTGAAAAATTCCTTTAAGATATGGTGTAACGAAACCGAAGACCTTACGCACACCTCAATCTTTAAAATGATACCACGTTCATCAATTTAGTACAATTATCAAGGGCGGATAAATGACTAGAGACAAAAGAAAAAAAAAACTTATTTTAGAAATACTAATATTTTTACTGTTTAAGGGTTAAATTAAAAAAAAAAAAAAAATTCTTAAAACATGATGTGACCACAGCGGAGACCTTAATTTTAGAATGATACCTCATTTATCTATTTCGGTTAGATATTAATGGAGATAAATGGTTCATGACACTAAAATACGTTGAAGAAACATTTTAGAAATGCTCATGTTTTTGCTCTTTAAGGGTTCGATTCAGAAAAATTCCTTTCTTAAAACATGAAGTGACCTTAGTGGAGACCTTAATCTTTATAATGATACCACATTTATCTATTTTGGTTAGATACGAAGGGATAAATGGCCCGTGACACAAAAACAGGTTGCAGAAATATTCGAATTCTAAAAACTTCCTGTCTTAATATATGATGTCACTCAGGCGGAGATCTTAATCTTTAAAATGACACTTCATTAAATGATTTCAGATAGGTATCCAGGCAGAAAAATAACTTCTAACACAAAAAACCAACATTTTAGAAATATTGATATTTTTCGTCCTTTAAGGGCCGAATTCCGAAAAAATTCCTTTATTAAAGTATGATGTGACCATAGTGGAGACCATAAGCTTTAAACTGACACTCCATTCTTGATTTCGGTTACGTATGAAGGGAGATAATGGCTTTTGACTAAAAAACACCTTGTTTGTATTTTCCCTTTCTTTTCCATGTAAATTATAGAAATAATATATATTTTTACTCTTATTCTTATCCTATTTCTGTCCGTTTGTTTACAGGTTATGTACCAAAAGTAAGGAGTAGGATTCGGATCTTTAGGACAAGTAATATTTTTTTCCTGCCTTCTTTTCGAGCTGAAATGCTGAATTAAACACCGATTCATTGTTTCTGATTGTATTTAGATGTATTTTAAATAGCATATAAATGCATATTCAGGCCATTTTCCTAATTTTGGTCATATCACAATGATATTTATGGTCATACAGTCATACTTTGAGGGAAAATCTGGTAATTTTTTAATAGAAGTTATAGATGAGAAGAAACAAAGATAATTATTCACAGAAATGTATTCCTGTTATACATTGGATAAAGAAACAAAACTAATTGTCAAGGAATTGGTCCGAATTCACCAGTCAAGAATTAAAGTTTTAAATTATTGTTACTCTCTAAACATTAATGTTCTGTCCGCCTTTGAATTTTGGCAATGCAGCAGCAGTATGTCTGTACTGAACCGCGTCAATCAATTTTTCACTTGCAATGGTAACACAGAAGTTGAGTCCAATGCAGGGACCCACCAATGGGTTGAGAAAACCAATTGCCTTCTTATGATCCTCAGTATGGCAAACTGCTGCTCAACAGCAAAACCCTCCCTACCAAGGTCAGGTATTCCACACATACCAGAATCTATGCGTCAGGACAAGCACAAAGCCTTCGGTCACACACACTGTCAGGAATACTTTTGAAAATAATCTTCAGTCAGCATTAAGTCTGCAGTGGATCAGTGAGTACCGCAAAACCGAAAACAAAATTTTCTGAAGGTTACGGAGTTACATAAAGGAGTTTGGAGAGGAATATATTAGTACAGATGAAAGAGTTCTTTTATGTAAAGAAAAAAAAAAGGTGAAACTAAAGTGACTGCAACAAAGCAATTCCCTATGCAGCAGCACTGTAATATATCAAGATACAAGAATAAGGTATCACGGCAGTCAGCTCGACAAAGCAAACAGTGACTATTTTTGGATGCATCTACAGCTTCGTCATCTTTCAAATTATCAATTTTTTGTAAAAACTCTGGGAAAGATGGTATACGCCAGCACAATACTTAATAAACTGAACAATGAACATTTAAAATCCTTCTTGGAGAAATCACGGCCCTCCTTCATTTTCTCCTGCTGACGAAGAACCAAGTCTCGAAATATTCATTGTTTTTACTGTGTTTTGTGCTTATTTATGTGTTCACCCCATGATACCATCATCTAAGGTAAGTGGTGGTTCATTTCGCTATTCCCTTTTTTGTAAATCCATTTGCTAATTAGCTACTATTATTTCCTGGTATATATATATATATATAAGGTAACAATGAAAGGA
Organism: Vandiemenella viatica; assembly: GCA_031002005.1. Lineage (NCBI taxonomy): Eukaryota > Metazoa > Arthropoda > Insecta > Orthoptera > Morabidae > Vandiemenella > Vandiemenella viatica. The sequence goes on along the minus strand of JARYHS010008075.1, from coordinate 67,012,976 downwards.
AAGAAGTGCCGCGAGGCAATATTTACATGGAAAAGAAAGGGAAAATACACACAACACTCACAAAAAAATAGTAGTTATTAAAAATATAAATAAAGAAAAAATATAATTGAAAATTAAAAAAAAACTATTGTACTGGCGAGTGGTTTGTGTATAGTAGTACTTCCAGACACTACCTCCCAATCTGAACTCCGCAGGTGGGAATTGGCATATCAACACATCCTTCAAACTAGACATCCCCCAGGCCTTAATTTCCGTTAACATCTTCCATCCTCACCCTATACACCCACCACTGACTGGCCAGTTCAATTATATTTTTTCTTTATTTATATTTTTAATAACTACTATTTTTTTGATCATTTGAATCTTTCGTATACTCGCGGTTATATTATCGTTGCTGCCCCCACCACCTCCGATGGTCTGTTGCGTTCTATCAGTGGCTGCGTCCAACGCAAGTCTTGCGCAAGACCAGCCACCTCTCTCTGTTAACTTGAAAAAGGGGATTTTCACCCGAAATATTTTTTTTTTCTTTGTTTGTGTGTTGTTTTGTGTTGCAGCTGCCCTCCTCCCTTCAACTTTGGTGAGTGTTGGGTGTATTTTCCCTTTCTTTTCCATGTATGTGTGTATATATATATATATATATATATACATTGAACATTAGGATAGGATCAAAAACCACCGCTTACCAAAGAAGGGGATTCTTGCGGCATTGGTACATGAAAAAAACACAAACACACAAAGAATATAATTTTTGAGCGTGGCTCTTCCTCAGTAAAAGTGAGATGGCTGCACGCAAGCGGCCGGCAGCCAACTTATATATACACCAAGTAGCGAAATGGAATTAAGTTGGGATAGGGAAATGAGCCACCACTAAACTTTAGATGATGGTTGTGGGGTACGAACAGACAGAAAAGACAAAAATACAACTGATAAAGAAATTTTTGGGATGAGACCCTTGGTCAACAGGAGATTATGGGAGGTGGGTGATGTGGGAAACTACCTCACAGAAAGACAGATGGCCAGAAAAATGGTGGGGGTAAATTCAAACAGTGGAAAAGTAGAGGGGCAGTGATTCAGAGAGAGCTAATACCCCAGCATAGATAAAAATCCAAATTAATCACTGGTCAGTGGGAAGAGCAAAATATAATTAAATCTAAATATGAAAAGTTAATATAAATACATACATATTTATATATATATATAAATAAATAAAAACACAACTTAAATTTAAAAAAAAAAAAAAAAAAACAAAGACTCACCTTAGGTAAGTGGTGGTTCAATATGGGAAATGGGGATGGAGGCAAAGAGAGGATTAAAAAAGGGTAAACACAAGTAAAATGATAACAATAATGACCAGGTATAATCTAAAGTTGAGACCAGGTAGTTGCCTTGTGCCCAGTTTGTAATGGTAGTCAATTTTCCACCTTCCGAGTTCAGAGGAGCTGCTGCTATTAGGGAGGACTCTGAATAGCATGGACCATGAAACAAGAGTTGATATTATTCGAGTCATGGGTGTTGGTGTGGGCAGCAACTGGGTGCTTTGGGTTCTGTGTGAACACCATCTGCCGGTGGCCATTTATTCTTATGGAAAGTGGATTTGTGGTCAAACCTATACATTAAGCCAAGCAGTGGTTGCATGTTAACTGGTAAATTACATGGGAGGTTTCACAGGTAGCGTGTCCTATTATAGTGAAACTTAGCCCGGTGACAGGGTTGGTGAAAGTGGTGGAGGCATGGTGTATGTCGCACATCTTGCAGTGGAGTCTATTGCATGGGAAGGAGCCTTGGGGCTGACTTTTGGGACGAGGAAGACTATTTTGTGGAATTTCACCAAGGTTAGGTGGTCTGCTGAAACGAGTTCTGGGGGGAGGGGGGAGAGAGGATTTTAGGAAGAATTTATCTCATTTCAGGGCAGGTTTGAAGGAAATCATAGCCCTGCTGGACGGTTCTGTTAATGGATTCAAGGCCTGGGTAGTAATGTGTGACCAAGACTGGATTGTGGTTGGGGTTTGGGATGACTGATGAACTGAATATGTTGTAATGTTGCCCATGAAAACTGTTTGTTCACCAAAGCCAGAGGATAGTTGCGAGATATTAATGCTTCTGAAATAGTTTGAATAATCCATGAGAGATTTTTGGTTGGAGTATATTGGACAACCTCAAATGTCAAGACCATAGGGGAGGGAACGTTTGGTACGGTATGGGTGGAAAATATCAAAATGAAGATACTGTTGAAGTTTGGTGGGTTTGATGTGGAATGAAGAGTTGAGGTAGCCATTGAAGAGGGACAAATCCACATCCAAGAATGTGGCCTGGGTGTGGTAGTAGGTCCAAGTGAATTTCAGCATGCTAAAGGTATTGAGATGGTTCAGGAAATTTAGCAGTTCGTTTTCTCCAAATCATAAAGATATCTTCAATGAATCAAAGCCAAATGTAGGGTTTGAGAACGACTTCGTCCAGAAATGTCTGTTCCAGATGGCCCACAAACAGATTAGCATAAGAGGCGGCCACGCGGGTGCCCATACCACTGCCCCAGGTTTGGTGATAGATGTTGCCTTCGAACGAGAAGTAATTGTTATTCAGAATCAGGTGGGCCAATTTGATAAGGAAGGATGTCATAAGGAGCCTGTCAGGAGGGTGCTAGTCCAGAAAATGTTCCATAGTTCTGAGGCCATGCCAGTGTTGAATGTTTGTGTACAGGGACATGACGTCATTGGTAACCAGTATGGAGTTGGAAGGAATAGGGGTGGGTATGCTAGAAAGCCGGTCCTTTATACGACAAGGGAGCTGACTAACTATGAGTTGTACGTACTGGTTAACCAAGACAGAGATGCGTTCAGTTGGCGATCCGTAAGATGCAACAATAGGGCATCCTGGATTGCCAGGATTATGGATTTTGGGAAGTAGATAAAGGGTAGGTGTATGTGGTTTGGAGAGTAAGAAGCGAAACAGATTATGGGGTGAGACCTTGGAGGGCCAACTAAACTTTACATATTCCTGTATTTTCTTGTTGACAGCAGGAGTTGGATCTTCCAATAGGTGGCAGTAAGTGCTGGTGTCTGATAACTGACGAAGAGTTTCAGCCACATAGCCACTTCTGTTCAGGACTACAGTGGTTGAGCCCTTGTCAGCTGGAAGGATAATGAGATCTGGATTGCCAGAGAGTTGTTTCCTGGCACGAGTTTCAGCTAGGCTAAAATTACTTGTGATTCCTAAAGATTTATGGAAAGTGGGAGAAGCCAAACTAGTGGACAGGAAATCCTTGGAAATTTGAAAGGATGGTTCTGGGGAAGAGGTGGAGAGTAAAGTGTGGCTGATGGTTTGAATTTATGTAGACTTGGTTCCCAGAGGTCTTTCTAAAATTTTCCCTGCCCATCCTAGAACAGCAGACCTCCTAACCTCAGCGAACTTCTAGTCCACAAACAGTCTTCCTCCTCCCAGTTCTGCCCAAAGGCTCTTTCCAATGCAACAGATCTCGCTGCAAGATGGGCAACATACACCATGCCTCCACCAATTTCACCAACCATATCACTGGGGAAAGCTTCCCCAAAATAGGACACGCCACCAGTAAAACTCCCACGTAATTTACCAGTTAACATGCAACCACTGCTTGGCTTTATAAACAGGTTTCACCACAAATCCACTTTAAATGGCCACCGACAGACGGTTGCTACCCATGCCATCATCCATGACTCCAATAATTTCAACTCTTGTTTCACGGTCCGTGCTATCAGAGTCCTCCCTTGCAGCAGCTCCTCTGAACTCTTAAGGTGGGAACTTGCCTACCAGTATAAACTGGGCAAAAGGCAACCACCTGGTCTCAACTTTAGATAATACCTGGTCATTATCATTATTTATACATATTTTGCTCTTCCCACTGACCAGAGATTAGTTTGGATATTTATCTATGCTCAGGTATTATATCTGAATCACTGCCCCTCTACTTTTCCACTGTTTGAATTTATCACCACCATTTTCCTGGCCAACAGTATTTCTGTGAGGCAGTCTCCCATATCACCCACCTAGCATAATGTTCTCCAGTTGACAAAGGGCTCATTCCAAAAATTTCTTTATCAGTTGTATTTTTTCTTTTCTGTGTGTTCGCACCCAACATCCATCATCTGAAGGTAAGTGGTGGCTCATCTCCCTATCCTAATTTGATTTCTTTCCACTACTTAGTGTCTTGATTTCATTGTTACTATATATATATAGCTGAAATTTGGCACACACTTTCCTTAGTACATAACAAACAAATCCTGAAAAGGAGAACCCGTGTCATAGTTTTTTTTAGGTCAAAAGAGCTTAAAAATGACCTGAGTGCCAAGTCAGTGAAACGCGTTGTAACATTCAAAATGTCAGCCTTAGTAACATTTTATTACACTATAGAAAAACAGAAAAGGCTAACCAATGCATAAAAGTGCAATATTTGGTGCAATTACTGCAAAAAAAAAATTACAGTACACTCACATTTTATCATGAAGGCAGTATGAAACAAGATTTATTTAAAAAAAAAAAAAACAACTCTCCACAGCTGAAAAACTATTAAAGTTACAGTGTCAAGACTAGGGTTATAACGGAAGACATCTTTACAGAAGTGGATGCAGGTGTGGACAATCAGTGCTTGACATCCGCAGTTGAGGATTTTTTGTGGAGCAATGCGGAGATGGAAAAACAATTTATTATTATTTAGATATTAATATTTTATCTACAATAAATTTAAAATTAAAGTAAGTATATTGTTTATTCCAAATTATACATTTTTTTCATATGCAAAGTCTCTTTCCTTATAATACTCCCAAACTGAGTTATTTTTTGCCTTATCTTTCAACAGCAAAAAACGTGATGATTTTAGAAGTGAACTAAATTATTTACATAACTACACACACATCAAAAAACAATCTTTGTTTTATAAACTTTGCGGTTCGACTAATTCAGGCTTCAAGCACAAAGCCAGGCCACTACACATCTCCGTACCTGCCTTTACACCTCCTTTGAGGCCCATTCACAGTCCATCTTGAAGGACCTACAATGATCGGATTTTCCTATAAAGGAATCTTGTTGGTCCGTGGAAGGGGTTACAGGATTACATGTAGGATTTGATTGATATGGTTGAACTCTCACACAATGAACACGGGTCCTTCCCATCCAACAAAATATGGTGTTGGATGATGATTGGCGAAAATATCCTACAAATGTGAGATAAGGATACTGGTGTGCAACTAGAAAGTACCAGTGGAAAGAATTGCTTGGAACATTTTGTTGGTTCCCATCTAGTAGCATGAATGAGGGTGCGCACTGTACAGTAGTTTTTTTTTTTTTTTTTAGTATGGCCTTTGGTCTTCACGACCATTTAGGCAGATCCAATTTGTTCAATTTGTTTTTGTACCAACTGTTGTACAAGGCTTTAACTTTGATATTGTGGACATTACAGTGGGGACAGCACAAGATGAACACAACACTTAATTAAAACCACCCATGCCCGAGGCCGGACACGAACCAGCAGCCTTTACAATGAGAGGCCAGTGTGCTAGCTCCTACCTACACTGCGATGGCTGGCTTTTACGGTAGTTCTAAACAGATGTCCTATACGTTGGTCCATGAATAGGCCGCTTTACTTTACATGCTTGTTATACTTATAAATTTGTAGCATAGGTAATAAAACTGTAGCTACTATTATTGCAAGATCATAAAAAAAAACCACGTTGTTTTTAGCCAAGTGACGATGTAAAGAGAATATCATATATTTCAATGTAAACAAAACATCAGCTATACATCCACTCTAAAAATTGTGGAGGCGGATGTAGGATGTAGGAACGGGAAGGAATTCGTCAAAGGGCTTTTTTATGAAGGAAGTATCCCGGCATACGCCTGGAGTGATTTGGGGAAACTATGGAAAACCCAAATCTGGATGCCCGGACAGAGATTCAAACCAGCGTCCTCCTAACAAACAAGTCCTCAAAATTCCACATCCCTGAGATGTCTGCATCATAGTTTTTTTTCAGGTCAAAAAGGTGTAAGTAGGGCTTAAATACTAAAATCAGTATGAACATCTTGTAGCACTTAAACTATCAGCCTTAGTATCATGAGGACGGTGAAGAAGCTGAACTAATTTATAGTTCTACAAATTGTTGTCATTTTCTAGGTTTATTTCTATCAGTTCACATATAATTCCAAAAGCACAAAATCTTGGAGCATTCTTCCGAGTGGGTAGAATGATGCAGACAGAGGAGGACGGGAGTAGAACAGCAATTTAACGTGTTCTGCGCACTATTTCTGAATATTTTGATGCATATATCAGCAACAGTTTTATCACAAAACATGATTGATGTGCCATTCTAACACTTAATATATGTTCTACAACTTTGATAATAGGTCTTGAAATGATAACTTCGATATTTTACAATTAACCCAGATTTGCTGAAAAATTAAGTCATGTTTTGTACCTACTTCATGATGTAATATGAGTTTGGTTGTACTTTTATACAACAATTACATGAAAAACTACACATTCATTCAATAATTAGTCTCTCCAAATTACTTAGAGAGCAATGAAATGATACTAAGGCTGTTAGTTTAACTGCTACAAGACGTTCATACTGATTATAGCATATAAGCCCTACTTACTGCCTTTTGACGTGAAAAAGAAACTATGAGCGGACACCTCACTGACGGGGACTTTTCAGGACTTGTTTCTTAGGTACCTGTGCCAATTTTCAGCTATACATTTTTTTTTCCAGAGGTTCATACCACTAATGCCTGGGGAGCGGTACGCGGCACTCTCGGCCGAGCGCTCATTCATTTGTAGTTGTTTCGAACCACAGTTCGATAACTTGTCACAAACAGAAAAACTATATACCACTTTAATGCTTAAAATGTGGTACTACAACTTTGGTCATATGTCTTGACACTGTAACTTTGATAGTTTTTGATCTATGCAGATTTGTTTTAAAATGTCATGTTTCATATTGCCTTCATGATAAAATGTGAGTGTACTGTTAATTTTATGCAATAGTTGTGCCTGATACTACACTTTCATACAGTGGTTAGCCCCTTCTGTTTATCAAGGGTGCAATAAAATGTTACCAAGGCTGACATTTTAAATGTTACAATGAGTTTCACTGACTTGGCACTCAGGCCATTTTCAAACTCTTTTGACCTGAAAAAAAAAAAGAGAGAGAGAGAGAGAAAACTGACACGGACATTTGAGAGGTGGAAACTTCGCAGGATTTTTTTGTTATGTACTAAGGTATGTCTGTGCCAAATTTCAGCTCTACTTTTTAATTTTTAGATTACCCCTAAAATGCCCGGGCTGCTGTTCGAATAGTTTCAAATTTCACGCTAGACAATAATCTTTCCAATAGCGAAAAACCTGTCAAATTTGGACTGGTCGTCATTTTGATGCCATGTCAAACAAAGAGAGACATCCTACTACAAATATATGTAAGCTGCAGTTATTAAATAATGAGAATGTGCTCCTTGTACATGCCACATCTCTTTAAGTCGAGTGTGCATACACAATGGCCTACAGGGTTCTGTTACCACCTGTAGTCAATCTGCTAGCAGCGTTTGAATAAATAGTTGTATAATTTTGTTGGGACATCACAGCCAACATACAACTTGAGAAGCCCATCAGTCTGAAATCTCTTGTTAAATAGATTTTTGAGTTTTTTTTTTAGGGATTTATTGCACATATGATTTCACATAGCGTTACCAGAGCCAGATCAGTTATGACAGTAAAGATAAACAGTTTAATTGTCTCCAACGATTGCCAACTAAGCATTTGGCTCATAGCGGATGTGATCACATTGATAAGGAGACTAGGTAACAAATTTTATACCAACATTCAAACACGTAAAATGTCTCTGTGAAATTGTCCCAAAAAAACTCACAGACTACATGAAATGACTAGCAGCAGAACCTCACCTGCTGGTAAAAAAAAAAAAAATGATGCCTGTGACGAGATATGACTTTTCCAGAACGACTCTTAAACAAAGAGACAATTCAAGCATAAGAAGCTCTTATGCCACCAAGAATGCACAAGTCAAGAATGAGCAAAGATGAAGACAATGATGATGGTGTTTTCCTTGATATCAATTGTGTCATCATAGGTACCACAGGATCGGATAGTTATTATATTCAGGTTTTTGTCAAGCTGGGCAACCACTGCATAAGGAGAGGTCAGTTATGGAAGAATAACACACTGATCCTGCTTATGGACACTGCTACTGTTGCCGTCAGTTTGTGGCTAGTATGAAGATCCCAGAGCAACACTTTAATAAGCTTCATCCCAAGTTGGCCCATTCAAAACAAGAAAAGGAAAAGTACCCACGGACAAAACTACAGTGAAAGCAACACAACTGTAATGATATTTTAACTACAAATGAATTAATTGAGAGTTAATACAAACGAAAAACCAGAAAAGATTCAGGAAGAAGTATTTGTTTGACATACAACTTGCTCTATTATATTAAACGTTGCAATGACAGATTCCACAAAGCACTGATGATCTTTTATTGTAGTGAGCATACAGAATTTTGGAACAGATTTAATGTATGAATAGATCAAAAGTTTTAGTAAGTGGAAAAGCCTCTATTAAACTAGACGTTATGACATAAATTCTACAAGAAAGCATAATTTTTTGTAAATGATTTCGGTATAATACACCTCATTCATCAGAGTAAAAATCATATTCCACATAAAAAACACTCACCATTATGTATCAACTTTCAAAAGGTAAAATCTGTAACACTGATGGGAAGAATGCCGTGAAAGGGAAAAGCAAATTGATAACATCATAACAAGCTAATCTTAAGGAAATATTTCCACCAATCTGACAACAAACCACAATTAATATGATGTGGATATAATTATATGAAGCAACCAATTAAATTTGTGAGATGTTGGGTACACAAGCAATGACAAGTTTCTACAAATACATGTTGTAAGGAAATTATAGAGGGAATGTGATAAGGATACACAAGAAGCAGCTCACAAATTTCTTCAAATATACCTGTAGGATTGCAACAGTATGTGGGACTGTGTTACAAATAATGAACAAACGTTCAAAAAATAGTTCTAAGGTTGAGTCTTTCAGAACTTGTTGCCATAGCTCTTCTCCATGTGATTTATGATTTATTTATCATGTCAGAAGCATATGACAAATTCTTCAGTTGCAATATTGGCTTAACATAATGTATACTTAGGCAGAACGCTTACAATCTACTTTTCACTACATTCACACATAATAGATTCCAAATGGAATCCCCATTTTTGTGAAGCCTACAACCTATAACACAAGAGTTTACTATTAACTGAAGTCTGTCAACCTTATTGTCAGTAAACAGAGTATCGACCACTTATTCAGGGGCTCAGCTGTTGTGTACCACCTTTGAACTCTTGCTTGCTATGATTTTCTACAGAGGTCTGATGGCAAAGAATCTGAGATCGAGAGGTATGGTTTGATTTATGATCTCCAGCAAAAATTTTATGGGCCCATAAACTGACAAACTCTGGCACAGCTTTGATTTGTTAGTGTGGAGTATGCTAGCATGCTTTATGGTTAAATTGTAACTCTGATTTATCCATTAAGATAACGAGGGCAAGATAGATGGCAGTGATAGAAGCAGACCATGCAGCTGGTAAGAAACAGTGACAAGACTATTAAGTACAGATCCTGCTTTAGCAAAGGCATCAATTTTATGGTAGATGTCCAGATATGCTATAAAGCAAGACTTCTCACATGTTGGATGTTGACATCATGGGTAACACGATTTCAAGAATTGTGCAACACTGGGCATGAGTGTTTAGTTGAAGAATAACACAACAGAAAGGCAAATGTCTTGAATATGTTTGGTTATGCTACTTCAGTTATACCAGACAAACAGATACAACGGTATTGTTATTTAGCACTTTCTGCTTCAGCTTTGAGCAATGCTTTCCGAGTGTCACAACAAAGCTATATGAAATTACTTCCTGATGACCTGCAGATTTGGAAAGGCTTGCTTGTTATTGACATCAAAAGTACAGAACCGTGTTTCAGATAGATTAGGTAGCAGTTGGTTCCATCTATAATGAATAGCAAATGTGTCATTACAGCTTCTGTTCCACAATCACAAAAGTGTTACTAGTGGAGTAATGCAAGTCAGTGGCATAAATGAAAATTGTTGTGCCTATCTGACTGTCAGCATTAATGCCGAACGACTACAGTGCATGCTACCTTCTCTGGAGCATTCAATTTTTTTTTATCTGCAGATTTACCTCAGGGATTTGACAGAGAATCTCAAATTTAAAAGGAAGTTTTTGTATAGGCCCCTTTAGATGACCCGTTACAGATCATCCTGTCCTGTTTCCAATTTCACTTTCCTCCTGTCGACAGAGTGTTGCATTTAGACGACCCGTCGGCCAGCCCGATCTGGATACTACCATACTACAGGCCAACCACCATGCATATATCCGACTTACTCTGAAACTGCACGTTCCATTCAATATTAATAATAGTAATAAAATTAGTTGGCTACAAATTTCATTAGATTTCTAATTTTTAAATTAAATATGTATGGCCCCAAATTTATCAAACCCACAAATTGGTGTAACTCAGACTGCTTTGACATTGTGCGAAAAGCCTAGGAAAAAGAAAAAATGTCGCGTGTCAAGCAATCATATTTACAAAGGCATATGTTCAGTCACTTTAGACTCTTTGACGTGTTGGATGGTGAAGATTTCCGGAATTTCTAGTGGATTACACCTGAAGTGCCTCATTTCTCGCGTCTTTGTTATAACAGAGGGCGTGTGAGGTTAGGGTTGCCAACCATACTGTATTATAAAGTATCATATTTTATTTTTGGCTGTTACACTTTTTCCTACAAATAAAGTAAGCGGAAATATTTTATTTTGAATAAAGTATACAACACATGTCACTACTAGTCTGCTAGTTTCACAACCCACTGGCCAGTGATTTTTAGTTTGCTCAAATCCTTTCTGTGTAATTACCGCTTCGGAGTCGAGGCAATACTAGCGGACCATTCTTCTTGTACTCCAGTCATCTCATGTCCGCTCGCCGTTATTTCTGAATGGAACCATAAAGCATGCAGAAACAATTTATTTTTGGTAAACTATACAATTCAATTAATTTCCAAACTACATGTTAGCGCTTATAATGAAACGAAATAAATGCAAGATGGTGGGAAGTGAGAAACAGAGCATCCATAAATTTAAAAATGAGTGTTCCTTTTTTTGTTATACTAGATATAGAATGTGGCTCCAGCTGTAACACTGAAATGAAGCTAACAATTAATAGCTAGCCCAGTAAGCCCGAAAATATATGTATTTAAGGCAATAAATAACTATTTTCTTTCCCTTTCATATACTTTTTGTTTTCCTCTTCAAAAGAGAAATATACTTTATTTTCTTCTAAATAAATTGTAAACCCTATGTGTCCCATAAAAATTTGTGGGTCTTTTACTCCTCCAGCAAAATTGTCAATACTTCTTTTTCTTGATTATCGGATGCATCCATCTTAAAATAATAGAAATCGGGAACCAGGCATGGCTTTACACAGTCAGTTTTCAGGGCAGAGTGGTGGGGACCTAACTTACCCGGACCCTTTTGCCCTAATTGGATGGAGTTTCCACCCGATCTCACTGCTTGGTCTCGCCGAAAAAACGTGACCAGGTGCTCATTTTAGACGACCCGTTTCCAGGGCTGAGGAGGCGTGGCCATGATTTAGGGAGACCAGGTTGGGTCGTCTAAAGGGGACAGGAGGCATATAATTATATTGTCATATCCAGGCATCCCATAGCAACTGACAAGGATTTATTACAGACTGACTCACAAAACAAGCACAAGACGAGTATGTCTAATATATGACCCCTCTTACAGCCAGTCATAACCAACATTTCAAAAATTACGGAAGAGATGCATGTAAAATATAAGGTGACTGAAATGGAAACATGTGCCTAAAAGAAGATATTTTTACTGATTTAACATGTCACATTCAGTTCTGATTGCAATGGGATATTTTTTTGTTTATTTGGATCATCAAGGAGTACAAAATTTGGAAGATGAAGATATCAGACTAGCACTTATAAATTTTAGCTTTTCTGATTATATTATTAGTGACTGCAATAGACAAAACATGGTATCTACCAGCAGCGGCTCCAGACGTAGCGACATTGTGACGTGTCACCACCTCTAATCAAGAATAAATCAATTAATAAATAAATGCAGTGAAATAATTTTTTTAAATATAAATGCGGCATTCTCTACTCTAAGGTAAGTTACGACAGCTAGGGAAAGTATTGAACTCCATCTGTTGGCCACATCAGTGAATTGTTTCACTGTCGTGGAGACAATTTTCGGATGGCACAGATCGCGCATGCGATCTAGCGTTTTCGTGCAAATATTCAAGGTTGCGGGTTCGCTTTGTCAATGGTGAATGGAGACAACTTCGTTCTGTCACACACTGCAGCTCAATAAAGTTAGTAATACTGCCGGTAGAGTGCAGCAGCTGCCATTTTTGTACCATTCAACTATATACCCACTGGAACAGTGCTTCTCATCCTGTGGTTCGCTGATTGCTGGTGGTCTGCAAACATAGTTCAGGAGTTCCACAGGCAGAAATAATATTATAAACTTTGATACCATGTATGTACTGTATAAGGCGGTACATCCAATTTTTTTAAAAGCCTTGAATATTGCAATGACCGGGCAAAAATGTGGCATTTCCAGGATAGAACAGCACTGTTTATACAACAGTTTATTCATTTACATATGGCATCTAGAGATGAAGTAATTGACAGTTTAATAAGGTTTTTAAGTGAGTATGAGGAACCATGGTAGGTGATAAGATCGGTAACGCGAGTGGTGAAGGAAATAAAAATAAAAGGCGTACGGTCTAGCGTCTTTTATTTTGGTTTATGCATGTAGGCCGGTGGTATAGTGTAGCGTCCAGCGTGTAGTAACATTATTATTTATCTGATTAGTAACAGTATTATTTGTCTGGTTTGGTCTGTTTAACATGTAATTAGCTTTTAATAGTTCACATCCAGGTTTATATCTGCATTTCCATAGGATTCAAAATGAGGTTTTAGATTTATTATGTTATAATGGTACATGTCCGAGATTTTAATAATAACAATATGGAAAATAAAATTAGGCCCAGGATGGAAGACATTAAAGACAGAGGAAAAATTGTGGAGGTAACTGGCGACGGAGGAAAAAAACTCAGAAGAGGAAAATGAAGTTGTGTAATCGTCATACATAGTCGGTTGAAACAAGGGGGAGGGGGGGGGGGGATAAGGCCCGTGTGAGTTAGAGACCCCAGTTCATTATTTTTGAAAATTTACTGGTTCAGGGTTTGAAAAAGGTTTGGATACACTGTGATAGAAGCTTTTTCAATGTGAGCAAGCAATATTGTTTTTTGCTTAGATTCTCAGAAGCTGAATTACAAAAATTTATGAATGCACGTAGCAGGAAACTATTCTCAAGCGAAATGTGTGGCACTGTCCTCGTGGTCATCGAAGGCAGTGCCGGATAAGAAAGTATGGCGCACTAGGCACTATCAAAAATTTTGATTCCCTCTGTTTTTGAAAATAATTATCTGTATTTTGTGTAAGTACAAAGAAAAGGTTTTGTAGATGACTAATAGAATTTATTCAGCTAAGAAACGAATTTTACGACATATCATATTTTGAAAATTACTTTTATTTATCGTACACTACAATGAAACAAAAAATTAATTTCCATGCTTTTCACAATACTTTGATTATTTTTTTTTTTTTTTAGTGAAAAAAGTGAACTTTCAGGGGGCCTTCAAACATCAGGGGCTCCAGGCTACTGCTTAGTCGTTCCTAGTCCTGTCTTTTGGGTAATCCAGCACTGCTTGTAGATCCAACTTGTTGGTTTTTGGCTAATTACTAAATGTTTACCGTTTGGTCAATTTTAAAAAAATTTTCATTGATTAATTTCAAAATCATTTCTTTAATCCGTAACTGCAGGTAATGAGACTTTCACACGTTACAAATCTTTACATTGCGAGATTCTTACTCTGAGCTGTTTTTCCAGGCACCTTTCACTTCAATGATGAACAGTAAACCGTCGAAACATTCAGTCATTCTGTGGCAAGGCACAAACGTTACCCCCACATAAATTTTGGGAACCTTTTTCTTTTTTTCTCTCTCTCCTGTTCTTATAAGGACGACAATCTGGAATAATGAGATTTCTGTCGGCGAACCCCTCCTCGTCCAAGTCAAGCCCCATGCTCCTCAAAACCAAATCCTAGCCTCCCTCCTCCCCCTCAAACCAAAATCCTGGATCCGCCACTGGAAACATTTTATTGTTGTCACTACCTGAGCAAATCAATTCGCCCGCCACTGGTATCTACAACCAGACATGCTACTCTTTCTTCTACTACTTTCATGAATTTAGACTGAACTACCACTATAGATTAATAGAATCAATATTATTGTGTTGCAATGAGCTTATTTTGAACAAAGACAACTTTAGGATAGGCAAACTGAATCAACCTACAATGAGTATCAGACAATATGAAGGTAAAACTACATGCAAAACACTAGATGGAATAGACAAAGTCTCTTTCAATTTACCTGGATTTATAATCACCCATAGTATCCAACAGCAATGGCTGCATCATCACAAAAGCAAAATGAATGCAAAACAATCTGGTATGTGCAACACCCAATCGTGTATTCAGAATAATTGTATTTGTTCAATTATGTCTTAACATAGACAATACAATGACCATAAGCCAACCATTTTCTTAAAAACTTCAATGCCTTGCAGTTATGTTGGTGTTACAGAATAACTTCAAACATCAAATTTGAGTCTATTTTTTTCTTCATCTAAGCAATCAACAAGTACTAGAAGTTGAAGCAGCAGTGATGCCAGAAAGTAGAACTTTTTAATATATTAATTTGAACATGGGATACTTGAAGAGAGCAGTGAGAATGTATCAAAGTTAATATGATGCTTCCTTCAAACATCAGTGAAGCATATATGCCTTTTAGTTTAAGCACAAGGTTTTTCCTAGTCTCCCAGCTACTAATATCCAACACATCCATTAAACAACCAATTTCTTCTTTTCCATACAACTATCGGAAAAGATATACCAGAACTGAAGCAGCACTCAAACAAAATCTGATTCAAGAACTGTAAAATAAATTTCTGTAGGTGGCGCATTCTGAACAATTAGTGATTACTTGGCAACAGAAGCAATACTACAGTAAGTTGATGGTGAAAAAATTAAAATCAGGTAAATGCCAAGTTTGTCATTCATTTACTCTTTCATCCAATTAATGATTCAGCTTAGAAACTACGTATATCGGCATATATTGTTTTGTTCTTGCAGCCCTCCCAATCTCAGTTTAGTAAGTAAATTGAAGTTACTCTATCCTTATACGTACCGTATTGAGTATTATCATCAAATATTGATATTATGTACATAAAGAATTTCTAAAACTCAAACTCTCACAATCGAGAGGTGATAGGACCATAAGGGAAACGTTAATTCTGCCAACAAACATTAAGAACAGAAAATAAGCAGCTTTCACACTCACCCCAAACAGGGGGGCGGAGAATTGTATATCACTTACATGACAACAATAACTGATTTTTGTTTTTTATGTGGAAAAGGAAGATAAATTATACCCAACACTCGCCAACGTTGGAAGGAGGCCTCTGAAATAATATACAAACACAAAAAAAGCACAATATTTCGTGGTTAACCCTTTATCAAGAAGAAGAAGAAGAAGAAGAAGAAGAAGAAAAAGAAAAAAAAATGTGACTCGGCTAGTGAAAGCTTTGCAGTCAACACAGCCACACACAAAAAGAAATTGACTGTTGGAAGTGGTGGTGGGAGTGACAGTCAATTTCATTGTGCATGTGGCTGTGTTGACCTTGAGGCTTGCTTGAGCTCAGCCACAGGTTTCTTTCCACTTGATAAAGGGTAAACCCCGATAATTGTGTGTGTGTGTGTGTGTGTGTGTGTGTGTGTGTGTGTATCATTTTAAGTTGTTGCTGCTGCCCTCCTCCCTTCAACATTGTTGAATGTTGGGTACAATTTATCTTTCATTTCCACATAAAACTGCCCCGCGGTAGTTCTTTCATTTTAAAGAAGTGACCAAAATTTTGCACACCTGATGCAATTATCTAAAAAAGATATGATAAAATCAAAAACAAAAATTATTGTTTAACTCATACTTTAAGTAAATTTTGTTCACTGCTTTGATCTTTAATGTATATAAGAAATTAAAAATTAATTTGTGTTAATAACTTACCTATCATATTCAACACCAAATGTGGAAATTGTCCGGTAGAACTCTGCTTCTTCACGGCGAGACCACCTCCTTTGATGAACTTCCTGCCTCTGTCTTTCACGATCTCGAACTATCTGCTCAATTTTTTCTCTTCTTTCAATTTTCTGAAAACACATAAATTCAAATTCTACTTTCTGAAACTACAGCTGGAAAAATCAGACTATGAGAATCAGGACTGTCTCCCTTTCTCCCTATAGGCTGGTAAGTAAAAATTACCAACAAAACTCGGCCATTTATTCATAGCAGTGAGGAAAGTCTGAATTTAATATGTTTTGATAGTCAAATCAATAGCAC
Organism: Vandiemenella viatica; assembly: GCA_031002005.1. NCBI lineage: Eukaryota > Metazoa > Arthropoda > Insecta > Orthoptera > Morabidae > Vandiemenella > Vandiemenella viatica. The sequence continues at coordinate 66,996,354 of JARYHS010008075.1, read as the reverse complement.
AGTTAATCACCATAAAAGAACACTTGAATTGTTATCTCATATCATGCTTTCAATTGATTTAATTATTCTACAAAGTGTTGTTCACCACATGAGTGTGCTGATTCTTTAACCAAATGCCCTCATACAACCACAAATAGAAGGAATCTTATTTATGATTTATCCATTTACTAATAGTAATTGAATGAAGTTAAAGCTTCAAGTTGCATGAAGCAGAATCAGCCTTAAACTTTATTTTTTAAAGTCTGATGTGATGCTCATAACTGAAATGTCAAGCTCAAACAAGCTGCACAACAAGCAGATCTTCCAAAAACAATTAATATTTTAATTTATAAATATCTTTACTATCATTAAAAAAATATATCTTAAACTCTATGGTTTTTCAATTAATGTAAAGAAGGAACATGTGCAAATTTTACCTCCTTGAAACTAAAATGTAACTGTTTCTGCTGCAGTTTCTAATCTCCTAAAAGTTCAAGTTAGAAATGTAGAAAAATACCATAAAAAAATTGTTACTAGTCATTAAAAAAAAAACTATGCTATTACCAGTTAGCTCTGATTTTGAATGCTACTGGTTTACGAGAATAAAAATTTTGTACAACAGGATTAACCATCTAAGTTCTCCAGCAATTTGATTCTGCAGATCTTTCCTAAATGGATTATCATTTATTCAAACATGTGCGAGGACTGCAGCAATGAAACTGAAGATAAAGTAACTATAGAAGGTGTTAACTCCAACAGTACCCCCTCCCCCTTTTTCTATAGTCATTTCATCTTCAGCCACATGAAAGAAGGAATATGTTGATCAACAACAAAAGCTACTGAAAAGATACTTGTTTATCAAAAGCAAGAGTAAAGTGGCACTAAAAAAACTGTGTGTACAAATGGGGAATAGGTGTGGACTTGGCACATCAACAGCAATATAAAACAGCTTTTAATTATTATGAAACAAGCAAGTTATAGCATGTAAAGCGCATGAAAAGTATACTACATATCAAACCATTAATCACTGTTAACGTTTGTATTCAGAACTCCAGTTTTATAGGTTTCTTCAAAATTTGTAATAGCACTGCATTTAAGTTGGTAGGAATGGATTAGAACTGTTAGCCTTAAGTTTTTAAAATAACAGTAAAAAGTTAAAATTATCAGTTGGCCACTTCATTTCCCACAAGTCTCTAACAAAGTCATTGTAAAAAGAAAACGGGAGAAGAATAAAACAAAACATATGCTGAACTGCAGTTGAGCATATTCTTGTTTTGCTCAACTGCAGTTCAGCATAAGCAATTCAAGTTATGTTTAATTACCATTTCACTGTTAAGAACAGCAATAGAAATCATACATCGTTCACAACTGTCACAAATGCATAGTGCAGAAAAGACAGAATACACACAACGAGAGAGACTAGTATTAATTAAATATTTTTGTGAAATGTTATCAACAATCAAGACAAATGTTGCAGAATGTAAAATCCCCTCCTTTGCCACTGTATTGGCTGCACCTATAATGAAAGATGGTTTTCGTTATATTTAATTGAAATGTACCGGAATTGGCACAATACCGTGATATTAATCAGTTCTGTGTGAAATCCCAATAGTTTGCAAATGTGATAACCCACAGGTAGTGGAAGAAGTAGGTTATTCCTTGTTAAATTACATTTTTTCTTGTAATTTTGCCAAAAATTTTAAAAATAGCAGAACATGTTTATGAGTATATTTTCATAATAAAATTGATTTTTTTTTTTTTTTTTTTAGAAATATGATGATTCTACATTTCTACCAAATTAATTCATTTTATCAGATTCATCAAATCGGGACGTGTTAGAACATTTGCAAGATCCACATTTTGAAATTATTGGCTATGAGCTGAACTTGTTTAGTTCTCTGAATATATATAATTCTTCCCCAACACTTCACACAAAAAACTGTTCCATCCAGGAATTGAGGCAGTTTAATAAAACTGTTTTTAGCTCTTCACTGCCAATGACATTTTATGAGCCAAGTCAACAGTTAAAAGAAAACAAGAAAAGCTTGTCTTACCTCCCATGAAATGTAAAATTTCAATGCAAGCAACACACTGATGGAGTGTGAAAAGATACTTGTTTTTCAAAAGCTAGAATAATGTGGTACTGAATAAGTCAACAGTTAAAAGAAAACAAGAAAAGCTTGTCTTACCTCCCATGAAATGTAAAATTTCAATGCAAGCAACACACTGATGGAGTGTGAAAAGATACTTGTTTTTCAAAAGCTAGAATAATGTGGTACTGAATAACTGACACACAAACGGGAAAAGATGTGTACTTGCCACATCAAGAGCAACATAAAAAAAACTTTCAATTATTATATAATTAAGTTATAATATGTAAAACACACAAAATGTATAATGCATATCAAACAATAAGCCACTGTTGACCATTTGTATTCTGAACTTCAGCCAGTAGCTGTGTGTTCTGAACAGATTTTCAGATTTGGTGCATTTACTTTACATCCTGGTAAAAATATGATTACTTTCCTACAAAATTTGTTACATTGGGACCGTGCACAAACTACGTGGCTCGGTCCAGGGGGGGGGAGGGGTTGGCTGGAAGGCTACACTAGGCTACGTGGGGGGAGGGGGGGTTCCCAGCCAGGCCACGTAGCTTTCCTTTCATAACATTTTTCACAGTTAAAATGAGGAATAGCACTCACAACAGCATGTGAATATTTATTTCTCTCACTTAATTATCTCCGTATGTAATTTACAATAGTCTGACATGAGAAAACAGTGCAAAATGCCCTCTGGAATCAAAAGGGAAAAAAGCTACGTGCTACGTGGGCGGGGGGGGGGGGGGGGGGTAGAGGCAAAAGCCATGTAGGGCTACGTGGGGGGTTCACAGGAGGCCAAAATGGGGCTACGTGGTTTATGCACACTCCCATTAGAATAGGACCATAATTCAAATATAATTACATGCATATAAGCAACCAGTAGAAAACTATTTAGCACACATATAAACACAATCACTTACCATAACTGCATGCAGCTTGTCTAACAACACTTGATTGAAGATAAAAAAATAAAAAGTTGGATGCGCAGACTTTCTTGGTTGTGTTATCTTAGTTGTATGGGCGGAACCGCGTCAATTTATCGAAACCAAACGTTTCAGTCATAATTTTGTAGGTTTCTTCAGAGGACTCTGGAGCATTACGTTTCAATAAATTGACACAGATCCACTCTGACAACCAAGATAACAAAAAACATTGGGTTTGCAGGCTTGTAGATCAATATGCATTTAGCTCCGAGATTTGTAGTTGTGCTCTGATAATATCATTGTCACTTTTACCGTGTGCAGATGTAGCATGAATGTACTCTTGCCCCTACACAGAGTAAGAATATCTGTCCCCTCGTGGTGACATATTTACTATGTAACCTGCTTAATATTTTCAATACCCCAAAATAAGAAATTGTAATTAAAAAAGAAAAGAATCAGAACTCAATGTCAAACACATGCAACTACGATACTTCTCAATACTCTGGGGATATCATTTTGTAATGTCCTAAACAAAATTATTCCAAACACTCTAGCTATCAAAAAATATTTTACATGCAATACCAAGATATTAAAGTAGAGGATGAAAGAACAAATGAGAAAATGAAGACTACAGACCATAAATGTAATATCAAATTGAACTTTGAATGCATCAACTAAATATCACACAGCAAAATAAAATCAATCGGTAATTTTCTTTTAAACAATGAAGCAATATTACTTATGACAAAAGGCTTGACATCAATGAAATATTATGTATGAAATGAGAATCAAGTTCGGTTCACTGTGCTTCAAAATTTAAAAATTGATATGTAACTAATTTACAACAGTGCCACAAAAGGTTAACTGTATAAAATGTAACTGAAGGAAATGCTACCCATAAATATAAAATTATTGAACTAGGAAAAAAAAAAAGGAAGATGACAGGGGTGATACATTACCCATAGATACATGGCTAGTTGTTGCAAATCCCATCCTTGAGTGTTCAGTACATCTCTGATAACTGCATGCTGCTCTGCTTCTACTCCCTGCTATAAACACATACAGGGTAAATCTGTCACACTACTGTGCACTCAACTACTCTACTTTCTAATTCTAGGACAATTTATTCCTGTCACTTTAACCCACAAATAAAAACTACAACCAACTTACTTTCAATATGAAGCAATCAAATGTAGGTTTGTATGTTACCTTGTCAGCAACAGTTCTAATTTCGTCAGCATTGGAGTAATGAGAAATTAATGAGCATCAAGTCAAATTCCCCCCTACCTCTACCAAGGAAATTAAGATTAATGGAAATAGATATTAACTGCAGCATCCCAAACCATTCAATAAAGCTGACTAGGGACCTTTCAAATCACAAATTTTTTAATAGTCAAAGCTGTAAATCCAAGAATTACAAAACGAAATAGCTACAAGTCCTTGATTATACATATAAAACTAAATATGTCACAAAATAATAAACTATAACTACACAAAACGAGGAAAAACTGGTACCATTGATTAGTAATTATAAATATATAAATAGAGGTGTGTTTTCCTATATTTCACTTTTCAGCCACCACTACCTAGCACAGATCACAGGTGTTTGTGTGTGAAAGTAGAATGGAGTTACCTATCGTGCACAACGATGGCCAAATGCCGATAGCTGTGGGAGATATGATGGTTAAAAGTGGTTTATGCAGCGCATTTTCATAATTCGACCAGACTTGTCTCACTTATACTTCTCTTTCCTGCTACAACTACATAGGATAGACCATTGGTGTTTGTGTGTGGTAGTAGCATCCAATCTCCTATCGTGCACTACAGTGGATGTCGGTAGCTATGGAGGTATGGGAGATATGGTGGTTGAAAGTGGTGGACCTGCGGCACATTCATATCTCTACCAAAGAAGTATGTGTTCTGGTGTATCACTTTTCAGCCAAAACAATCTAGCGCAGATCACTGGTGTTTGTGTATGATAGTAGCACAGAGTCACCCAACGATCACAACGTTGGCCGAATTTCGGTGAGTGTGGGAGATACGGTGGTTGAAATTGGCCGATCAAGAATATTTTCGTATTTCGATCAAAGACATGTCTCTCCATATATATAACTTTGCTGCCACAACTACATAACATAGACCATTGCTATTTGTGTGTGGTAGTATCGTGTCTCCTATCGTGTACTATGTGGTAAGATGTCGGTAGCTATGGTGGTGTGGAAGATACGGTGGTTGAAAGTGGTCGACCTGTGGCACTTCCATATTTCTACCAAAGACGTATGTGTCCCGGTGTATCACCTTTCAGCCAAAACTACCTAGCGCAAATCATTGGTGTTTGTGTGTGGCAGTAGCACAGAGTCACCCATCGATCACAATGTTGGCCGAGTTTCGGTAGCTGCAGGGGTATGGGAGATATGGTGTTTGAAAATGGCCGATAAGGATATTTCGACGAAAGGCATGAGTGTCCGTATATTTCACTTTGTTTCCGTAACTACATAGCGCAGACCACTGGTGATTGTGTGTGGTAGTGACCTCGAGACTCCCACTGTGCACTATGGTGGGCAGACGTGAGTGGCTATATGGGTGTGGGAGATATAGTGGCTGAAAGTGGTCGATGCAGGGCATTTTCCTATTTCTACAAAATATGTGCGTGTACCTATATTTCATATTGCAGCCAGAAATACCAAGCGCAGACCACGGACATTTGTGTGTGGTAGTAGCCTGAAGTCTTCCATCGTGCACTATGGTGATTGTATGTCACTAGCTATGGGGATGTGGTAGATAAGGTGGTTGAAACTGGGGGGCCTAATAAAAAAATAGACACGTGTGTCCTTACATTTCACTCCAGAGCTAAAACTACTCAGTGATTGTGTGTGGTATTAATCTCAAGTCTCCCACCGGTATCTACGGGGGTGTGGGAGATATAGTGGTTGAAATTGGTTGACAGAAGGCAATTTCAAATTTCAACCAAAAATATGTGTATCCCTATATTTCAGTTTGCAGCCATAAATATCCTGCGCAGATCACTGATTTTTGTGTGTGACATTAGCCTCTAGTTTCCCTTCGCGCTACATGTTGGTAGCTGTCAATCAAGATTCTTTACAATCAGGAACGAAGTCGAGGGTATCAGCTAGTGTATTTATATATAGACAACAAGAAATTATCATTTATAATAGACTAGCAGATATAACAAATATAACTACAGAGGGATTCCATCTTCCCCCCCCCCCCCAATCATTCACACTAGCTGTAAAAAATAACACAATATTGTGGTACACCTGTGAAGACTTCATTGCAAGAATTATTGGATATCTTAGCCAAAAAAAACCCTATCAGGGTATCCGATTATCTCACCCCCCTCCCATTTCACCTGATTTGGTTCCGACAGAACTCACGCCATTTATTAAACAAAGGTTGGTGACACAAGGAAAGCATGTATGGATGATTTTAGACAGATTTAAGAGTCACAAATAATGAATTTCAGAAGCACCTGCTTCCAGTATTATAATTACTCGTGGAGAGACTATTCTGAATAAAAAGCAAGGAAGGAAACGAAGGCGTTATAAAGTGAATACATTAACCATTTGGATAGGAGAATAACCACCGCTTACCAAAGACAAAGATTGCCGTGGCATTAAAACATGGAAAAACCTATACATACAAAGACGTTGAAATTTTCTGGCTCATTCTCTTCTTCTTCAAGAGTAGAATAAGGTAGCTGTTTGATGTCCTATCATTTAAATTATTGTACAGTACAAAAGCTGTCTTCTATTAGTAGTCCCAACACTGTAGATACACTTTTTCCTTGTTTGACTCTGGTGTAAATTAATGTATCTCCATTGCAGTCTTTGGTTCCTGTCAATTTCTTTCTCAACTTGATATTTTTGGATTCAAGTTGTTTTTCTATTTCTAATTGTTAAATGCTGAGACCCTTCATGTTCCACGTGGCAATCTTTAATCCCAATTCATTTTCTCTTCCCATATTTCATTGCTTGGTTGTTACCAGTAGATAAATCCACCTTTATCTCCATAAGCTTATGGGTAGGTAGTTTCCCAATCCCTCCTCATTGTATAATCCCCAACCCGGGGGACCAGGGTTTTATTTCAAAGTTTTTCTTCCCTTAGTCAGAGCGTCTCAGTTTTATGGCATCAGGGCTTACCCTCCATCCTCTTCCATTAGCTATCCTCCAAAGACTACATTTCCCAGGGGCCACACATCTTTTGCCTTCACCTACGTAGGAGTAAGGTTTGATGGCAGAGTTTTTAAAACAGATCAGAGGTATTTCTCAAGGTTTTATTGTCTCAGCCTATCCAGCACGAGCCAAGGCCCTTGAGGCTGTATCAGCCTTCAATCCCCTAGAGCAGGGATGGCGAACCTTTCTTGATCTAAGTGCATTTTTTTCTAAAGAAATGTAGAATAAAGCCGTGACGTTGCATTATGCAATCATGACTAATGGTTAATGGGTAAAAGAAATAAAACTAAATATTATAGTCTTCAAACTTTATATTTGTAACGAAACATATATATTTTTTTTATACCATGTAATAACAACATCAACAGTTTTGTGTTTATTTAATAAGATGAAACTAATACGAATATTGTTCTTACAAATTAAATGCCAAATATCTTATATTCGGTTCATACTTTGTTACTTCAAGCAGAATACAAGCTGAAGTGGAGCCATATGACAATACTTGCAACCAAATTTAATCAGAGATGATTGTTTATTTCTCTTTTTAATTGCACACGCAATGATTATTTTTTTTCAGTACCCTTTTTTGACAAAGAGATTTGTGATTTGTTTCATAGGGCTGTTTTACAGATGATCTTCTATGTATCACTGTTCCAGAACATAAAACACACTCCACTTTATCACCTTTATTAATCATGCCATATTTCTCAGTCCACCAAGTTGAAATTCTTTTCACAGTTGTCTTACAATTTTTGTTTTTTGCCAAACTAGCCATATTGAATAGTTGTACATAGAACTCAAACAAACTTAAACAATTACGTTAACGAAATCAGTTCAAAAACTATAAGAACTATGTGCGATTGGTAAAAGCAGTAAACGATGCCAAAAAAAACCAAACAATGGAATAAGTTAGCTTAACGCCGCGCCGCCTGCACTTGCTCACTCAGTTTGGTCAGAAATTCGATATGAATCTTCCTGTTTAGCGTAATCTGTAGTCATTCCGACACCGGAAGTTTCGTTCACGATTAACTTTGTTACTATAATCTTAAGGGCGTAGGTACAGCTAACACATGCATATATTTGTAGAAATTGAAATTTCATTTTCTCCAAATCAATTTAAATTTAAGGGCAAAAATTTCGCAGCTCCATAGAACAGTTATATTTATATATAAAAATTGATTTTTAAAATAAAAATATTATTTAACAATATTTTAATGTACCATCCAAACTGATAGTCAAGGTCTTTAATGATAGAAAGGATAATATTTGAAGTTTTGCTGAAATCTTTTTTTAATCTTTTAAACTAGTATCTAGGCAATTAGTTACACCAATAACATAACACATTCAACTTTATATTTGTTTTTAATAAAAAAAATTCAAGAAATTAAAATTCTATCTTCTTTTGTCTAAACATGTAAGAATATTTTCCATTTGTGAAAAGCTGTATAAACAGTAATGGTAGGGACTGTAGTAATTAGTATGTGGAACATTACAGCAAATTTGAAAAAGATCTATGCATGTGGAAAAAAGTTATCCTTAAAATCAATTGATGAATTGCTGTTTTGAGATATTTAAATTTAAAGATTTGTTTTACCTTCAAGTGCAGTAAGATTTAAGTGGCTGTCATGCAGGACTTCGCTTACTCACGCATTACGCCCACACTGTCAAAGATATTTAAATCATTTTTTCACCAACATGAAGTCAAAAATAAAAACTATTTTTGTGAATCGATAGAAAAAAAATTTTTTTTTTTTTTTTTGCAACTTGTTAACGGTACCTACCCCCTAAGTTATATAGACAAAAAAATAAATTACTTATATATTATTAATTAATGTCATGTCCAAATTATTTGGTCGCGTGCCATCATTGGCACGCGTGCCAATAGTTCATCATCCCTGCCCTAGAGCATTAAATAAGGTTCTCAAAATGCTGGGGCCTCAGGGAGAGGTTTCATGTGAAATGCAGCAATACTGCAATGTGCAATAGTTCTCGCACTCTAAATCCCAACCTGTCTGACATCGCTAAGCCACATCGTGTTGATTCAGCAACCCACATGGAAGTATTGATCGCCGCAACCATAAAGTGTAAAATATTGCAGAAATTTGTTAATTGTTACTTTTTTCATAGAAAGGGGTTTCACTTACAAACATTCACCAACAATTGATGGAAGAGGAAAGAGTATGGGCGTTTAACACCTCTGCAGAACATGCAGCGACATTTGTGATAAAGAATGGAGTGGAAAATTGTAGATTTCATAGAAGACAATTTAAAATGTTGAAGGCATATTGCTGGAAGATCACTATCCGTGAACTTTCTCAGACAGGTATTGTGACACTTTAAGAACAGTTAGACGAGTGACCCAGAACCACTAGAGAGGAATGTGTATTCTTTTAGCTCTCCTATCATTGCTTTGCACACCTCTGAAACAATGAGACGAATGAATCTGATAATCAGAATACATACATTCAACTTTTGAACGAGTCATTGTTAGCTACAAATTGTAAAGAGGTAGCCAAACTGGCAACTTTTTTCCCCTCGTCGATGTCATTAAAAGGAAAGGATAAAAAAATGGGTTTAGTGAACGGGAACGAATTCTGCCATGGCCTATTGAAGGAAGCATCTCGGCATTAGCCTGAAGTGATCTGGGGAAACCATAGAAGACCCATATATGGATTCCCGGATAAGGACATGAATCCGCGTCCTCATGAATGTGAGGCTGGTGTTACTGCTACCCACCACACTCGTGGCTGGTATTGCTTTCCTCACGACACTATTATTATTATTTTCCAATCACACAAATCAAAACTTGCAATATTCTTGCAAAGTTTTTAAATAAGTGATTACCCAGTTCTATTTCTGTGCTGCCAGTCATTGGCTCAGTTGGTTGAAGCACCATACTGGTGCCAGACACTGACTTGGGATTAGCTAGTTCGAAACCCAGTGGTGGAAAATCATTTATTTATTTGTATTTGGTCGGCTGGGTAAGAGAGGTGGTTTTACACAATTTCTAACCACCAGATTGTGCAGAAAAGTCCTGTGTTAAATCTCCTCATTGTGAACTGGATTGAGGCCCAGGACACTGTTGATGGTGATTTGTGCTACAGATGGAGATTTTAAATCTGCTAGTCCTCTTTGTGCCCTTTAAAAGATTAGGCCAGAATGATTTGGTGCCAGATTTCACCCTCTTGCTTCTTCATCTCTCATTTCAAACAATACTCTATACTGAACCTAAGAACTAGCACAGTATCCACACTTATAATACATACCAGCACACTCTGGGGAAGGCAAAGGAAAACCATTACAATTCATCTTTCCAAGAGCTCCCATGGGGAGTACACCCTGTATGGAAGTCACCTACGCTCAGAATAGGGTATGGCATCAGAAGGGCAGGAGTAGCTATATCAAGCTTAGTTAGGCAAGAACACGTCCACTCCCTTTTGTTTGTTTTCTTTTTCTTACTACCAAGATAAAATATTCAGCAGCCAAAACTTGATCCTCTGCCATAATGCTGAATGCCGACCACACAATGCATGAAAACAGAAAATACTGAACAATTATAAAGAGCATCAAATGCCCAGCAATAGTTGAGCCACAAATTGCTGGGGCATATAATGCACAACAATTGCTGGTTGCTGGGCTACTGTTGAGCAACAGATTTCAGTATGTTGTAAGAGCCCATTAAGAAACATAATTGTAACTTAATCCTCCTTCCACCTCTTTCCCAAACAGGCAACAACTAGGTGGCAAACATATATGGCAATAATATCTGAAAGATTTGCATAATTTTCTATTAATACCTATTTTTCATGTGAGCTTAAATGCCTTACAGTGACAGAGGAAGGAGAGCCTATTCAAGTTTTAAACACTTGATCAAATAATAAATATAAAGTTCATGGAGAGACTACTCGAGTTTTAACAGCTTAAAACATGGACTGCTGAATAAAGAATGGCTGTACCAAGTCTTGAAGGTGATTCATACAAACTTGGATATCCAGAAAGTGATATCACAACACAAACCATATATGTCATGAGATTTGATTAACAGTAAGAAAAATAGTATCAAAATGCTAAGGGATGAGTTTAATAAGATATATTTTGGGATGTCCAGTGAAAGTGACTACTCTCGAAATCATTAAAATCTACTATGTGATTTTAAGGGATCTACCAATCCAAGTGAGCATAAGAGTAAAGGCCATAGGCATTCCACACGGTACAGTGTATTCAATTTTGTACAAAAAATTAAGTGTGAAAACATTTTGGCAAGATGGGTATCATGTTTTCTCTCAGTGGAGAATAAGCACAATCATGTGGTAGAGTCTAAGGCTGGTTGGGTGCTTTTCTGTTGCTACCCTGATGAGTTTCTGCATTAGTACATACATATGGACGAAACATGGATACTTATTTATTTATCAATATTGTTTCTTGGATCCATGCTGAGAAAGGACCTCTGGGATGTGAAACATGCCATTGTTAATACACATAAATACAATATGACTCAATCATAGTGAAAACAATTATATGTTACAAAGACAAATAAAGAGAACAATAATAAACAATTTTTACAACTGAGTTTTGCAAAAGGTCATATTTAATACAATTAATTATTTTGTTCAAACTCTTGAATGGAGTAGGAGTTGCCAATAAGATGTAATCTCCAAGTTTTTCTTTAAATATATTTTTATTATCTAAAACTGTTTTACACTCTTGGGAAGTTTATTAAACAGATGTATACTCCTCATGTTTTGTGCAAGTTATTTCTGTTTCTTGTATTGAAATTCTGTACCTTTGAATTAGATGTAAACAGGTAAAAATGTTCTATGACAAATCACACGAGAGTATATATACTGAGAAGTCATTGTAAGAATATTGAGTTTTTTTAAAAAGTTGTCTGCAAGACGTTCTTGGTTTTACCCTACACAACATCCAAATAGCTCTTTTCTGTGTTGTGAAAACTTTTTTTTTTACTCTGTGAAGAGTTTCCCCAAAAAATTATGTCATATAACATCACTGAATGAAAATATGAGTAGTACACCTGTTTCGTTAATTCTATGTCTGCTGTTAGAGAAAGTGTTCATACTGTAAAGGTAGCACTACTTAACTTCTTCAGTAGTGAAGTGATATGTTTGTGCCAACAGAATTTTTCATCTATTTTAATACTAATGAATTTTATACTCTTTGTTTCTAAGATTGTGTTACTTTTATAGCTAACTTGTAGATCCAGCTGTGCATAATTTTTTGTTTCAAATCTAAAATAATGCATTTTTTCAAACTTTAATTTTAATGAAATTGCTTTAAACCAATTTGCCATTTCACTTAGTACTTCATTTACATTAAATTCTAGATTACTGTTTGGTATTTTTCTTACAGTCAGGTTAGTATCATCTGCAAATAAAACATTCTTAACTTTGTCAGATAAGTTTCCAGGAAGGCCATTGATGTATATCAAAAAGAAGAGGGGTCCTAGAACAGAGCATTGTGGAATTCGATGTTCTATTTTTCCTAGTCTCATGAAGCATCTTTACTTATTTAAGAATAAAAAATGGAAACTTTTTGCATTCGACTTTCCATGTATGATTTAAACAATTTACCTGCAGATCCATAAATACCATAGCATTCAAATTTTTTTCCAAAGTAATTCATGATTTACAGTCAAATGGATTTGCAAGATCACAAAATATTCCTACAGGGCTCATTTTATTATTCAGTTCCTCAAATGTGTTATTTAAAAATAAATATATAATAATTTCTATCGACGATCCTTTTTGAAACTCAAATTGTGAATTAGTAACTGTGTAAAGTGTTTTATTACTCTACGATGCATAACTTTTAAAAAAATCTTTGAGAAATGGGACAACAAATATCTACGCATGTTGCTTCTCCTATTTTAAACAACAGTTTCACAACTGCATATTTCAGTCTATTTGGAAACGCACCTTGCATTACGGATTCATTACAAATGTGGGAAAGTACATTACTGATACAATCTGAACATCTTTTCAGTAATTTACTTGAAATATTGTCATAGCTCAAATAATTTTTAGGTTTTAATTATTTCATTACTTTATTTATTTCTGAACCTGCTACTGGTGGTAATAGGGGACCGGACAAATTTTCAGAAAGTGTTTTAAAGTGACCATTGTGGATATATTTAGCCAAGAAAAATAGTAATTTACTTAAATAAAGCTTTATAAGTACATAAAACCATGTGTAAATGTTAACCTGTTTAAATTCCCACATAAACAGTATATCACCTGATTTCATCGCGCATGACGTCATACGTTTCTAAAGCAACTTGATCTGCTATTTGTTTTTCCAACAGTATTAAGCCATTTTTAAGCATTTCGTGAAGTTATAGTCATAATGGAATGAAAGACATATTGTTGGTGCGTTGTACCTAAGTGTACCAATAATCCTATATCTTTTCCAAACAAATTATTTATGTACCATGAAAAGCAGAAGTTCGAATCAAGTTGTTGCAACTAGCAAGACAGAATTTCAATGCACAAGATTTTAAAACGAATTTTGCGTTCCATTCACTCCTTGCACTTGATAGTACATATACCCAAATCTGACGAAGTTGTGCATATCCTATGGCATCGTCACCGTAGGATTGTCTCGCCGATCTAAAAACACATAAAACCAAAAACTTAAAGTCTCATAGGAACGTACTAATACATAAAAAAAATCACACGACATTCATAACAAAGATTAGCCCATTTGCACTGGTAGAGGTGATGTTTTCTTTTATTTCAAAATTCAATATATTAGGCAAATAGTTTAAACACATGGTGTTCTGGTGTTCGCTGAGAAACGCTCCCCGCTGCTAGTACTACGACGAAGAAACGGCTCACGGCGAGAGAGCTACCAGCTTCCCACATAGTTCGCCCGTCAACCACGGAGCTACTTGGAAATAAATACGTATCATACACATGTATAATCATGTGAAAGCATATAAATACTGTGGATTCCACTAACTTACCTTTCAAAAGGGGCTTAAAGTGTCGACCCTCTTGCGTAATGCACATTTGACCTCTTTTAAACATGTTTTGAAACACACGCTGGATTTCACCTATCTCCAAGGACATTATTATTTGACAGATTTTGTTTTCAAGTCCTTCCAACGTGTGAGGATTTCATTCATACACCTTTACATTAAACTTTCCCGAAAGACAGAAGTCACAAGGGTTTAAATTGGGGTGATTTTGTGCCACAAGCCATCGCTGATTTCACATTTCTCTTACTTTTTTTTTTTTTGACTAAACGCAGAATCATTGCTTTAGCTGGCAGTAAAGTGCCAAGATAATTGCAACATTATTTACTGAGACACCTTTTAATTGACTTTTTCTTCAAATACATATCATACAGGAATATTCATTGTTCCAAACTATAATATGCCTAATTCAACTCACAGTCACACACGATACTGATTAGAAAGAGATTGAAGTCACAAACCAGCCAAACCGCAAAGAAATTGGTCTTAACAATGGAAAATTTCGTGTTATTCTGTGTCGTTTGACCGTTGGTTTTAATCTTGCCGGTCATTCACGCTGCCATTCGGTGAAAGCTGGCCTTTCGCAGGGAGATGCCATCAGCAAGACAGCAGGTGTATAGCGTTTCCAGGCAAACACATTGTACTTACATAGATGTTTTCACACTGCGAAATTCTGCAGCACTACAATCAAAATTAGACAAAGAAATTCCGAAACAATATTATATTCACTCGCGGGAGATTTCAACTGTTGGGATTAATAACTTCTGGATTCATGAAAACAATGGTTTAAGAACCTGCAACAACATCTACTTGGAAGATCGTTACCACGTCCCTTATAACTCAGTATTATAAAAGTTCTGTGACAAAAAAAAAAAAAAAAAAAAAAAAAAAAAAAAAAAAAAAAAAAAAAAAAAAAAACTCAAATAAATATAGAAACGATTAAAAAACACTAGTTAATGCGACGCTGTATCGCTTGTTACCTAATGTATGACATCAGGCCCTATGATTGGTGTTTGGTATGATGTGATGAATAAGCTAAAAATCGGATTTTATTTTATTTACTTAAAAATATAAATCATTATTATTTCACGAAAAAAATTATTGGATGATGTTTCTATATTTATAAACACTCTTTCCAACTAAATTTCAGATTTTTTTGTAACACCTGTCCAGTCCCCTATTGCATCTCCAAAAATCTATTGGGAAAGCAGTCGGAAGAAAGGGCAATGTGTGGGGATTCCTTTTCAATGCCTAACTGAAGTAAAATGTTTGTTAAATATTTCACAAACTTCCCCTACTTCACTATTCACTGATCCATTTTATTCTATTTTTATGTCTTTTGAGTGAATTACAGATTTTCCTGTTTCATATAGTTTTCACCTTATAGCCTGAATTCACTATTTCCTCTGATATATATCTTTTCTTGGCCTTTCTTATTATATTTCTTAGTATTTAAGAATAAAGTTTATAATGAGCTTTCAGTGTATAGCTATCTGATTCTCTTAGTTTTAAGTAAAGGCCCCTTTCTGTTTTACTAGATACTCTAATACCTCTGTTATCAATCACTTACCCAGTTCACTGTTTGGAGTGTTGACAAATTTCCTTTTTTAACTTCCTTCGAAAAGTATTAGAAATATATTAAGAAAGGAATCAAATTTTGCTTTAACACCCTGTGCAGTGTACACTTTTGACCAGCGTTCATTATTTAAGGAATCTATGAAATGTTTTATACTGTTTTCATTAATATTTCTTCTATATACCCAAATTTTCGTTATCTGTTTCTGGACTTGATATATAACAGCAAAGCATCATGATCTAAGATACTATTTATTACTGAAAGCATGTTGTAATTACTGTACTGAGAAATATCCACAAAAAATTATAAATTGCAGTCCTGCTACTATTTTGTTTTCTTATAGGGAAATTTACAAGTGCTGTTAAGTTAAAAGACAACATCAAGGTTTCCATATCTAGCCTCTCACTGCTGTGATTGAGAAAATCTACATTAAAATCTCCACTTAAAACTATTTGTTTGTTATTTGTGAAACACAGCAAAGACTCTGAGATAAAAACAGTCTAATATTTACTGAGGGGGCCCTGTAAATTGCTATTACTACGAGCTCTTCCTTAACATGTTCCAGTTTTGTACACTAATATATTCCAGAAACTAAGGAACAGTGAATTTTTGATGGCGAACAGACTATAAACAAGGTGAATAGTGTGAAATCGGCTGGCACTGTGATGGCCACCACTTTTTGGGATGTATGCGGAATGATCTACATTGATTATTTGGAAAAAGCACACACAATAACTAGAGCTTAATACGTGTCGCTATTGCACTAATTAGGCGAAGAAATCGATAAAAACGTCCTCATTTGAAGAAGATCCTCTTCCATTAGGACAATGCATGGGTGTACTCCTGCATAGTTTTGATGGCCAAAATTATTGTAACAAAGTTCCAAGGTTTATCTGTAAATTGACAACTTTCCACATCCCACAGAGCCAGTCTCTTATATTGGGATCAATGGAAAATGATTGTATTGTATTGTATTACAATATCCACTGTATTTCACAGATCTGGCTCCCAGTTACTTATTTTTATTTCCAAACTTAAAATAATGGCTAAGTGGACAACAGTTCACATCAAAGGTGGTGGTCATCGCCCAAACGGATGCCTATTTTGCAGAACTTCCAAAATCCTATATTTGGGAGGCACAGAGATGTTAAAGGAGTGTTTGTAAAAGTGTATAGAACTAAAAGGAGACGTTGAAAAATAAAAGAAATATCTACAGACAATTATTCATATTTTTCTAAAGATTACTGAACACCCTTGTACCTCCAGGACCGAACATCAACATTGTCTACAATTCTGATGTTTCAGAAGCCCAAGTAAAAGGATTCTTCAAGTGTTAAGAGAAGTCGTCGCTACCCGGGTGCTCCATCATAGCAATGATTTCAGCCCCACCGCTCTGTGTTTCCATGAGTTCCTGGGAAAGCACAGCTTGGTAATACTTCCCCTGCTATTTGCTGTCCTGACTTGGCTCCATCAGATTTGTTACAGAGGATTAAGGCCGCCCTCAAAAGGACACAGCTTTGATGGCAATGAGGCAATCCAAGCCTCTATGATGGTTTCCATCAAGGCCATCCAGGACACATACTGTGCCTGAGAAAATCACTAAAACAAATGTGTAGAAGCCAAGGGGAGTACTTCGAAGAATTCTAAATGTTTGTAACTATAACTTAAATTTTTTTAATGTCAACACTTTTTGAACACACTTTGTATATGTGACAGCAAAAACTGCTTGCAAATCAGCCTATTGCAAACAACAGTCTTCACTACCCTTCCACTATGAACTAGTCAGTTATCCTCCGACAGTCATTTAGTCTAACTCACTAATCCTACCAGGCACTAGGCTCTAAATTCTAACATAGATCTGAATCACAGAGCTTGCCAAAGATGAATATCACTTTTAATTCTGAATAATACCTTGTCGTTGATACATATATTGGTAAAAAAATTCAACTGCAAGTAACATGCTCTTAAAGGGATTCTAATATGCTGATACATTTATCTCAATTTTTCAGCTTTATGAAATATACCGTATTACATTCCTGGGACCATGTGCCAATCGAAATCTCGTCAAAATCTTGCACACAATTTTTGTGAAATAATGTTAACGAAAAATGGAAATTATTTTTCGGACACTGTTAACTTAATTTCAACAATACATTAAAATGAAATTAACAACCAATACCAATCCCCCCCCCCCCCCCCCACACACACACAAAAGTTTATCATAAACTTCAGGAAGTTACCCATTTTCAATCCACTCACTAATCAAGTAATGTAGAACTGCACCGAATATTCCATACAAATTATAAGCAAGATTTCATGACAGGCAATACCAGGAAAGGCTACACCATGATCACCCATGTATACTTGCTATGTGTCATTTCATCTCTGACAAGGTCCAAATATATCTTTGCAGGTGCTTTTTTTTCCTTTCTCTCTACCTTTATTTGCTGTCACAGCCGTCCTGCCTTCGGCGTTGATAAGCTAAAGGATTTTTTTGTATTCTCATTCCAATTCATGCAGTTCCTTAACCGTTCTCTGTCATAGTTATAATAAATTATCGAAAATTTTGGTACCTAATGGAAACTGTTTGAAAGTGATAATATTAAATTCTCTCAAAAGATGCACAACTACAACCTGATTTATTTTTTTAACACCAAAGAAAAAGAAGACAATTAATGAGCTACATAATTCACAATTTAATCAGAAAAACAAACATTCTGCAAAAAATGAAATAATCAATGCAGAATGTTATAACAGACGTATTTTAATTTCGAGATTTCTGTAAATCTTAAAGACAAAAAAAAGAACTATTAAGAAATATCCATTAAACATGGAGAATGTTTAGTGACAATATCAGTCTGTCATAGACTGTACGAGGGGGTACCCAAAAATAATTGGAATAGCATTGCCATAGGCAGAGCTTGTGTAGTACGAGTTTCTGCCGCTAGGTGTTTATAGTGCAACTTTTTCCCATTCAGTGCCAGCTGTGTTGTCGACTTGGCTTGTTCTGTTAATCTGCAGTGATTGTTTTTGCTAGCGCTGTTTTGTTACCGTTCCGTTTTTGATGAACTGTCAGAAATTGGCGAGTTATCTTGGAGCTAGGTTCAGCGAATTTAAACTGAAGATTTGGGATTGAAAAGTGTTGCTGCCATGTTGGTTCCTCAGGGTCAGATTGACGGTTAAAAAAACGTCGAGTAGAAACATGTTGTGCTTTGAAACAATAGCTTGAAATTGATCCAGATTTTCTGTCAAAGGTCATTACTGGAGATGAGTCATGGTACTATGGTTATGATGCAGAAACAAAGCAACAGTCAAGCCAATGCAAGACGACATTTTCAAAATTTCGTCAAGTCAAATCAAACATCAAAAAAACGCTCATTTAGTTTTATTAATTACAAGGCCATAGTTCAGTCAGAGTTTCTTCCCCCAGATCCGACCGCCAATTAAACCTTTTACTTGAAGTTTTAAGAAGATTATGCAACAGTGTTCGTCAAAAAAGACCCAATTTGTGGCAGACAGGAGACTGTTTCTTCCACTACGACAATGCACCTGCACAGACAGCTATCTCTGTTAGGCCGTTTTTGGCAAAAAAATGGCATCGTTACGCAGCCCCACGCACCTTACTCACTCGACTTCGCTCCGAGCGACTTTTTCTTATTTCCACACATGAAAAAGGGGCAGTTCTTTTAAAAAATAATTCCTTTTTTTTGGGGGGGGGGGGTATCCTCCATATGAGATGAAAGATAAGAGGGTTATTCTTGAGTTATAAAACCATCATCTCAATAAATCAATATGGTTCAACACATCACGTAAAGAAACTACCAAAAGAAGCAGAGATTTTGCACGGTGTGTTTTAATTTATTAATGAACTGTCTTACAAACTAACAAATAAAAAATCCTCTTTTCTTCTTTTACCCTCTTCTTTGGTTTCAAGGCTCATCAATGTCACTAGACGTAAAAGGAAGGTTGGCAAGGAATTAAACCATGGTCTCAGGCTCTCCGAAATGTCAGGAACAAATATTAAAGCTCCCCCAAAGGTTAGATGAGTATTTTCTAATAAGAATCTTAATTGACTCTATAAGGATACAAGTTTTTCATAAAATCATACACTACTGTCAAGGTATGGAAAAAAGAAGGATATCAATTGCCAATTTTCAAATGAATCTCAAGTATTTAGCTTTCCTTATGGTAGGATTGACACAAAAAATTAAATGATCACCACACTAAAAGAAACATGTAGTATTGGACTGTGGGTGCACAGACTTCCACAGTCGTTGTTGAAGTTATCCTGGTTTTCCAGGTAGAACCACGTCACGTTATCGAAACCTAAGGTTTCAGCATCATTTTGTTGCTTTCTTCAGAGGACTGTCATGGCTGGAATCGCTGCCACCGCTATAGAGCTGCTGAAGAGCACGCTAACCATTACAAGTGACGTCACTGAAGCTCCCGCCGCCAGCGCGGCCAGTCTAAAGGGTTCTTGCGTCCTGCGTTTTCCTAAGCAAGCATGACCATACTTGGTCAAGTTGTAGCTCACTGTCCATGTTCATACTATCTGGTCTTTTTTTTATTCCCAACACTTCCCTGACTCGCCTGGACGACCATCCACTTCTCTGAACCAGTACACTCATGTCACTGAATAAAATAATGTGCCCACTGTCAGCAGAATGTTGTCCTGCAGCTGATTTGCTGATTGTCATTTTTAAAATATCTTGTGTGTTCACCCGGCCACTAATTGACAATCCGTCCAGTCTCGCCGATATACAACTGGCCACAGCTACAGGGTATTTGGTATACACCCACTGTCTGCAATTTCTCCTGCCTGTCTATGACCTTTACGAGCACAACAGACATCTTCCTAGATGCTCTGTATATTGGACGGATATTTTTCTTCTTTAAAAGACGGCCAATGTTACCTGTCACTC
Organism: Vandiemenella viatica; assembly: GCA_031002005.1. Lineage (NCBI taxonomy): Eukaryota > Metazoa > Arthropoda > Insecta > Orthoptera > Morabidae > Vandiemenella > Vandiemenella viatica. The sequence continues at coordinate 66,975,671 of JARYHS010008075.1, read as the reverse complement.
CCTGGACGTAGGCTAATACTGCCATGGGACCGTCTATTTGGCTTCTGGATTCTTCTGCCAGTGCTTGAGCCTGTGGTCACCTTATTGATAACATCAAGGCTATAGCCATTTTCGAGAAATGTCTCCTTCAAAATTTTTCTGTCAGAGGCCATGCTTGCTTCATCACTGACTGTGGAAGCACAGATGGTTAAGGTTTTTGAAATTCCACATTTAACTGCTAGATGGTGGTGAGAGGCTGCATGCAAATAACTATTCATACACACGGGCTTACGATAAACTCTGTGGCCCAGAGAGCCACCTTCCTTATGCTTCATGATCTCATCCATAAAAGGAAGTTGTTTGTCCACCTCAACTTCTGTGGAGAACTTAATTATGTCAAGGGCACTATTTTAGTGTTGGAAAATGCCTGGAGGGATTCTTGTACTTTAGGCCAGGTATCGTCCAAATAACGGAGTCACAAATATTGCTTCAGATTGTAATTGTTGATGGCTTCCACTTCAAACGCCTCCATATACACATTGTTAACAATTGAAGACAGTGGGCATCATTGCTCCCTAATTCTGTTGGTAGAATTCAGTTAGTGACACCCATTCCTGTGGCAGGCCGAGATTTTCTAGTCGTTCCCTGATCATGTTGATGGCTTCGTCAAATCCCATGTTTGTAAATAGTGACGTGACATCAAAGCTTACTAGTAAGTCGCCATCTTCCAGATGTCTGTCCTTGTTCCTTTTAAAAAAAATCAGAAGAATTCCGAATCGTAAAAGTAGAGTTAGTCAGATTCTTTATCCACCAGATGTCTTGCCAGCAGATGTGTTGGTGACAAAAACGCGCTGACAATTGGTCATAACGTCATCCCCTCACAGTCAGTGATGAAGCAAGCATGGCTGCTAAAAGAGAAATTTTGAAGGAGAAGTTTCTCGCCAGCGGTTAGAGTCTTGATGTTATCAATAAGGCAACCGCCAGACTTGAACTTCAAGCACTAACCCTTACTCCAGCACCGTAGAAGAAGCCAGAAGACAAACAGTTGGATCCATGGCAGTATTACCCTACATCCAGGCAGTGACGGATAAAATTGGCCATCTTTTAAAGAAGAAAAATTTCAGTCCGATATACAGAGCACCTAGGAAGATTTCTGATGTGCTCATAAAGGTTAAAGACAGGAGAGAGAAACTGCAGACAGTGGGCTGTAGCTGTGGCCAGGTATATATCGGTCAGACTGGACAGACGGTCAAGGAGAGGAAGAGTGACAACATAAGACATTTTAAAAATAACAATGTCAGGTGTAGCACAACATTCTGCTGACAGTGGGCAAGCTATTTTATTTGATGACATTAGTGTACTGGTTCAGGGAAGCAGATGGTGGCCCAGGCAAGTCAGGGAAGTTTTGGAATTAAAAAAAGGAAGAAAAGAGGATACAAGCCCCCATTGCAACAGCCACGCTGGCGGAGGGAGCTTCAGTGATGACACTTGTAATGGTTAGCGTGCTCTTCAAGAGCTATATATACGCGCCAGCAGTTCCAACCATGTCAGTCCCCTGAAGAAAGTCACAAAATTATGCACCTTTACAATTCTAATTCTGAAGACTTTAGCCCCTCCCTTCTCTTCACGGCTCTTTGAAGTGAATTCCTAGCTACAATTAAGAACAAAAACACAATAACTGAATACCTCAATTACCATGTTGAAAATAATGATAAATTTTCAGAGAGAGAGAGAGAGAGATGAACTAATCTCCATTCGAAGTTAACACAAACAAACTGGTGTTCGAAGTTTATTTTTTTTGAAGTGATTATTTAGAGAATCTCTGTCTACCTCTACATCATGATATATGTAATTTGAGAGGATTACATGTCCTCGGGATACCCTTTGGGTCTTTAATGCAGTGGTTTCCCGTTGCCTTCTGCATCCCCATGCCGTTGATCATTTCTGATTCATCCGCCTTTAGGGGCCGTTTCCAACCCCAAGGGCAAGAGGGTGCCCTGAACCGCTCCCCGCTCTTCCGCCCTCCTTTCAGAGGCCGTTGGTAAGCAATGGGTGACTCCTTACACAGGGAATAGATTATATGAAGCAGATAATTGAGGACGTGGGTTGTAAGGGGTATGTAGAAATGAAGAGGTTAGCACTGGATAGGAAAGGATGGAGGATTGCATCAAACCAGTCTAAAGACTGACGACAGCAGAAAAGAGATTTAGAGAATACGACTAAAGAAATTCAAGCACTTTAATTTTTACAAGCCATCTGTAACTTGTCATTTCTACATTTAGCCCAACATATATATGCAAAATATTCTGAACTGGTAGGTCTGAAATAATGCAGAATGTATTGAAATTACATTATTAACCTAGAAAAAGAAAGATAATATGATAAAATACAGGGTGTTTCAAAAATGACTTTACAACTTTGAAAATTCATATAAATTTTATGAAACAAGGTACAGAGCTGGTTTTGGTGTTATTTTAAAGGAAAACACTTCAAGTTCGTTTACCTTAAACTAAAGATGTTCTATGTGGCTTCCATCTGGCTTCTGCAGACATCCCATCGATAGTCGATTTCTTCCCAGACTACTAGCATTTCAGGTGTAACTTGCTCAGCAGTAGCGTAAATTCTTGCTCTAAGTTCAGGTAGAGTGGCCGGCAAAGGAGGTACGTACACCATATCTTTTATGAAACCCCAGAAGAAAAAATCTAGCGGTGTCAGGCCTGGGGAACGGGGGGACCATGCAATTGGTGCATCACGGCCAATCCATTGACCTGGAAAGCGGTCATTGAGTAAATCCCGGACGTCAGTCAGATAGTGTGGTGGTGCGCCATCTTGCATAAAGAAAACATTTCGTTCTCGGTCACCCTCATCGATCTGTGGCATCAAAAATTGTTGCAACATATCAAGGTACACTATCCCGTTGATGGTTCTCTCTTGGAAAAAAAGGGGCCGGACATTTTCCTCTTGCTCAACGTACAAAAAACGTTCACTTTAGGGCTATCACGAACATATTGCAATGTTTCATGTGGATTTTCACTGCCCCAAATCCTACAGTTATGTGTGTTAACCTTGCCATTTAAGTGAAAAGTTGACTCATCAGAAAAGATTATGCTGTCCAAAAAATGTTCATCATCATCCACTCGATTTAACATATCCACACAGAAGTTCCTACGAGCAATCTTATCGGTGTCTTTAATTGCTTGTAAAAGCGAATATCGGTATGGTTTCAAGTGCAAACGTTTTCTCAACACACGCCAAACCATCGTATGTGGGTCTTGCAGCTCACGAGATGCACGCCGGGTCGATTTCGTAGGGCTGTTGACAAAACTTTTTCTCACTTGCTCAACGACCTCGTCAGATGTGCTTGGACGACCTGAGATTTTTTATGATTTACTGAGCACCCTGTTTCTACAAAACATCTATGCCACTCATAAATTGTAGGCCTACTAGGAGGATCTTTAGCGTACTTGGTACGAAAATTACGCTGAACTGTTGTCGCAGACTTCGATTCTTGAAACCAAAACACACAGCTAGCACGCTCGGGTCCAATGAAGGCAGCCATCTTTAACGTAACTGCCGCTAGCACTTGTGCGGTGCGATTAGGCACTAGTGGACTACACGAGTCAAAACTTGAAGTGTTTTCCTTTAAAACAACACCAAAACCAGCTCTGTACCTTGTTTCATAAAATTTATCTGAATTTTCAAAGTTGTAAAGTCCTTTTTGAAACACCCTGTATATTCATGATGCCAAAGAAGAGAACAAGAGAAGCATTTATAGAAATAATATCCTGAAAATTTCCCATTACATTCTGTCATCAACAAGCTATCATATCAACAACAACAAATAATATCTCTGCACAATTTTACAGAAGAATGTGTTATTACTGTCATTCTCATCATTTTATTGAGCTGTTAATTTTTTGGCTCAGAGGAAACTTCTAAGCACTCATTTACTACAATTATGATATTTTCAGATATTAGCAATTATAAGTGAACAGCCACCTGATACAAACAATAGCAAAAAGGCTGTAAGTACTATTATTGCCATTTAAATAACTGCATACTTAAGTAAACAGCATAAATGATTTTGAATTCCTTCAGAGAATCCCCCCCTCCCCCTCCACACACACAAATCCTTCCATAGAACAAAATAGTTGCTCACAACAATTTCAGTGAAATCTAATCCTGATAAAAAAAAAAAAAGTTATGCTAACATACTTCCTGCATTGCACAGAAACATGGTTGCACTCTCAAATTTTAATTCTTAAGGTGATGGGATGAGAAGGGGGTGGGAGATAACTGGCCATGAACATTTATCTAATTACCTACAACTATTAAAGTACAAACCAATAATTAAACAAATACCTAGCATTAAATCTAAGTTGTATCTATTTTATTCCAAAATGTGGATTCGAATTATAGAACGTATCTTCCAAAGGGATATTTAGACAACAGGTCATAAGATGCACTTTCATAAATAAAATCTTCATTAAAAATTCAACACTGTTAATTCATAAAATTTTGAGTACACTTATTTTACACTAGATTTTTATTTTATTTTGAGTACTTATTCTACACTAGATTTTTTTTATATATACTAGGTCAAGAAACTATTTAATAATAATTTTAACAGAACATTTGTAATACAAAAAATAGTATATTAAAATGATAAGTGATGTATAATGAAAACTGGTAATACCTTTGCCTTCTGTGCAAGTTTCATCTCCTCTTTCTTGAAGTTACGTTGATATGAAGTAATAACTCTGCGGAGTCTGTTGTTGAGATCAACCATGGATGGCCACTGCAATTTATTTGGGTCATCCTCTCCTGTTATTTTGTCATCATCTTTTGAACAATTGTTGGGATGTTCTGCTGATGAAGATGCTGACTCTGTGTGTTCAGGAGTTGGAACAGAACTAGCTCCTTGTGAACTCTCAGGAAGCATGGATTCTCCAGTAGTATCTCTGAAGCTGGGAGAGCCTCCATCACCAGTTTCATCTTCTTCACTTATTCTTCCAGTGTCATCATCCATACTGCATCAATCAACAAGAAATTTTAAAAGGCCGATGTCTTTTTGATTTTTTTCTCTCCAATAGTTGTAACAGTCACTAAAACTAGATAAATAATTTTACAACAAACCAATTTGATATTTTTAAACCTATAAATACAAAACACAGCCCAAAAACATACTGTCGATCTTTGGCATCTCTGAAAATTTGAAATGATGTGAAATAAGAACTTCACACACAGGAAGGTTATTCAATTCTAGCAAGAAAAGTCGCAAGTTCCCCTTTAGAAAGAAGGTATCTAACAGAACCCAGGTAAAAGTTAGGCAAATTTCTATGAACAATACATGAACACATCTGTAAGTTGCAGTCATTAGAATTTCCAGTAAGAGGAAAAGTTTAAAAAAATATACTTATGCTTGTAAAGACTTTTGAAATTCTTATTAGTATCGAAGATTCACTGTAAGGTTAAACTAATGCATGGGTAAAAAAAGTTTAGAATGGTAAGCCAACCACAAACATTATGAATTAATATAACAGAATCTCATGACAGTGTGAAACAATTAGGTTCCATTATGTGAGTACAATGTCTACACACACTTTTTTTCCCCGAACTGCAGAGCAGTAAAAAAAAAAAAAAAAAAAGAACCTACAACGTACTTTTGTCTTGGATGTTTGAAAAATCATATATTCTTAGTGTTTAGCAAGATAAAGCAGAAACAAAACTAAACATTTCCATTTTAGTCCTTGTAATTTGTGTAGAAGTGACAGTCTGCACCAAGTTCAATCACGTCATATGTGACTTATTTTCAGTGCCATATGACTTATCAAGGCCTTTACAGCTCTGAGAAGATTGGCATCAAAGAGCAAGAAGGGCCTTGGCCTTTTGAATGAACCATCAAGAATTATGCCCAGAATAATTTCAGGAATCAAAATTAGGATGATTATACCCAGGATCAAACCAAGTCATCCTCAATGCCAAGCCCAGATGTTTACCCACGAATCTTGGTATCCATCCTTGTATTAAATGGACAATGGGTTCAACAAACATGGAGGGACTTTCCAGGTGATCAGCTTTTAAGTGTTGGTTACCTGTTGACTAGTCAACAGCCAGTAGGACATCTTTTCTGCCCATCAGGAACTATACAAGAATAATTATATACATGATACCTAAAGAGCCATATGAGCAACGGATGTCAGAGAGATGGAATTTATCCATACATGTTTTGAGCGAAGGTGTACATTCGAAAATAGACAAACCAAGGGAAAAATTCTGATTTAGTAAAAATGTTAAAAACAATACTTCAAGCAGGAGGAGAAAAAAAGAGAATCTAACCATAACATAAGAATTATAATAAATCTTCAGAAACTTTAATTTTTAAGACGAAAGAAAAACACTTACCAGTTTTATATAATAGAGAGAATCTCCTTCTTGAAGGATTAGACAAAGACACTGTTTAGAAATGAAATACATGATTTTATACTACATTTAATCTACTGCCTACCAATGGTGATCACAGTGTGTTAAGAACAGTGATGTCAGATGAACATAAAACAATAAGAATTTTTGAGGATGACCCTTAATTCTGCACCTACATTACTGTATAAAGGATTAACATCTGATGAAATGCAAGTTCTGAAATAATACTTGTAATGAATGTTTCATGTCCACATTTTTCACCATTCTCAAACTATAAGGCCACTGAAAGCATTGCAAAGCATCAACATAGCACACAACCAGCATCAAAGCTGCAGATAGCAAAGAAACCAAGCATTATGTAATGTCTTTTACAAAATTACCATTTGTAAACCTGAGGTTATAACAAAAGTGGGGGGGGCAGTGGGACAGTTTCTATCAACAGATACCTATAAATGTCAGAACTTGGCTGAGAAGTAGCTCATATCATGCAGGGAATTATTTAAAAAATAGTTAAGATTTAATAACATACAAGCACATTTTTTATTTCATTCAAATATCTAAAAACTATAATTCATTCATTCCCTTTGGTATGCTGTGGTTCTACAAATAGGTTAACAAGACAGGGTTATTAAAAAAGAAGCAACAAATATTTTTATTTCTCAGAAACTACATTTTTTTCTGGATAGAGGAAATGTGCAAAGTTTGTACCCACCTATTAGTTCTATTTGTTCCTGTCCATAAAAGTAATTCAGATATGGTTAAAATCTTTATTTGACATTTGAGTACAACCAGTACTTTTCTCTACGCATATCTATGAATTTCTTACGCCAATCATATACCGTGAAAAATTACGATCCTAAATCATATACCTGTTTATGATGATGTGCTATTTTTGAACTAAAGACAGAATGCACACTGTACATCAAAAATGGGTTCAATTTCCACGTATTGTAACAAACAGAATGACTTCACCTGTGATGTTGCCATTTTCATAAAAACAGACAACAGCACTGTTGGCAGCAGTGAATGAAACTAATAGGCAGGGGTTAAAACTTTGAACCATCCTCTATTCAGTTATTTATGGCTCATATAAAAATCTTTTACAGTATGTGAGAAATAAAAATGCAAAATCTGATTCCTCTTTTTGGGTAATCCTGTATATAGCATACCTGCCAACTTTTAAAATTGTGTTTCCGCAAAGGACCCAGAGCATAATTTTTTTTTAATGTATACATTTAACTGACAATGAAGTAATTGGCAAGAAATTTGTAACAGTATATTTAGTGAAACCTTATTATCTTACTTCATATTATTTACTGACAAACATAACTCTCAGACAAAACTTTTTCAGTCCGACATTATTTTCTTATATTCTTTATTCCGTAGGTTTTGTAAGACTCTTTCTCTTTTGGCACTCTTCTCTAAATAATAAATGCTGATAGGAAACTCAACTATTTTCAGTGGTAGACTTTCAGCAGCTAAATTACAGTAGAACCTTGGCGAGTCGAATCTCGTCAAAAACCTCTACAATTTGAAAGAAACCCTTGTTCCCTTACCTTCAAGTTCGAAAACCTCAGCTGAAGTTGAATTAATCATTATTTTCATACAAGGTATTTCAGTGCATATATACTTTCTTAAAAAATAAAAAAAGGACACCTGTATCTCGAACATACCAATGTTTGATTCAACTACTTCTACAACTCGAATTTAAATTAATAACCTGTATGTCTCAAAGAAAAAATAAAGAAGATACCGACTACGAAAGTTATCATAATAGTGTCTTAGAAGAAATTTTTGATGATTATGCAATTAATAGGGTTTCTTGCAATTTTTCAAAAGAAAGAATTAAGGATTTTTACAACTGACATCAACAAGTTTTTACTAGGTGTGTGTGTTTCATTTTGGATATTTGTAGTTCTGTATTGTTTTGGTTTTCATTTGAACTCTATCGAAGCGAGTCTTAAATGTCACAGAATTAGTTTAGTTTGGTTCTACTGGCATAAACATCAATTTCTGATGCAGTACACAAACAGAATAATGGAAGAATGAGTGCTCGAAGCTGTAGGTAGCCGTAAAAAGAAGAAAGATGTTGATCATTTTGGCTTACCGGTGAGAACTCTGTTAATGATAATAAAAAATCATGAAAAAAATGAAAGCGGTCAAAATTTGTTCTTCAGAAGATAACCAATTGTAGAATTTCCCAAATTCAAAGAGTAATTACTTAAATAGTTGAAGCAGTGTCGGAACAAAAACATTAGTGTTAGTGGACCACAATTACAAGCAAAAGCCAAAATGTACTCTGAAGCTATTTCAGAGCCAGTAATGGATTTCTAGAAAAGGTCAAAAGAAGATATGATCTCCTTTTCAAAAAAGTTTTTGGGAAGAACACAAGTGTCAACAATGAAATATGTTGCAAATGGAAAAGGTGAATTGCAAGGCTAAAATGGTTTTAAACACAAAAATATCTTCAATTCTTACAAAACTGAACAGTTTATTAAATTTCTTACTGTAAGAACCTAACTTTTAAAAATAATTGTTATAAACCCAAAAATATCTTCAATTCTGACAAAACTGGACTGTTTATTAAATGTCTTCCTGATAAGAACCTAACTTTTAAAAATGACAAATTCTATGGTGGAAAGCATAGCAAGGAATGGTTGACTACATTGCCCACTCAGCATATGAATGACAGAGAGAAACTCAAACCATTAGCTATTGGTAAAGCTAAAAATGTTGTTTTTTGGGATTAAATCACTAACATTTGAATATGAAGTAAACACAAAAGCATGGATGACTTCTGAAACTTTCAAAAACAGGCTCATAAAAATTGACAAGATACTGGCTAAAAAAAAATTATATTGTTCATTGATAGTTGTATGGCACATAATGATATTCCACAAATGAAAACTAGCAATTGAAATTCAATATCTGCATGCCAAAACAACATCAAAATTGCAGCCAGTGGACCAAGGCGGCATTAAAAACTTCAAGTAGTCAAGAACATATTCAATAATATGTAAGAAAACACGAGTGGTTATATCGACATATGCAAGCCATGAGAACGGTTGGCAAAGCATGGCGAAACATATCTATGACTACCATAAAAAACTGTTTTGTAAACTGCGGATTTTTTTATCATCAACTGAAGAAGCCGAATTTGAAGAAATTTCTAATCAGCCTCCTGTGAAATGGAGGACTGTCGTGTCTGACACGGGAATATCATTTGAGGACTTCGTTACAAGAGATGATGAAGTTATCGCTGCTAGATTGTCTGAATATGAAATTATCGATTCAGTTGCTCAAAAAGATGAAATTAATCTTGTAGATGACATAGAAGACCAAAGCAATGAATCATACATTCCGCCTGTTTCCACCAAAGAGGCATTAAATTCCTTTTTTTGAGTAATCCAGGGGGGGGGGGGAATAATCTGCTCTATACAACATACATATTTATATAGAATTTGCAATTTTTTTAAATACAGTCTTACACTAATAAAGCAGTAAAGAAACATACTGCTTTAAGCAGAACTGAATTAAAAATTCTAGACTTGGTGAAAAAAGTATTGGTTTTGTGGTTCTCTTCCTTCAATTTTAAACTTGCACTATGTATTACCGCACTTCACATGATTGGCCAAATCATTTCTTCCGCTATGTGGTATGTTAACATCACACCCACAAACTGTGCAAAATACAGATTATCACAATTTTCTCAATTTTAGCATGCAAGAAAATTCTACAGAATATGTTTCCCTAAATATTTGGTAATACTGTTCTATGGTTACAGCAGAGTTACAAAACCTACACAAATTACCAACAAACCATACAACGGTCATTTTGGTAGTGAAAGAAAAATGTATTCAAACCACTACAGATTCAACTTTCAGAAACAATACTGACGTAAAATCGGAGAGTCAGACCAATTAATTGTTGACCAGCAAAATGCAGCGCACCTTAGCCTTAGCATAATTATATAATCAAATGAAATAAACCTGAACGCACATAAAAAGAGCGCTTACAGCCATGAACAAAAACTGAAACCTACCACAATTGTCAATAAAAACTGCAGAACAAGATCGCATGTAATTGAATTTTATTTTGGAAATTCGTAAAATAACACAATTCATACATACAACCGTAAAAAAACAGCATTTGTCATAAATTTTACAGGAAAACTGTGAAAGTTGGCAGATATGATATAGGTATCGCACATCTTAATGGTAACATTTATTAACTTGAAGGTCTTTCCTCAAAAAACCTATGAAACGCAAAATGTGAATGCTGTAAGTTTTTTTCCTTTCAATTTTGCATGTTCTTTTAATTTAATTCTTTGAAATCCAATCAATACAGAAATGATATCATGCATAAATATTCCCACAACAACTTACTTTTTTTCATACAATTTACACTCTTAAAATCATATGTTTGATACTTACTATGTTTAAGGGAGGAAAGGTTTTCAGAAAAATACTGCATATATATAACGTTACTAATGAGAAGGCTTTTAGGTAACATAAATAACAAAAGGATATGGGAAATAAACCCAACACTCACCTTGGTTGAAGGTAGGGTGATTACAACAAAAACAACTGTACAATATATTGGTTTGAAACCTTATTCAGGCAGAGAGAGAAGAGACATTTTGGCAAGGGAGGTGTGCACACAACTAGGTAAGCCAGCATGGCTGGCTTAGCTTTTTCGTTTTTTGCTTCTCACATTATCGCTCTTCAACGCATAAGTCAGTAGAGGTGGGAAAAGACTGGAAGCAAGGAACAGGAAGGAAGGCAGCCAGACATTATAAAGGAACCATCCAGGCATTCCCCTGGAGTGATCATGTAAAATGCAAATCTGGATGTCCAGACGAAGATTCAAACCTCCATTAACCGGAATGCGAGGCCAAAGTGTTACTGCTAACCTACCACACTCATTGCTGGCTTGGCCTTGGAGAACAGCATCGGGGTGGTTGAGGAAAACAGTGTGCAATAAACTATCAATAGATCTAAGGGAGAAAATATATGACACACTGTTGCAGACTTAATGTGAACAGAGAAGTGAAGATCATCTTACTATAGGGGAATGTCCACATTGAGAAATGTGATGTGTAGGGGGGGAGTAAGTCCAGGTAAAATTAATGCAATTGCTTTTGCTGCGGAAACTGACGAATTCCAGGAGTCGTTTTCCACAGTGGATCTATATCATAAATATATGATCTGTTTATTTAAAACCAGATATAAATTGGAAGTGATTCAGAAAATGTTCCTCCAGATGAACTAGGAATAGGTTGGGATGAGGCCATGCAAGTACAAATGGTAGTACTATGAATCTGGTGATATACTTAGGAATTTAAGGAGAAGTCATTGGAGAGAATAAAGTGAGCCAAATGTGTAATGAATGATATACCGATAAGGCTGTGTGGGCATCACTTCTAGGAAGTGCACCAAGGCACTGTATGTGTGGAGTGTTAGTAAAAAGTTGGGCCACACTTAAGCACTACTGCTTCGCACCATCACCTCACAGACACTTCCTTTACTATTGGCACTCTCGACTAAAGTTAATTCAAATGACATGGCGTGTCATCCGAAACCCCACCGTAATTAGTTTGGTCTACTTTTTGACAGTGCAGGGCAGAGACAGGCTGGAGTTTTTGGAAAAGCACTGGTCCTTTATAACCAAATGTTATTGATTCCCTCATAAAAGTGTATTTTTTTCTTCAACCTCACTTCTAGCTTCATCAGATGTTTGTAAACACAGGGAGCATCTTTAAATTAATATATGAAAGCTGTACCAGAGGTGAAGTTCAATTTAAGGGCCTGTAAAAATTGAAGCTAAGATCAGGATTTGAACCAGAGACCTTTCACACCCCAACGAATGCTGTAACCATCTGAGTCACTTGACCAAATCTAAAAGTAATGAAAAATATGTATTCAAACATATAAAAGTACATTTGTGTTTTGGGATAGCAAAAATACACTAGACTGTTTAGGAATAAAAGTACTATCATTTTATTATGCTAGAATACTTATTTTTCATGATTTCTGTACTTGGTCCGATACCTATATGGATGGTGTGTGATTGGGGTATGGAAGGTCCCCAGTTCAAATTCCAGTTGTGGTTGTAACTTTTATGGGTATTAAAATTGAAAAATAGAGGAGTGCAGACTGAGGACAGATGTTTAACTGGCACAAAGAGGTTGAGTCAGGCCTACAGCAACTCAAACCTTCATCTCAATTGGATTAACTCTCTCCCACAAAACCTTCCATTTCTTGTATGCAACTAGTCTTCAACTTTTTCCTAAAATCCCAACTGCACTCCAAGAACCTCTGCGCCATGGAAACTTGAGCCAGTTGACAAAGGCTCGTCCAAGGTAATCATGGATTGAAGAGATTATGAAGCACCTTTCCGATACAAACACCTACCACACACGCCACAAATCCTACCATCTCCGTATTTCAGGAAATAAGAACTTATGTCCATCAGGCCTCTCTTCTCATTAATTTCTCTCCTCACTTCTCAAAATCACCATACATCCACCTTCTTTCCAAGATCCATAAGAACTAATTTCTTTTCTCCATTGATGTAACTTTTTGTATCCAGTTATCCCCCATCCCCGGTAGAGCCTTAGTTCCCTGGAGCATTTTCTTGATATGTGACCCCAGAACAGCCTTCCCATTACATCATTTCTTAAATCAGCCTAGCTAATTTAATTCTCTCCAAAAACTAATATTTCTCCAATTACCAAGCCGATCATCAGATTCACTGCACTGGCATGGGTATTCACACAGCCCCATTAACCCACTGTGGTTTAGACTAAAGTTGTAATGGAGGTCATTATTTCATATGATGTCACCCAACATCCAGCATATTCTTCGACTAATGAAGTGCCATGACCCAAAAAATGTAAGGTCGTTTTTGTAACATCTGTCTCGTTTATCAATGACACCCAGCCTTCATCTGAGGAGGATGGAGGTTCATTTCCAAACCCTAATTTGTAATTCAATAAGCGTTTATCTATCTCAATGCAAACAAAATATTGATTCTACTTCCACTTTAAAACTCACAGAGGCAGAGGTACAATTAATTTCATGTTGAATTTTTGCACTAAGTGATGTGGTACTCTGTTTCAATCCTAGTTCAGATACATAGATGATATATTTATCATCTCAAACCACGGAGAAACCCAACTGCTAGAATTCCTAAATCCCATTCACAACAATCTACATGGATTCATGTGCTAGATCTGGATGTGAACACATCTTTCTCATTGCCTCATCTCTCTTCTAACACAGGTAAGATTATTCACCAAAATATTGTATAGTGTGTTCATTCTGGCCCTGTAGTAAGTGATGGTTTATTTTCTCTATCCTTCCTTATTTTTATATATGACTGTTATAGTTGTGCGTGTATGTATATATACATACCAATTGACTATAACAGCACATTCATTTCAAAGCTTTAAACTAAAATAGGTAAGATGGGTCATGCAAGTCACTATACTTACACTCTTGTGTTATTATCAGCATTGCCAAGCATCAGCATAGCAGAACCAACATCAGGGCCACAGCGTGCGAGGAAACCAAGTGCTGGGTCGTTTCTCATAGCAGAGTAGCATTCATAACCATGTTTGTAGGTACCCACCAGAAGGGACCTATCTGCATCACAGTCCCACCAAGGGGCAGGGGGCTGATCACAATAGGGTGGGTATATCGGCAAGGCACTGTGAACATCAAGTCCCGGGGAACACAGGGTGCCTATCAATACGTGCTCTACTTTGGCCATGCCACACTGTTGCATAAGGTAGTGTAATAACTGTGCAGATACAGTTCATATATGGGCAGCAAAAAAGTGTTTAATTGCAATTACTGCTAATGATAAGCAATTACAATTTTGTATCATCCAAAATTCTGAAAACTAACTTATCAAATCTGAGCAACACATATGGACTACACAAAAAAGGAGATTAAGGAAAATCATAGCAAATATGGCAAAATAATAATAATAATAAAACATTAAGAAAGAAAGAAAAATTCCAATACCAGCTACCCCAGATAGTAATTACACCAGTTCTGAAAAGCACTAATGCAGTTATAGGGATTCAATCTGACAGTAAATCTTGAGAATATTCAAGTTAGAAGGTTCGCCAAAAATGATTAAAATAAATTGAGGGATTTTTCAATTTCTATAGTTTCACTGATTAGTACGTTTACCTGAGAAAATCAGAATTTCAATCATTTAAAAAGAAGTGCAGAGCACTAGTACTGAATAGCATTCATTATGACATAGCTACTTAACATTATTTCAATCATTTAAAAAGAAGTGCAGAGCACTAGTACTGAATAGCATTCAATATGACATAGCTACTTAACATTATTTCTGAAAAGAGATATATAATGTTTACATATTCAAAAATTTTAAAGAAACAACGGTACAACAGCTTCGATTCGTTAAGCACATTTTCAGAAAAAGATTAGTACACATAAACCACCAAATTCATTATATTTCATCACATACTGTTTGCAATCAAACGTTTTAAGAACAATCTATGGATCAATTTCATTCATAAGAACTTGAGAGTTGAAGGTTGCTGTGCATACCTATTCATTGTTTATTTTTCTTTTCCTTATTTATTAGTTGCCAATAATTTGTGACAAACACCTGTCATAAATTACTAATTTTCTTTATCTGAGAACAGCTACCTTCGATTTCAGATAAGATGTTCTGCAACCTGATTTTCATCAATTTCAGAAAATACTCCTTCAGAATTCTCAAATATTTCTGACTGCACAATTGTATTGACTGGTATGCAGACTTATCTATAAACCCCTGGGTTTTCAGGGAAGACCTAATCTCAATGTTGCTCAATCTGGGAACTGTGCTAGCTCTGTGAATGATCTAGTGCCTCATGTATTAACCAGTTATATGTTACTAACATTTTGACCCAGCAATCTATTTCACTTCCGCACATGCTAATTTTACATCATTCCAATTATTATGCAGCATAACATTTAAAGCATCACATTTTGGATGATACTATTTTCATGGTAACTGAACTGGCCGATTCTTACTTTATAAAAAATGCTGTGCTCCAAACATACAATTAAACTGAGATTGGAATAAATTATCAAGAGAAGTGTTTAACAATTTACTGAAAATACTGAAGGAGTTTAAAATTCGTAGAGGACAAACATGGGTGGATGGAGATGTCGCACTCACGAATTTAAAATAAAAATCAAGGAATAGGAAAATAGGAGCATAGGGAAGGATATGCAGAGTATATGCTCCTTTGGGATTAAATTTCTTGTTCATACCAAGATGTTTCTCTTTTTAATAAAACTCAGGCAATGGCAATGTATCTAAGGAGATGAAATTAAAACTTCCTTTTCATTAGCTACTCTCTGGCCCTCCAATAGTAAGCAATGATTTTTCTTAACTATTTCACATACCAGCTATTATAAGACCACAAAAAAGCATAGCACAGGCAAGCAATTAATATACAAATATATGTGCATACTACTTATTACCATTCAGAAAGTTTTTTCAACTGGCATCATTGCTATTAAACTAAACCAATTTACCAAGAATTCCAGTCTATATTACTGTTTACACTCCCCACTAGGATAACAACAAAACATAAGCATTCAAGATTAAGTTTTTAGGATTTTTACTCTATGCTAAGAAGATGTTAATGATATGTAACTCGATAGCTTAGTGACGTACGGCAGCATTGAAGAAACTACTTTGAACATTGCTACAGTGACAACAATTAAATTTAATTTCCTTCACAAACAAAAAGCTGAATGAAAGTGATCGATGATGAGTGTTTTTTGTAGATTTTATTAGGGAACTATGGAAAAGAAAATAACTAATTAGACTGGCTTACACACCAGGACAGGCTTCAACCTGAGGTTTCCTGTTTACCTGCATAGTACCCAATTATGGATTTTGGAAAAACCTTCCTTTAATATAAAAATTAGTCCCACTGCTATATGACTTGGGTAGTTGTTAAAATCTGAAAGGAAGTTCTGAAAAGGTGTACAAGTTTTCAATAGCCAGCAAATTTCTACCAAGAGCACAGATTATTAAAGAAAAGAAAATTTACTCTACCTTCAGAAAAATATAATTTAGTCTTGCCATTGACACAAAAACATTTTCAAGAAATTTATTACTTTCAGTTTTAATTGCAATTTCCAACAATTTTACAAGTTAGAATACCGATAATGAACAATTTTTTGGGTTCCACATCTTCCAAGTAAAAAACAACACTTACGGATTTGCCGAGAAAGCTTCTATCTACCACTACTCTTCATGGCATTAACATGAATATAAAATAAAATTCCGAAAAATCATGGGGAGAAAATAATTAAATGGGTATTTTACAGATAATCTTCAAGGATATTAAATAAAAGCTGGCAACTCAGTAACTGTAAAAAAAATTTGCTGTAGATTTACTGAAAAATCATGAAAACATACAATAATGCTTAATCTCTTTATCCACAAACTATTGTTTTAAAAGTTATTTTAAAATTTATAGTGATATATAGGCTGCTAAAGTTTACCATAAACACTAGTGATCTTTTTAGAGTTCATCGTTTTAGCAAAATAATTAAATAACTGATTTTAACAAATCTCCGTTCTTACAAATCTGATATCTTCCAGCACCTTTTGACTAATTTCATGACTCTCCTGAATAGGCAATGAAAATACTTAAAAAAAAAAAACAACCACAACACACAATAACTTTTCTATTGAATTTTTGTGTTTGATTTATAACATTTGAAAGGCAATTACATAAAATGTATAAGAGATTTTGAACAAAAAAAACTTTTTTTATCAATTTAATATTAATTCACTCTAGACATGGTAGTTTTTTTAGTGGGAAATAATAGACTGCACCAATGAAAAAAAAAAGAGGGGCACAAATTGACCTATCCAACCAAAATCAGTCAAATAACCCAAAGTGAAGTATTATGTTACAACTTTCAAACACAATAAAATATCTCTACCATTAGATTATTTATGCGGAAGATTGAGAAACAAAGAGTTTCTTAAGCGCAAGTCATGTAACTCTATTGACTGTAGTTCAAGAAAAAGATTCACATGTGAAAAAGAGTATAAAAATTGATAACTGCTGGCAGTGTGTATTGTACACATTGGTATTATGAACAGGATATTAGATTCTATAATCTATTTCATTATAACACAATACAAAATTATGCAAAAATTTAAAAAAACTGAAAATAATTAATTATGGTTATAGTAGTTATGGTTTGTGCATCAAACATTTTTACTTTTTAAGAGTGAAGTGTTTCTCGGCATTGTATGTAGATGAAATGTTCTCGGAAAACTAGCAGAGTGAGAACGTTCTCACTCAGCTAGTTTCCCAAGAACATTTAATTTATTTTTTACTTTTTTATTCAGATCAGCATGTGGCACATTATGTAAACAGAGATTCGTCATCATTCTAATCAGAAATCTGTTCTTATGATCATTGTGGCATATTGCTGAAGAATATCTAGACTTCAGAAATGTAAGCTACAGTGAGTCGACTAGCTCTTCCCATAGAAATCCATTTCATAAAATTGATCATTTGAGCTAATTAAAACAAAAAACGAAACAACCCTTGATAAAAAGCAGTGCAACCCACTCATCAATCTTAATTTCTTCCAACATAATAGATAACCATCATCTGCCTTACTTTGAAATTAGTTTAATTGTGATGGAGCGCGCACACTGGTGGTTTCCCTACACACTCATTTTCCCTCCCTTTCCTTTTGCCCCCTGCAAATTTCAACTTTAAATTCTTTCAACATTTATGGTAAATTATTCGTCTATTCTCTTGGTAACTTATTCCAATCTCTGGCAACGTTTTCTATGAAAGAAAATCTTTGCACACCCTTGTACCTGAAATGAGTTCCAGCTTCTGGTCATGGTCATCTCTTCCCTTCCATGCATTACTTTTCATACCTACTCCAATATCTTTCCACACTTCATCCCCAACATACGCCTTGTACACTTCCATGACTTCTTCACCTTCCTCCTGTCTTCCGTGAATCCCATTACAGCTCTTTTATCATTTCAGTCACTGAATGTGTTTTAAGATAATTTCCACAGACAAATCTAGCTGCCCTTCTTTCCACCCCCTCTAACTCCTGTATTTGATACACAAAATGAGGGTTCCATACTACACCACCATATTCAAGCAATTGTGTGACCTAAGTTTTGTAACCCAGTTCTCTCGCACATCAAAGTGAAGGATTTTGAACACTTATCTTACTACCTGCCCAATGTGTGCTGCCCAGTTGGGCTTGTTATCAAATGTTATGCCAACATATTTACATTTCAAGTCTTCAACAATCAATTCTTTCCCCACCTTATAATCATAACCTACATTTAGCTTTTTATCTTTGTATCTAATAAGCTGACACTTCTTTGTGTTTTATCTTCATCCCACGTTTACCATCCCAGCTAGATATCCTGTCTAGATTACCCTGCAGTTGTCCTCTACTATTTTGACCCTTTTATAAAGCATTATGTCATCTGCAAACAATCTAATATCTGATAGTAAACCATCAACACAATAAATGTGGTGTTGGCCATGATCCACAGTTAAATGTTTATGAATTAAACTCCATCTATTAACAACTTTTTTTTTATTAATGTTTCTTTCACCAGAAGCATTTTGCCCTTTTATGTAGCCACCACTGATGATGCCGCACTCCAAAAGGGTGAAACGCGTCTGGTGAAAGAAACATTAATAAAAAACTTGTTAATAGACTGACTGTAATTCATAAACATCAACACAATCATTCATTAGTACAGTAAACAGCAATGATCCCAATGTGTAGCACTCCCATCTTTACTTCCACTTCTATTGATACATTTCCTACCCTAACTTAATGCTTTCTAACATTTAAAAATTGTTCTACCCAGCAAATCACATTCTCATCCACTCCAATAGTTTTTATCTTATTTATTGTTTAATAAGTTCTAATTAAAAGGCAGTCTGGTAGCTCAGGGGTTAAGGCGCTTGCTTTCAAAATGTTCACTGCTCTGGTCCCGAGTTCGAATCCCGGCAGGCGCAGGAATTTTGAGAGTTGTGTCTGATCATATGAGCTACACCAGGACATTCCGTGGTTCGGATTCCACGTTAAACTGCAGGTCCCAGAGGAAAGGAACTGGCCATCCTACCTCTGACACAATGACTTAGTATGCCAACCTTCAGGGGTTTTTTTTTCTTTTCTTTAAGTTCTAATTAAACAAATTTCTTCTTCCTTCATTACATGTACTATGAACGGTTTTCAGAATCCTCAAAATCAGAAACCCAATCAGCTTCTAAGTAAAAATAGTGTTTCTTATGGCTTGGGAAATCAAACACATCAAATTCACAATCATAGGAGGGTATCTATATCCAGCCAGTGGTTATTACTTCTATATAAATGTCTGCTTCGTACTATATTTCATGAAGGAAACAATACATTACACTTACAATACTGTATTTGAACGAATCTCAATATGCAGAATATACTATACAATTATTTGCACATTTCTTTAAGTGTTTCAGAACCAAGAACACAATTTCTTGTAATATCTGTCATGAACCCATTTTCAACATTTAAAGCATCATATCCCACAAATTTCCACATTTGGAATAGGCCTTTTCTAAATCAAGATCATGTTGTGATCACAAGAAACGAAATCTTGTGTCTCGCTTTTTGGTACCCTTCTTCAACCTTCAACTTTTTTGTAGGTGATTTTACTTAAATGAATCATCTTCAACGTTGGTTCATTGCAAGTTTTATATGGATCTTTGGATGGAGACAAAGTGCAGGTTAACTTCGGAACTGAAAATGTGGTAACAATCAACCTCAAAGTAGTCTCCTTGGGACTCCAAACAATTGTCCAAGCAGTGCCGCCATTGCTGGAAGCATTCTGAGAATGTCTCTTTCAGAATGAAGTTTAGCTCTGCTGCTGTTGCAGCCATAATGTTGTCTCTTGTCTGAAATCGTTTTCCTTTCAATTGCCTCTAGAGTTTGGGGAACAGCAAGAAGTCGCAGGGGGACATATCAGCCTGGAGACATATGGAGCCTGCTGAACCATTGGAATCTTGTTTTTTTGCAAATAAAAAGTGTGAATCAAGTGCGAAGAATTTACTGAATCATTGTCATGATCGAGGCACCAATTACTGCTGATCATAAATCCGGTTTCTTGCGTCTTGCGCCGTACAGCATCAAGTAGGCAACAGAGGACTTCCCTGTAGTACTGTTTGGTGATTGTTTGAACCTGTGGTGCATACTCGTGGTATACCACATTGCAGGAGGTGGGCCTTCTTTGGTCTTGTGACGTGGAATGCTTCCACCTTGACAACTGGTATTTGGATTCTGGGTTGTACCTGTACACACAGGACTCGTCAACAGTGATTATGGAGTTCATGAAGCCGGGCTCACTGTTTGTGAAGTCCAACATGTCTGTGAAACTTCAAAATTAAGTTGCTTTTGTGCCACCGTCAGCAGCTTCGGCACTAATTTCGCTGACACTCGCTTCATGGCCAAATCTTCGGTCCAATCGAATGTGCTGAAAAAGTGCTGATGCCAACCTCTTCCGCTATTTCTCGGATAGTCACACGACAGACCCCTCATCACCACATTGTCCTCTTTGGCAATGACCTGGTCATTTTGCTCTGTTGCTGGCTGACGAGAACATGGCTCACTCTCCACTAATGTGCGGCCATCTTGAAACCAATTGTACCACTCCTTAATCCGTGCATGCCTATAACATCATCACCGAAAGCCATCTGAATCTTCTGAATGGTTTTCAGCTGGCTGTCGCCCAGTTTCTGTCAAAATTTGATGCAGTAGCGTTGCTACAGTCGTTCTGTCATTTTCCTTGCACATTTAAATCCAATGAGGGCCCTACAGACAACCTCACTCAAATGCTGCTTACCAGAAACTGATGCTATCGACAGGTGGGAAAAAATTCATGCATGCCCACAAAGGTTCCACATCGGCTCATGAAAGCACGCTTCACTCAAATCCATCAAGATTTGGGAGGGGGGGGGGAAGTCAGATTCATTTCTAACAGACACTGTAACAGATTTCAATGGTTACACATCTGATTCCCTTGTCATGTCTCACCTCTATCATGACTATGATTTTTTCTGAAATATTGTGTACACATATTTTTGTGGTACTCCAATCTTCATATGTGGTGACAGATTTATTTTACCTAAACTTTCGTATTTCCAGAAACTTCAAGTCTATTGCACCAAGCACAAACTGAATTGTAAGCTCAGTATAAAGCACCAGAAATGGCAGAGAGAATAGGATACTGGATTTAAGCTCAAATCGGATATAATGGATCTCAAAAAACTTTTGCGAAATACAAGCAGTTGATATAGTCTCAATTAAGTTGAAACCAAGCAATAAACCTCAGTTTCTCATGAATCTAGAGTAATAGATATAGTAATAATATGACAAACTAAAAATTCCACTATTGCTTTTCTACATAATTCCTTTTTGATTTTTAGCAACTATTATTTCATTGTTACTATATATATGAGCCCCTTAAAGCCCAAGTGGTGTAAGTCCAATTTTTGTTTTTTTGGAGTTAATGTTTCAGAAGTGTTCAGCAAGTTGCATTCTGTTTAAAGCACAAGAGGTGTAAATTCTAGTTCCCTTAACAACCTTATAGTTAGCAGCACTAGTTTATGCAGCCAACGCAGCCATCTACTGGGTAAAAGCTAAAGTGGTGTATATTGGAGATACACCACTGTGCCTGTAACTGTTTGCAGTTCAACCACTTTTTGCTCATCTAGAAATGTTGTAACCAGGTAAACTAAAAAACATTTTAATAACCTAGATGTAAAAGATTTAAGTTTTGATGTGTCATTATGAGCAGTGATGAGAGCAGTGTTAGTGAGCCAAGCATTTTGGCAGATATTGGTGCAAGTGATGAATGTATTCCAGCAGATTCTGAATTCATCTTCGCCAAGCAGAAAAAGCTCATAATGCCATGAACGAGGGCACTCAACAGTCCATTAATAATAGCTCTTACTATACATTTTCCTATGATTTGGAAAAGTCTCTTCCTTTTCCTAAACTATCATGTCAAGTCCCCTATTACAAATGCAATAATGTTTATAATTTGGGATGCCATGAGCTTTCCTCAAAATTAGGATTTATGTATTGTTGTAATGAGATAAATGGATCACAAAGTTCCCAAGAAATTAGTGCATGTTTGGTCAAGCACATTGAAAACAGGGCTTCAGCTGCGAAAAATGTTTTAATGTATAGTGACACCTGTGCCAAGCAAAATAGAAACTGGAATGTTGCCATGGCGATGAAACTGGTTCTGAGTGAAGATAATAACATTGAAGTTATTGACCAGAAGTTTATGAGAAGTGGTAATTCTTATTTGCCCAACGACTGTGATTTTGCCTCAATAGCAAAGTACAGCAGTATTTAGCAGATATATCATCACAATGATTGGTACAGGTATACTGTCATTGCAAAATAGGAAGAAAAATCCTTTTTACATAACAGTGATGACTCATGGTGACTTTTTGTCTGTTGGAAATCTTTTACAAGATATCACCAAAAGAAAGGTTGATACGGAAAAACATCCTTTATCATTGCTACAAATGCAGTGGATCCAGTATCGAAAGGAAGAAACATTTTCAATTTTTTTCATAGAAATTCTTTCCAAAGAAATGCCCTTTTCAGAACTAAACTTCAAATCTAGACCTAAAAGAGGCAGACCTGTTAATCTTACTAATGTATCTCAAGAATAACTGTACAGAAATCAAAGATCTGTAACAAAAGAGAAGAAAAAGGATATGCAAGACATGTTACCATTCATTCCACCCATCTGTCATCCTTACTTTTATAGTCTATCGACTCAAGATGATGATGCAGACATTGGGCCACTAGATGCAGAGTAAGAAATGTATAAACAGTAGAATAAAAAATAGATGTTGCAGTAAAATACTGTATTCTTTCCCCCTTCTTTAAAGAGAATCTGTTCCCTGTTTATATCACAAGTGGTGTAACTCCAAACAAAGCCCCCCGAAAACAGAAAACATTTTAAAAGTTTTTAAAACTGCCAGCATAAGTTAGAATAACTCTTTAATGATACATTGTTGAGAAAAAAACTTCAAAATATATAAAACTAATTTTTTTATTAAAACTGCAGTAAAACATTAATTTTCTCGAAACTTGATTCATGTGAGTTACACCACTTGGGCTTTAAGGGGCTCATATATTGGATAGGATAAAAAACCACCGCTTACCAGAGAAGAGGATTCCAGCGGCATTGGTACACGAAAAAAACACGAACAGAATAGAATTTTCGAGCATGGCTCTTCCTCAGTAGAAGAGAGATGGCTGCACGCAAGCGCTGCTGGCAGCCAAATGCGTGAGGCACAATGACGGTGGCTCATGGTGGGGGAAATACATCATGGCAGGAAGTGAGGGAGGGAATAAAAGAACACAGGCTGGAAAACGATGATGAATGGCAAGTATAAAGCAAAACTGCACACAAGGACAGTATACCTCAGTTAATCCAGTAATGAACACATGTGAAAAAAAAATACTATTTATTATTATTATTATTAATTTTGAAATTTTAAGTTGAAACTAAAAAATAAAAAATACTAAGTTGAAACTAAAACTAAAAATAATAAGCAAAATTCGAAGCCACGATCTATAAAGATAGGCTTTGGTGAGCGGTGGTTCTATGAGGGAAGGTGGAAGTGAGGGGATGGGTGGGAGGAAAATTGGTCTATCTTAAATTTAGACCTGGAGATTGTCTGGTCCCCAGTTGCTACTAATAGGCCAGTCCCCACCTTCTAAGTTCTGAAATACTGCTTTTATCTGAGAGCACTCTGATGGCGCGGACCAGAAGCAGGTATTAAAATAGTTGGTGCCATGTATAGTGGCATGATGAGAAACAGGGTGGTCAGGGTTCTTGGTGTGTACTGATTGTCGGTGTCCATGGCCAGTGGATTTGTTGTGATTCCAATGTACGAGGTCGGGCAATGGTTACAAGTGAGTTGGTATATAAGGAGGGAGAATACACAAGTGTTGAATCCTGTGATGGGAAAGCTTACCCCAGTTACGGGGTTGGTAAAGGTGGTGGAAGGCGGGTGCATACTGCATAATTTTCAATGGGATCTGTTGCAAGGAAATGAACCTTGGGGCTGTTTTGCAGGCTGGGGGACCCCGTGCTTATGGACCAATAGTTGGTTGAGGTTTGGAGGTCTGCTGAAGCAGGTTCTGGGTGGGTGAGGGAGGATTTTGGGAAGGAGGTTTCTCATCTCAGGGCAGGCTTGAACCTTGTCTCAAGACTCGGTCAACGGATTCCAAGCCTGGGAAGTAACAGGTGATCAAAACAGGGCTATGGTGGGTTTTTAGAGGGTTGTGGATTGTTGATAGGTTGTGTATGTTGTGATGTGGCATGAGAAAGCTGTTTGTGAACTAAATCTGGTGGGTAATTGTGGGAAATCAGGGCTTCAGAGATATTGTTGGCATATTGTTGAAGGGCTTGTTGATTAGAACAAATGTGACTGCCTCGAATGCCTAGGTTGTAGGGGAGGGAACGTTTGATGTGATGAGGGTGGCAGCTATCATAATGAAGGTACTGTTGTAGGTTGGTGGGTTTGATTTGGACAGCTGTGTGGATATAGCCATTTGTGAGTGAAAGGTCGACATCCAGGAAAGTGGCCTGTGTATGGGAGTAAGTCCATGTGAATTTCAAGGAGCTGACAGTGTTAAGTTTATTGAGGAAACTGAGTAGGTTGTCTTCCCCGTGGGTTCAGATTATGAAAATATCATCAATGAATCTGACCCACAAGAAGGGTTTCAGATGGGCTGCAGTTATGAACGATTGTTCTAGGTGGCCTAGGTAGAGGTTAGCGTATGAGGGAGCCATACGAGTGCCCATTGCAGTGCCGCTCACTTGGTGATAGATTTTCCCATCAAATGAGAAAAAGTTGTTGTTTAGTATTAGTTCCGCCAAGGTGAGCAGGAAAGATCTGGTGGGAAGGCTATTGGGTGGACGCTGGTCTAGAAAATGTTCAATGGCACTGAGCCCATGGCAATAGAGAATATTTGTGTATAAGGAGGTCATATCTACTGTCACTAGAAAGGAGTCAGGGGGAGGAGGTGTGGTTACTGTAGCCAGTCAAGAAAGGAAGTGTCGGGTATCCTTTATGTGGGAGGGAAGCTGGCTGACAATGGGCTGTAGATGCTGGTCAACCAGGGCAGAAATCTCAGTGGGTGAGCCATGTGCAGCAACTATGGGACGTCCTGGGTTGCCAGGTTTATGAATTTTAGGAAGCAGGTATAGTGAAGGTGTGTGTGGCTTTTTGGAGTGAGGAGTGAGACAGAATGGGGAGTGAGTCCTTGAAGAGGTCCACTAACCTGTATAAACACTTTTATTCTATCATTCACTGCAGGTGTGGGATCACGGTTGAGGGGGCGGTAGTGTTAGTATCAGACAGCTGACGCAGTGCTACACTGACATAGTCACAATGGTTCATGACCACCGTAGTTGAGCCCTTGTCTGCCGGTAGAATGATCAAGTCTGGATCAGAGGAGAGTTCCCAGATGGCCCTGGTTTCTGCATGAGTCAGGTCCCACAGGGTAGTGATTTTACGAAACTGGGAGAAGCCAAACTGGTGGAAACAAGATCTTGAAACAATTGGAGAGGGTGGTTTTGTGGGAGATGTGGTAGATCAAGAATAGAGGGTGGTTGGAATATGTGTGTGTGTGTGTGTGTGTGTGTGTGTGTGTGTGTGTGTGTGTGTGTGTGTGTGTGTGTGTGTGAGAGAGAGAGAGACAAGGTTGTAGTCTATCCCCATTAATATTCAACTTGTATGCAGAGTAAGCAATAAGGAAAGTAAAAGAAAAATTTCCATGTGGCATAAGTGTTCAGGGGAAAAAAATTAGTATGCTACGATTTGCTGATGACATTATCTTGTTAGCAGAAAGGGCTGAAGACATTGAGAAATTACTACTGAATGGCATGAACATAATACTGAAGGAAGATTTTGGACTGAATATAAATCAAAGCAAGACTAAAGTGATGAAATGAAGCCGAAATGATACCAATACTAGTAGATTAAATATAAAAATAGGATCAGATGCAATTGGAGAAGTAAGTGAATTCTGTTACTTAGGAAGCAAAATTACAACAGATGGCGGAAGCAAGAATGATGTTAAAAGCAGAATAGCACTAGTAAAAAAAGCCTTCATAAAAAGAGAAATCTTTTAGTTTCAAATATTGATCTAGGAATTAGAAAAAAACTTTTTAAAACTCTATGTGTGGAGCACAGCACTTTACGGTAGCGAAACATGGACTTTAGGAATACCAGATAGAAGGAAAATTGAAGCATTTGAAATGTGGTGGTACAGAAGAATGCTGAAAATTAAGTGGACAGACAAAGTAAGAAATGAACGAGTTTTGGAAATTATGGGTGAGGAAAGAAGTTAGTGGAAGAAGCTTACAGAAAGAAGAGAGAGGCTGGTAGGTCATATTTTGAGACATGATGGATTAGTTAATTTGCTGGTGAAGGGAACAGTCGAAGATAAGAACTGTAGAGGAAGACAGAGATTAGAATATATGAAGCAGATAATTGAGGACGTGGGCTGCAGGGGATATGCAGAGATGAAGAGGTTAGCACAAGATAGGAAGGGATGGAGGATTGCATCAAAACAGTCGAAAGACTGACGAGAGCAAATATATATATATATATGTGTGTGTGTGTGTGTGTGTGTGTGTGTAGTAATGAAAGGAAAGAACTGCTGTGAGGCAATATTTATACGGAAAGGACAGATAAAATAAACCCAACACTCACCAAAGTTAAAGGGAGAAAGGGCAGCAACAACACAAAACAGAAAAACACAAAAAATACAATATTTCGGGTTAAAACCCTTTGTCAAGTTAACAGAAGTAAGTGGCTGAGCTTGCGCAAGCCTTGCGTACGACACAGCCACTCATAGAATGAAACTGACAGTCTGAGGTGGTGGGAGAGCTATGATAACATAACAGCAAAGTATAGATCACAAGAAAGATTAAAATGGGAAATAATAATAATATTCACTGAAAAATAATAAGAATAAAAATATAATAAACAAATAAAATCGAAAACTTATGAAATAAGGTCTATAAATATATATATGAATCTATTGTGCTGGCCAGTGATGGGTTTACAGGGTAGCATGGAAGATATTAATGGAAATTAA
Source organism: Vandiemenella viatica (assembly GCA_031002005.1). NCBI lineage: Eukaryota > Metazoa > Arthropoda > Insecta > Orthoptera > Morabidae > Vandiemenella > Vandiemenella viatica. The sequence continues at coordinate 66,948,036 of JARYHS010008075.1, read as the reverse complement.
GTCCTGGAGAATGTCTAGTATGCACGATGTGTTGATATGTAAATTCCCACCTGCAGAGTTCCGATTGTGTCTTCATTATATTTATACTATCACCAAACCTGCGGAACTGCCATGGGTACCCGCATGGCCCCCTCTTATGCTAATCTGTTCATGGGCCGGCTGGAACAGACATTTCTGGAGGAAGTCCCTCTCAAACCCCTCATTTGGCTTCGTTACATTGATGACATATTTATGATTTGGACGCATGGAGAAAATGAACCGCTAAATTTCCTGAACCATCTCAATAACTTAACATGCTGAAATTCACTTGGTCCTACTCCCACACCCAGGCCACATTCTTGGATGTGGATTTGTCCCTATCTAATGGCTATCTCAACTCTTCAGTTCACATCAAACCAACCAATCTTCAACAGTATCTCCATTTCGACAGTTGCCACCCATACCATACCAAACGTTTACTCCCCTACAGTCTTGGCATTCGAGGTAGTCGCAGATGCTCTAACCAACAGTCTCTCATGGATTATTCAAACAGTATTTCAGAAGCATTAATATCTCGCAACTACCCTCCAGCTTTGGTTAACAAACGGCTTTCACGTGCTACATCACAACTGAGTCAGCCAATCAATCATCCCGCCCCTCAAAAACCAACCACAATCCAGTCTTGGTCACACAGTACTACCCAGGCCTCGAATCCATCAACAGAATCCTCCGGCAGGGCTACAATTTCTTACAAACATGTCCTGAAATGAGATCCATTCTTCCTAAAATCCTCCCTGCCCATCCTAGAACTTGTTTCAGCAGACCTCCTAACCTCAGCGAACTTCTAGTCCACAAATACAGTCTTCCTCTTCCTAACAGTCAGCCCCAAGGCTCTTTCCCATGTAATAGACCACGCTGCAAGATGTGTGACATACACCATGCTTCCACCACTTTCATCAACCCGGTCATAGGGGAAAGCTTCCCTATCATAGGACACGCCACCTGTGAAACCACACATGTAATATACCAATTAACATGCAACCACTGCCTGGCTTCATATATAGGTTTGACCACAAATGCATTCTCCATAAGAATGAATGGCCACCATCAGACGGTGTTCACACAGAACCCAAAGCACCCAGTTGCTGCCCATGCCATAACCCACGACTTGAATAATTTCAACTCCTGTTACACAGTCTGTGCTATCAGAGTTCTCCCTAATAGCAGCAGTTTCTCTGAACTCAGAAGGTGGGAACTTGCCTACCATACAAACTTGGCACGAGGCAACCACCTGGTCTCAACTTAAGATAATACCCGGTCATTATTATTAGCAGTACATATGTTTAACCTTTTTTTTATTCCTCTCCTTTCCATTACCTATGTTGAACCACCACTAACCTGAGGTGATGTTTACTTCATAAATATTATTATTATTACTTTTTATTTGTATAATATTTTATATATTTTTTTCAATATACGAGGGCTATCCAGAAAGTAACAGACGTTTTGATCTGATACAGCAATGGGAGGGGCTAGCACCACCATCTTGAAGTCAGAGTGTCCCTACACTCAGTACGCAACCAGCCGTGGTAGTTTGTGCATCCTGCCTGTCGTACTTTGTATACAGTGGAATTTTAAAATGAGCGCTTCAATAGAAAATCCCGCCAGTTGTGAAGGTTTTTGGTCGCAAAAAATCACAAACCAATTGAAATTTATCGCCAGATTTGTGATGTGTACGGCCAAGGAATAATGAGTGAAAGCCGAGTGAGGCAGTGGTGCATTGATTTTAAAAATGGCCGAACCAATGTACACGACGAGGATCGCAGTGGTAGGCCTAGTCTTGTGAGTGATGAATTGGTGCCGAAAATCAACAAAAAAAATCCGTGAAAATCGCCGTTTCATGATTACGGAACTCTCAGAACAATTCCCCCAAATTTCACGGAGTTTAGTTCATGAAATTGTGGTTGGTTACCACAATCAACTCAGAGACGTGCGATACAAAACAAGCATCGGGGAAAACTCTGCCAGAAAGTTTTGTTTCTCCACGACAATGCTCGTCCACACACAGCCATCCATACCCAAGAGCTGTTGGATGGTTTTTGGATGGGAAGTTTTCAATCATCCACCGTACAGCCCAGATTTGGCACCGAGCGACTACCACCAGTTCCCAGTGATGAAGACGTGGCTCGCGACGCAACGCTTTGCCACTGACGCTGAACTGCATGCCGGTGTAAACCAGTGGTTGAGCTCGCAGGCGGCAGATTTCTACAGAGCGGGTATTGAAAAGTTTGCACCACGTTATGATAAATGCCTTAAATTAAATGGCAATTATGTAGAAAAATAGCCTAAGAGTTTACCTCCAAAATGTATATAATAAAAATTGTTTTTTTTTTTCACTTTGTTTATTTTTTATTTCAAAACGTCTGTTACTCTCTGGATAGCCCTCGTATATTTAGTTCTAATTATATTTTGATCTTCCCACCAACCAGAAATTAGTTTGGATATTTATTTTTGCTCGGGTATGAGCTCTGATTCACTGCCTCTCTACTTTTCCGATGTTTGAATTTACCCCCACCATTTTCTCGACCGGCGCTTTCTGTGAGGCAATCTCCGGCTGCACCCACCTCCCATAATGTTCTCTTGTTGACGAAGGGTTTTTTCCAGAAAATTTCTTTATTATTTGTGTTTGTGTCTTTTCGGTGTGTACGCGCCCCACATCCATCATCTAAAGGTACGTGGTGGCTCAATTCCCGATCCTAATTTGATTCCTTTCCGCTACTTAGCGTCTTTTTTTCATTGTTATTATATATAGAGTGTTAGGAAACAAAGGCGCTAAAAGTGGATATATTGAACATTAGTATAGGATAAAAAACCACCGCTTACCAAAGAAGGGGATTCCTGCGGCGTTGGTACACGAAAAAAAAAAACGATCACACAGAGGATAGAATTTTTGAGCATGGTTCTTCCTCAGTAGAAGTGAGATGGCTGCACGCAAGCGCTGCCTGCAGCCAACTGCGTGAGCCACAATGTCGGTGGCTCATGGTGGGGGAAAAACAACATGGCAGGAAGTGAGGGTGGGGGTAGAAGAGCACAGGCTATACATATATAATAACAATGAAAAAAGACGCTAAGTAGTGGAATATATATATATATATATATATTAAAGACATTAATGTGCGGTAAAGTTCTTAACACAATGAAACTAAAGAAGGATAGGGAAATTTAACACTCAGCCCTCAGCCGGCTGGTGGGATCAACTAACAGTTATAACACAATATTTTGGTTTTAAACCTCATTCTTGCAAGCAGAAAAGACAATGTTGTCAGGTGCTGTCACAGCTGCCCACTGAGTGAACAGAGAAACCAAGCAAGAATGGCCATTACAGACATTCGCCAGAAATCCAAAACATCCGAGTTCTCCCAAACCGCAGCAGCTTCTCTAAACTCAGAAGATGAGAGCTCACTTACCAGAATAAACTGGGAACCAAGCAACCACCCCAACTCAATTTAAGATAGTACCCAGTCATTGCTTCAGCTTCTCCTTCTCATCATCCTCTCCTTTCTTCTATCCCCGATACCTAACTTGAACCACCACTAACCTTAGGTGATGTTTAACTTTATATAATTTTTGTTTACTTACAGTTGTGTATTCAAGATTTTATATTATTTTGCTATCTGCTCTTTTTGTGTGCCTATAAATATTTTTAATATTTTTCAATGCTCAGGATATTAGCTCCAAATTACAACCCCCTCTCCCCAACATATGTTTTAAGAACCAAGCTCCTTTGTAACGGCCCTCAAACCTTGATTTTAGATGGAATTGTGTTTTATGAAGCATTTGTAGCAAGCTAGAGTTTGATTGAATATGATTTTGTATATTTGTCTTGCAATTTACTGTAAATCAGTGTAAATGGATTTTGATTTATGAAAAGAAATTATGTAAATACTATTTAATATGTTTAAGGACATAACTACGCAAGAGAATTACTTAAGTGTTTGTAATTCTAAGTTTTAAGGTGAGCTACGATGTTTAAAGGATGATTTACTACAGTTTAAAATGATTTATGTGGATAATTTTGTGTTTAAATATCTTTAAATTTCATTTCTGAGCATTTTGTAATAATTGTAAATTATTATGTATTAATTTTGGTTGATTTTAATATGTTTTTAATTGTTTATGTGTTGTTAAAGTTTGAGTAATATCTGTCGGAAGTCTTTGTAATGTTCTAGAACTTTCGATGAAACTTGTAAACAGCGAGCAGTAGAGACTCGGAGACAGTTTTTCATCACAGTTTTATGGACACAGTTTATGTCCGCAAAGACTTTTGAGTGAACAGTTTTAGTGTGTGGCAGTATTGTCTTCACTATTCACAGTATTTCATTCACGAAATTTTCTCACGGGTCGTCTAGTTTAAAATAAAAATTAAATGACAACTCCGAGAAGGAGAGTTAAGAGGCAAGTCATGCCCATGGTAAAGCAAAGTACGGTGTACATTACTACCATTTTTTGTGATTTTGCAATAAGATTCTCCAAATAACACCTTTGCATCAGACATTAAAAAAAAAAAATTGAATCTTCAATAGACTGAGTACAAACTAAATGTTTTTTAAGAAGATAATGGTTTTGTGATGAGGGAAATTCTTGTAATACAATAAGAATATTCATATACCAAAGCATTCCAACACTTAAATTCCTTAAAAGTTGGATAAAACCATAATAATAAACAACTATTAACTGAACCAGTATCGAGCAATTGTGTTTTATGCTGCATTACTTTTATCTCTGGTGTATTCTGTTAAAATTCTTCCCTACCATCCAGTATTTGGAAACTGGAGGTTTCCCTTTTAAATAATAATATCTTACAACCACATATGGAGATACCATTTACTACTAATGAAGGATGCAGAAAAGATAACAGGAGAAAATTATTTAAAAATGTGTGAAATTTATTTTTAAGAACACTTACAGCAACTGTGTTTATATTCCTTGTGAAAAGCACTTCGCAAAGAGTGGATTTTAGTTTTTATTAATGCACTATAAATTTTTATATTTCCCACAAGCCTCTATCAACCCACCATATCCTATTTGTGTGTGTGTGTCTAGCTTAAGAATGTAAGTGTATGATCACAATGAGGTCTTCAAGGGGGAGTACTACTGCCGGTATGAAGACCAGTACAGATAATTTCACACCTGAGGAAGACAGTGGAGGTATCATATTTTTACAACACAATCTGGCTGTTCACCCTGGAAAGCTCGAAGACTTACAGGCACTATGAAGACTGCAACTTTGCTAACAAATAAAGAACTCGGAAGTAAATGCTGAGAGTAAAGTTGCACTGTTAGAGTGAATCGCAAAAATTGAACAGGGTATTGTAACTTAACACGTAAGTCTTCATTTTATAAAATCTCTAGTCTAAATCAGATGTATAGATACAGAATATTTTGTTGAATTAGCTGAGAGACTAGTGAAATGTGTGGGGTAGCGTGTAGGGGATGTCTGTTTCAAAACTTAATACCGAGAGCTACTGAGTTAACACAGTTTCATAATTTGTCTGAAGGATAAGCATGTTCCAAACGAATTTATAAAGAAATTCTCAGAACTCGACACGTCTTCCCTGAAGGGTACTATATAATAAGAATGCACAGACTCTTTAGAATATTGCACTTACAAACACCACTAATCGGACAAAAACGGCACTAGCTACACTGAGTGTTCTTTATAGGAGTGATTTAGAAAACTTATGTGAGACAAAAGGACATATTAAGAACGCGATGTGCGAGGCCTTTAATGACTTTCGTTGCCATTCACTTTCTAAGAGCCTCAACAAAAATCCAAAGAAATTTTGGTCATATATAAAAAAAAGTTAGTGTTAGTGACACTAATATGCCAGTTCTACAACAAGATGGTCAGGAAGTTAATGACAGCCGCAACAAGGCTACCGTATTTAACACCGAATTTAAAAATTCTCTCACTGAAGAAAACGTGGAAAACATTACAGTTTTTCCACAGCGTATAGAATTTGTGAAGGATCCAGTACGAATTGATAGTGTAGGTATTATAAAGCAATTAAAGCTCCTGAAGTGGGGGAACGTGCCGGGTCCCGATGGTATACCAGAATGGTATACTAGATGAAAACTAGTTACTTACAGCAAACCAACATGGATTTCGGAAGAACAGATCATGTGGAACGCAACTGGCCCTATTTTCACATGACGTAATGAAAGTTATCGATGCAGGATCACAAGCTGATGCAATTTTCTTGGATTTTCGTAAAGCTTTGACTTTGTACCACACAACTGACTTTTAGCAAAGATTAGAGAATACAGAATATCGGATCAGATTTGCGAATGGACATGCGATTTTCTAACTGGTTGGTTACAGTGTGTCTTTGTTGACAGGAAAGCCTCTTCTAAGCTAGATGTTATTTCGGGCGTTCCTCAAGGAAGTGTAGTATCACAACTTCTTTCCTAATTTTTATAAACGATCTTGGTGACAATGTTAATTGCAGGATGTGATCGTTTGCTGATTATGCACTTATTTATAGAGAAGTGAGGTGCTCTGATGATTGATGATTCAGCACGATCTGGATGTTATTTCGGAATGGTGCCATAAATGACAGCTTACACTTAACAGCAAAAAGTGCAAGGCAATGAAAATAAGTAATAAAAAGACACAGTTTGCTCATGAGTACAAAGTTAATAATACAGTTTGTAGTGACACCTGTCACTCCACTTCGGGTCCACGCTCGTGGCAAAGAGACCACTCACGCCATCTGTTAGGGGTTGAATGAGTGTGGGAGGAGATTGAATGAGTGTGAGGGGGGCGCTGCAGTACGGTACTTAAATGAAGCACTTCTTCTTTTTGCATGTGCCGACGGGTTATTGGCTGGGAGATTTGTCACCCAAAAGGATGCTGGGAGTGTGTGGCTGGAGGGACCTGCTCAAAAAGAAGGAAGGGACGCGATCTTTCGTCACCGGGACTTTGAAGAGAGCACGTGGGAGAGCACGCGCCACCACCATTCACCACGTGGGGAGATGTGTTTGTCGGAATTGCGTGTGACAATATTTCATACACTAGGAAATCATCTGAAGCATGCTGGTGAAGTCATCGGACATCTGGTAATGTGTTACGGTTCAATACAGTGCATTTGTTTCTGGGATTAAATTAATAACCCGTTCACGATCCTGGACAGGGAAGCTTGTCAGATAAGAAGCTCTCATGTGTCCAGAAAGAAAACTTTAATCCCTAAATGAGCGGCCGGACAAAAATAATAATAATAATACTGTTTTTGGTTTATTTCAATTTTTTGTATTTAAAATGCTTGTTTATTAATTAAAATACTTTGTTTGGTAAAGGAGCAAATAAATGTTAAATTATATAAATAATTCACTTTGTGCAGTGGAAAACAGATCCCATAGCAGCAGGCTGGTCTGTTACAAGTTGTTGACCCGGTGGATTCCGTGAAGTATCTAGGCGTAACAGTACAAAGCAACATAACTTCCATGGTAGGCAAAGCTAATTCTAAAATACAATTCATAGGTCGTATTTTGAGAAGTCGTAATGCTCATACAAAGGAAATAGTGTACTAAACACTGGTGCATCAACATTTGGATTACTGTTGTGGTATTTGGAATCGATATCAAAAGGGATTGATTGACCAGTTAGAGAAAGTACAGAAGAGAGCCGCTCAATTCGTGACTGCTAGTTACAGTCCTTTTGTGTCACCGAGCTGATACGTGGGTTGGGCTGAGATTGTTTGGCGGACAGATGGCATCGTTTATGTTTGAATTTGTTGAAGAATATGCGAAAATCTTTAATTTACGAGTGCAATGAAATACTTCTTCCGCCAAACTATTTAGGTAGCAATGACAGGATCTGGGAAATAAGATGCCGTACTGATACTTTTATGTATTCTTTCTTTCCTTATTCTGTTCGGGATTGGAATGCACAGATTTAGGATTGGTGTTTAGCACCTTCTGCCACCCACAATATTTGTGAATTGCAGAGTATAGATGTGGATGTAGAGTTAAATCTGAAACTTTATTATTTTTATAAGTCTTGGAAACTGATGGTTTCTTAAAGCTATATATATATATATATATATATAACAGATCTAAATCCAGAAAATTCTTATATGATTACCAAAATGTTTTGTAAATTAAACCTTTTTCTGGCTTTATAGACATACCAGCATTTGCCTGCTGCATCACCAATGCGGACCAAGGTGGTGTTTACCATTTAATATACTTTGTGTTTTGAACACACTGTATGCAAAAATTTAGCAATCTTCATCGACTATGGGCAAGTACATCCAATTATGAAAATTTTATCAATCAAGTGTGGTGGGTGAACAGTAGCTCTCTGGCCTTAGATTAAGAAGTACGCATGTCTGAACCCCTATCCGGCTATCCAGATTTCAGTTTTCCATTGTTTTCCGAAATCACTCCAGCAAATGCCAGCGTGGATCCTTTAAAAAAGGTGATGGCCAAATTGCTTCCAGCTCCTTTCCTCCAGCCATTTCTCACCTCTAAAGAACTTGACAAGGCACAGCCATAAATAAGAGAATATATTATCAGCAACAAGCCTTTCGATTTATTCTCTCTGTGTACATTAGAGATAACTCTTGATTATGGTGAAATTCTAGGTGCTAATTAGACCGATTAACCACCACCATTTAGATTATGAACTACTGGCACAAACAGCACAGAAGATGAGAAGCAAGTGAAGCATAGATAAGTCAAATTTACTAAGACAGCGATATTTACTTAATGTATTTTGGTTAATACAGTTACAATAATATAATTTGTTATTTGTCAACTGGAACATATGTTAGTGTTTTCACATATACTGTGCATTACTCATACAAAACATATTTTCAAAGATTATCTTCTAAAATGTAATCACATGAAAGCACAACAACTGCTGAATAGACATCAAAGCAATTTCATGCAACAACAGAACCAGGATTAAGATAATTTTACGCTAGAATAGAAAGTTACTGAACATGCTGAATACATCCCATTAATGTCCAACAACTCGCAATGACATATTATTTGGGCTCACCTCACATGGACTCCATCACTGATATGTTGCACAAGGTCACCAATGATTTCGTGTTTTATATAGTACAGCATTCGGACCCGTAAGAGAATCCTATGAGAACAGAAAAAAAGAATGAAACATGAAATCAACTACAGGAACTGAACAAACTAAAATTTCAGTTGCTATTTTGTCACAGTTGCTTGGCACATTGTAGGCCTAAGAATTCGTAAATGAAAAGCATGAAAATAGGACAACTTTCTTCACTGTTAGGACAAATGCCACAAATCTATTAAACATTTTTAACCAGAATATTTCAGATGACCAAGGAACCTCCTTAGTACACAAACACACAATATTTAGGTTAAAAACCTTATTCATCTAACGAGGATCAGACCATTTGACAAGTCAAAGTAGAAGATTGTTGCAGTGTAAACAAAAACACATATACATATTGCAATCTGCAGAAAACATCTTTGCAGTGTGGAATGGCTCAGTTATTTCATGCAGACAAAGATGATAATTTTCAATGAGGTTCATAATAAGGTATTACACTCTACTACACAAATTAGTACTTGCAGAAGTTCACAGAAGAATAAAAAAAATGGTAGTAACTTCCCCATTACCAGAGAAGTCACAAATTTCAATATTTTCAACATTTTACAGTTAAATGTATTTTCACCAGACTGGAACCATTGTAGACACTGAAACAGCACCATGAATAGCAGTTACAATTCATGCTGCAACTAGATGCTGTTAATAGGGGAATTACTGGAAAGAAGGTGCTGACATCACACATTTTTCCACAATGGAAACAAAATTTTTGTTTTTATTCATCGATTGCCCTACACTATTCCTGTTTATCATCAATTCCAAGTTTCAAACTTTTCTCAGCAAAAAAGGAAAGAAGCGTACAAAAACAAATAGTATTTTAAACACGGTACTAGGTTTCTTGAGGAAGAGTATACACCCTAAAATTTCTAGCTTTCAATTATATTTGTATTTTTTGTATAGGTTCACAGTGTCATGCAGTCACCAGTGGTAAGGAGTGGTTTATTTGCATATATTAATTTCCATTTTCATTCCCGGCATCACTTATTTCCAATCACCTACCTTGGAACTGCAATGAGAATTTAACTGCCTTAAAACTTAGATATTATTTTAGTTATAAGAAAAATAGAACTGTAAGGCAGTAGACAATGCTGAACACACAAAACAAGAAATGAACATGGTATTACAATACTACAGCTTAAAACTTTATTCATGCAAATAGATACAAGCTCAATAAATCAGTAAAGAGAAAGCAACTAACACTTACCACAGATGATGCCAGGATGGTGCAGAAACAGCAAAAATTTAATGTTACTACAATTTCACAACTGAAACCAATTTTACACCAAATATTCCCTCCCATACGTCCTGTTATCCAAGGCACACATACATGCATCTGACCATCATTCTCTCACTTGGTATTCCGATAATATTACTAAACCAGTAATCAGTTATGGCACATTAAGACTTTTCAATGCCTTTTCCCAGACAGTAAAACCCAACTGCCATATAGTTCCAAAGATCAATGTCCAGTTCTTGTAACTCAGTTTTTCCCAGCCTTGATCTTATTTGCAAAACCAATCCCACATCATACACTGACCAACCAAATATCCATCAGGATGAAGGGTCAGCAGCAAACAGTATTAGCTCAAAATCCTGACCACTCTGTTGCAACAGATACAACACACAACAGTAACAATTGTAATTCTTATTTCATAGATTGCTCTAAAAGAATCCTTCTTACCTCTCTGTAGTGGTGGAAGCTACCAGTACATACTGGGTACTGGGCAACCACCAGGTCTAAATCTGAGACAGAGCATCAGTCTTCAGTAATTCTTACCTAGTCCTCCCACTCATATCTACTTTCCCATCTCTCTTTTCCTCCCTGCAGTAACAAACAGATTTGGACCTTTATTTTAACACATTTTTATGTTGCAATTATTTCCTTTCGCTTTTTCAATTTGCAATGTAGATTTGTTTGTGCAAGTATTTTTTACTTCCACTCTTCCTAATTTATGTTCCTGTTTGAAATTCCCCTCATCAACCTCCTCTGCCTTCATATTTTATCTCCATTATGCATTAAATAGTTAGTTGCTATACAACTCCCACCTTTTCCATGTTCATTTGATAAAGATGGAATTAATAAAAAATAATTCATATTAATTTTGTTCAAGGCTTAATGACTAAGTCAAGATCATAAGAGCAAAGAGTGCAGTTGGGGCAAGTGTAACATATGGTCATTCCCTGATGCACCACTTTTTTTTATAAATTAAGAAATTATACTTGGAATAATTATGTTAAGAAATAATTAATGATTTGTGTATATTTTTTCAAAAATTTATAGTAACGAGTATTTCCACAGGCGGTATGTATAAATTGTATGTTGTTAGAATAATATAAATGTCTTAGTTTTTTTTATTAATATTAGTATCTTTGATTGTTTGGTGGTTGTTAAAAAAGAGAAAGGAGAAAAAGAAAAAAAGTTTGTTAACTAAACCTTAATGTGTGAATTTGTAATAATTATTATTGAATTGAACTTTAGATATGATTAAAAAGAATTGCTACAAGATATATTCACCTGGTGTATTAATTTAAAAGTAACAAGGAGGTTACTCAAGGAAGCAGAACCAATTGTGCCATGATCTTTTTAGAAGACCTATCCTGGCATTTGCATTAAGAGATTTTGGGAAACTACGCAAAACTGAAATCTGGATGGCTGGGCAGGGATATGAATACTCATCCACCCCAATGTCAGGCTCTAGTGTTACAACTCACCCACTAAGCATGCTGTGGAAATTTCTACATGTTCTATTTTTGTGTTTATACCGTTTGCTCACCATCCTGCTGTCACATGTGGTGAGTAATGGTTCTCCTTGCTTTCCTTATTTTTCTTTATACATATATAGCAAGGGAACAAAAGAAACTAGAGAGAAAGTAATAATTAGGATAGTGGAATAAACACCTGGCAGAACAGTGTTGACAGAAAAAGAAATACAAACAAACGTTATGTGGACTGAGGTGTTGTGTAGCCGTTGGAAACACATTCAGGAATGTGGGTGGCCCAGCTATTGGAATATGATGCGACCTTCAGGGTCTCACTGGAACTGAGGTTGTTTAGGAAGTTACAAAGGTTGTTTTCCCCATGTGCCCATATCATAAAAATATTATTAATGAACCTCAAACATGTGAGGACTTTCGGATCGACCCGATCTAAGAATAACCATTTCATATGACCAAGGAAATGTTTGCATAGAGAAGGGCCACTTAAGTATCGATGGCAGTGTCAGTAATTTGATGACAGACACTGACCTTGATGAACAGTAGTTGTTATTAAGTATTATGTGGGAAAGGCTGCTTTGGAGAATGTTAGGAACGGTGTCGATCTATGGAAGGTCATCTGACCTTAACTTCTTGGCACTGATGAATACATTACAACCAGCAAAGCTTCAGAGAAAGTAAATAAAAATAATGTAAATAGCATTTAAGACACTTAAGAAGTAATTTGGAAATAATTAGTTTTCATTTTTTGGATGTATTTTAGATTGGCTGTTGCTTCCAACTTTTTTCATGTGGACTATTAATAAGTGCACTAATATCTTACACCAATGAATCAGGTGAGGGCTTAGTCTTCAAGCATTTTTAGCACTAATCTATAATCAGATATGCCGGGAATCAAACTGTGCTCATAGACTTTAGAGATTCTACAACTTAATTGATGGCATAATTTTAATCACAGTGTTTATCAATGCGTAACCGCTGCATTTTCAACAATTTTGGACAAAATGCTACTGTTGATGGAAGCAGTTTCCTTTATAGATCATACACAACGTAAAAAAGTAATAAAAGAAAAGCCTAGTGCCACAATCAAATTTTTGACACCCTTTTCTCAATTACCCAACATTATGCTTTGTATAAAAATAAATCACCTGCTATTTATTGTACTCTAGGGACCATGTTCAATCTCCCGATGAAAAGCTGCCCAGCAGTTTATGGGTGGTCTGCGTTCATCAAGAGAGATAGAAAATATTGCAAAAACAGTTGATTCCTTCCTTAACAAGAGGGTTCAAAACTCATTTTTAGATAACATCTGAAATATGCAGGTTTTTTGATAGTTACAATATAGTTTTATTTATTTTACAAAGCATCATAGGAGGAAGTCAGATCTTGAAATCACGTTTTCATGGGTGTACCGCTGGATAGTTTTGAAAACACGATATTTTGATGATTAGCTCCATCGTCTTCATCAGGTGTAGACACATCTGCACAGGTCAGCTGACCATCGGATACTGAGACAGCCCAGGTGTCACATCTCCTTATATAGGTCAACTGCTCTCTCTGACGCCTGGCGGCTGGCAGTGAGTGGGCGGGGCTACAGTTGTTCGTTGTGGGCCGAGTAAGTTAATATTGGGCCGTTTGTGGCGGTAACTGAACATGCGTGCCACGCTCTCTGTGTAGAGTTGTCAAGGCTGGTTTCCATGCCTCACTAAGACATAGCCCACTATTTCTGTTGTAGGTATCAGCCAATCAAATTTCAATCGCTTCTTTGACTATGGAATCCCAAAAGTATGAGGTCCTAGCCAATATCGTAACGTTGTTGAAGTCAACCCTGTGGCCATGGTTGTATACATGCTAGGCGATCGCTGACTTGCTATACTGTTCCAGGCGAAGATAGCGTTTATGTTCTTCACACCGGTTTTGTACAGTGCATATTGTTTGACTGATGTAGCACTTTCCACACTCGCACGGGATGCTGTAAATTCCATGAACTCTGAGGCCAAGATTGTCCTTAACTGAGCGGAGGTAACCCCGAATTTTAGCAGGTGGTCAGTAAAAACATTTAATTCAATGCCGTGCGAGAATTCTGTCAATTTCCCCTGAAGTGTTTCCGGCGAAAGGCAGAAAAGCGGTGGCCTCAGGCGTTCCTTCCTGTTGGACTGAATTTTACTCCGTGTTGCAATCAGTTGCTCTTCTTATTTGCCTTTCGGTGTAACCATTCCGCCTGAAGACAGTTCTTAGATGTTCCAGTTCCTGTTGTTGGCTTTCTTTGTCAGAAATCCCCTAGCCCTGTGTATAAGCATATTTAGAACAGTTTGATGTTGCACAGGATGGTGATAACTCGTGGCTCCCAAATATTGGTCCGTGTTGGTTGCTTTTCTGTATACACTATGTCTTAGCGTTCCGTCCGGCTTTTTTTCAATTAGAATGTCGAGGAAAGGTAGGCGGCCGTCTTTTTCCAGTTCCATAAGCTCAGTCGAACAGGCAGTTTGCACCATCCTGGCAGAGACAGCGGAGGAGATCTGCAGAGAGACCTGCCGAGTCTTGAATAAAGAAAAAACCACTAAAACCAACTAGAGAGGAGCGGGAAGCACTTCGTGCCTTGCGTCAGAACAACGAAGTTGTTGCCTTATCGGCGGACAAAGAAAATGCTACGGTACTGCTTACAGCAGAACAGTACGAGAGGAAGATGAGGAACGTCTTTGATGATCCATCCTATCGCCGTCTAGACAACGATCCTACCAGCAGGATTGAGATAAAAGACTATGGCTTTATTGAAGAAAGCTAAACTTTCTGCAGAGATCAACAAGAAACTCAGACCTCATGCTGCCAGACCACCTCGGCTATACGGCCTGCCGAAGATACACAAAGAAAGCGTTACCACTGCGACCAATTGTCAGCAATATTGGAGCTCCAACTTATCCTCTGGCAAATTATCTGACCCGTCTTTTGTGTAATTCGGTCGGCCATTGTGACCACCATGACAAGAATTCCAAGGAATTTGTCAAGACCATGAAACTGAAGGACTCTGACATAATGGTGAGCTTTGACATTGTTTCATTATTCACCCGCATCCCGTTGAAGGACACGCTGGAGCTGATATGCCAACAATTTGAACCAGCCATAGTGGAACTTTTCAGACATGTGCTGACGTCCACATATTTCACTTACTTAGGGGAATACTACGAGCGAGTGGACAGCATTGCCACGGTATCACCACTTTCTCTTGTAGTCGCCAATCTAATCATGGAGTATGTTGAAGAAAAAGCTCTGGAAACTGCGATTCTCAAACCGAAATGTTTTTCCACTATGCTGACGACACATTAGTCGTGTGACCCCATGGCATCAAGGCTTTAAATGAGTTCTTAGAACATCTTAATGGAATGCATCCCAGCATAAAGTTCACAATGGAACTGGATAAGGTCGGCCGCTTACCTTTCCTCGACATTCTAATTGAAAGAAAGCCGGACGGAATGTTAATACATAGCGTATACAGAAAAGCAACCCACACAGACCAATAATTGGGGGCCACAAGTTTTCACCATCCTGTGCAATGTCAAACTGTTCTAAATATGCTTGTGCACAGGGCTAGGGGATTTCTGACAAAGAAAGCCAACAACAGGAACTGGAACATCTAAGAACTGTCTTCAGGCGGAATGGTTACACCGAAAGGCAAATAAGAAGAGCAACTGATTGCAACACGGAGTAAAATTCAGTCCAACAGGAAGGAACGCCCGAGGCCACCGCTTTTCTGCCTTTCGCCGGATACACTTCAGGGTAAATTGACAGAATTCTCACACAGCATAGAATTAAATGTTTTTACTGACCACCTGCTAAAATTCAGGACTACCTCCGCTCAGTTAAGGACAATCTTGGCATCAGAGTTCATGGAATTTACAGCATCCCATGCGAGTGTGGAAACTGTTACATCAGTCAAACCATGCGCACTCTACAAAACAAGTGTAAAGATCACAAACACTATCTTCGCCTGGGACAATATAGCAAGTCAGCGATCGCCTAGCATGTATACAACCATGGCCACAGGGTTGCCTTCAACAACGTTACGATATTGGCTAGGACCTCATACCTTTTGGATTCCATAGTCAAAGAAGCAATTAAAATTCGATTGGCTGATATCTACAACAGAAATAGTGGGCTATGTCTTAGTGAGCCTTGGCAACTCTACGCAGAGAGCGTGGCACGCATGTTCAGCAACCGCCACAAATGGCTCAATATTAACTTCCTCGGCTTGCAACGAACAAATGTAGCCTGCCCACTCACTGAAAGCCGCCAGGCGACGGAGAGAGCCATTGGCCTATATAAGGAGGTGCGACACCTGGGCTGTCTCAGTATATGACGGTCAGCCGATCTGTTCAGATGTCTCGACAGCTGGTGAAGACGACGGAGCTAGTCTTCGAAATATCGTGTTTTCAAAACACTATCCAGCGGTAGACACGTGAAGACTTTCAAGCATATGCCTGGAAAGTCTCCCTTCTTACATCAAGTCAAATCTTGTACTCAAGTAACTCATATAATTTGTCCCCCTGGTTTGCAGACAAGAATGTCACAAATGCAGTGGGAAATCCAATGTGGCCGTGAGTTTCAGAAACAAGTTAAACAACTGATGATTGGCAGTTGCTATTTAAGATAACAGCTAGTGGTGCAATTTATGAACGTCGGTAGTAAAGGCTTGTCTAGGGTTTTACTTTATTGGACTGACAGCTTTCTAGTACAACTGTAACTAAATAATAGTAATTTTGTGTTTTATTAATGACCTAGTGATAGAGTTTATTACCAGCTACTCAATCCATCTCTGCCACAGCCAGCTATACTTGTAATCGTATCAAGTAATACAGAAACAATGGGAATCACAACAATGCAGAATGCCAAAGGTGAATGTCAGTTTAAATGCAGAACAATTTCACTTCAATTCACTGTAATATAACACTGTTGGTACCTATTCCACTAAACATTTCAACTACCAGAAATAACATATCTTTAAAAAGATACTAATTTTCAAACACTTTTATCCCTATTTCTCAGTGTCACATCAAAACGTACCATACGTTACTCTTGGGACCAAAGCTGTAATTGTTCAAAACCCTATAAAAAACTGAGCAGTACAGCTTGCATTTAATACCAGTAGACAGATTTTTTTAAAAAAATCTGTTTATATATTAACAGTGCCCTTGCAGCTGTATTATATACTTTCTGCCTTCAGATCAGCCCCAGAAGACCAAAGGCAACCAATGTCTAATGTACAATCATAAGGACTGGAGGGCTAGTGGTCAACCCGTTTTAGAACCAGATTTGTGAGATCTGGAGCATTTAACCTGTAGGAGCAATGTTTATGTTACTATTTGTCTGCAAAACATGTAGCTTGTGTTCTGTATGATAAATGTATTTTTTGTTTGTGAAATGTGTAGTTCACGAGGTGGAAGCGGGTTACTTGCAATCAGGCCAGTATACGGGTGCCAGGACTCTAGCCTAGTTACCTTCCCAGAACATTGTGGTTCTACATTAAAATGTGTAACCACACTGGAGGATTGCATTATAATTACATAATACTTAAATACCATACCTCAGAGTAGTAAATGTCTAAGTCCTACTAACTAACAATAGCCCATGACAGAAAGGAACAAAGGAAATACAAAACAATATTTTAAAAAAATCAAGGATTAAAGAGATGAATAAAATTCTTACTTATTTGAATGCCTGCTAAGATGTTTTTTGTAATTGCTTTCCAAAAAAATATCTCCATCATATTTCTCATGTCGACTCCAATCTGTAGGATCAAGCATTTCATTTGGGTTCAGTGAGCGTGATTCTTTCTTGAAAAACTTTTTATTTTTCCTCCCACGTGGTATAGGGGCATTTAAACCTGAACAGAGCCAAGAAAATTAATTACATCATCACAATTGAAAAATCGTAAATTTGTTGCATTTTTTTTCACATACCCATGTGATTCCTCTGTATCCTTGATTCACCATTTTCTGATGGTGAAATAAGATCCCAAATGAATGTTCTAATTTTATCATCTCCTCTGTAATATCTCAAACAGTAGAGTAACTGAAACAATAAAACACACATAGCTCTAAGTTGAATCAAAATTCTATTTTGAAACTATAGTTATTTGTTTTAAATTATCAGAGAAGTAATTTTAACTCATTACGAACTGAAAGTCCGTTCAGTATTAGCATGGCAAGTCATCATTGCAAAAACTAGTCCAATTCAATATCAGTCTCATGACCTGAAAATTTATGTATGAAAAACAGTTTTGGAAAATGGGGGAAATATTTCAATTGCAGCAAAAGATTTAAATATTATTGTATCTATTCTGAATATGCCAAACACAATTAAAAATAAATGAACAGAAGTAGAATAAATTATCTAATACACAACAGACTTACAATAACTCTTGCACAATCTTCAATATCACTTTCTCGCCAACCACGACGGAAATGACTGTGTGTAAGTATTTCAGACCAGCGGCCCCATCTGAAACAAAATTGCAAATTACAACATACAGGTACATATCACAACAAACACAGCACACTTCTTCCAAAGTTATGTATGACTAAGGAGAACGGGAAAGTAATTTTCAAATTTAAATAGCAATTTCAATTAAGCACCTAATAATATATATAGTTTCAGAACTGGCAGTGCTGCCTGCCGCATAGGAACAAATATTAACCTGACAAAAATTCTTCCCTGGTGTTCTGCCAGATCAGTTCTTCCATGTGTGACGTTTTAACAGCCTCTGTTATCTTCATCAGGCAAAAATGTCAAAGTTGAAACTGCGACAGCAAGAGAGAGAGACAACCTCCGAGAATAATTTTTGTTGTGTGTACGCTGGGAGAGATTCAATTCTCACAGGTATTAACCAGTTTCAATTACTCATCAACCAGTAAGCCTGCCTTGTTCTCCAGGACACCAAGACAATATGGCACTTGACATGGGATAAAATGGTTTCATTCCAAATGGCAAAAGGAAACTTCACTATATGGAACCCAAGTCCTAGGTTAAATTTCGAACATCCCACCATAACACATCGAATGAGGGCATATGAAACTGCTGATGGTAATTTTTCTGGCAAACAATGACATTAAGTTACATGCCCGCCAACATGTTACCAAGGGAAATGATGAATAATTTACCAAAAATGTTGAAAGAATTTAAAGTGAAAATTTGTAGAGGACAAATGTAGGTGGGTGCAGGAAAGGGAGAGGATGGGTGTGTAGGGAAATTGCCACTGGAGCATGTCCTCCATTGCAATTAAATTAATTAATTAATGTTTCTCAGAACAGTATGTCTAACACTGACAATTCGCGCACAGCAGCTACAACACAAAATGCTTGCTCTTTTACTGAAGTGTACGAAAAGTAATTCTCAATGACATGATGCAGAGTAGTGTATAAAAGTTAGAATATACTTAAAAGACAAATTACTATGCATCCTAGAAGAAATTGCAACATTTATACTGAATTTTATTCTGCATTTTGTAAGAGAAGATAAATTAAGAATTCTTAAAATAATCTTAATAAATGACAATTGACTTGATGGTTGGTTCAACACCTGCTCCAGAAGAGTTTATTGTTTCCAAGATTATTGTAAATTTTTTGTTACCATTACCAGTGGCATAGAATAAATATCAATGCTTTCAATCTCCTCAAGTATAATATTTTTATTTCCATCGGCAATGTAAGCCTTGCAATAATCCTACACACATTTGTTTGGTTTAAAAGCACACTGGCAGATTTGAAAATAATTTTTTCAGCAAACTAATCAGTTTAAGATCCAAGTTGAATGAAGGAAGTCAAGTGAAATAAAGCCAAATGTTCTGCTGACAAAAATTCCACTGATCTGCTTATCTTGAAGTTTTTTGTGGATTACTTTTTTCATCTGTAGTAAATGATGGATACTTTCGCCTTTTATAACTAAGAATATCCTTAATTAAGTTTGCCACACACAAAATATTCTGTGTCTATTCTTGATAATATCCGAAAGTTCCGTTTTTTCATCATCCAACTGAGTTTAGATCCTGCTGTTCTACTTCAGACATTTGTTTATATGAACTCTGTCAAACAATAAGAGAAAGCACATTTATCCAGTGTTAAAGATTAGCTGTAATTCTTTTTCATGTTGTACTAGTTTCACCTGGCATGAGTTGCAATGCCTCTATTTCTTTCTACTTGTACAAATTAAATGAAAGACAATGATTTTAACACATTAAATTAAAATGGAAAAAGTTTGTTCTAGAGCTTTGAGATATACAATATTTTTGATCTTTTATCTTCTGTTTTAAAGCGTGCAAAGTTACATCAAAATCGGATATGAACTTTGGGTTTGTATAAAGAACATTAGCAAAAATTAAGGGCCGTAAAGGGAAAAACGGGTGAATTTTTGCAAACCAAATTTAAGAACTGTTTTGCTCTTTGTTTTAAAATAAGCGAAGTTATATCGAAATTGTATGTGAGCTGTTAAGGGTGGCAAAAGGGAAACACGGGAAAGTTTTTGCAAACCAAAAATAGAAAGTGTTTTTCTCTTTGTTTTAAAGTATAAAAAAAAAAACCTCAGCCAACGACCAGAAAGTTAGTTGGCTACTGATGAAGGGAGCATACTAAGTCACTGATCATATATAAATCTTAAAAATTCCTTCTACTACCGGAATTTTAAACTCAAATTGGACCCAGAAACTGTTGAAAGCAAGAGGTGTAAGGTAACCTAAAGCTTTGTAACTTCATATCAAAATCTGTTCATAGAGCAGTAAATTTGTTCGAACAACATTGTAAATCAAGTTAAAGAGACAGTTTCTTAAGTAATTTGATTGAGATATTAGGGTAAAGACTCATTCATAATCAGAATGTAGTATTAAAATTTCACATAATGGAGTTCAAATTAATTAGGAAAACATCACGTTCATTTTCAATTGGTTTTTGAATTTGTGCCACAGTTTCGCTGATATCTGAAAAAGAAATAATTAAAATTCATCCCACGATGGCAGTTGCCACCAGAAGTTTGTTAGAATTCAAATTCTAAGAGGGAGAGGGTGAAATTGTAAATCGATGAAAAAGCTATTAAAGAACTGTCATTGCAGTTAAATAGTGATGATATTTTATTGAAGAGTTAAAGTAGAATCGTTTAAAGCAATTCTCAGTGCTACAGCTTAAATACTTCAGGAAATTTCTATGATTTGAATTCACATTTTTCATTCACCCAGATTAAAATCAGTAACAAAGTGGATCTTGGTAACAAATGAAAGAGGAACAAAATTGAATTAAGTTAAAGGTCATTTCAGCTGCATAGCTCTAAAACTTCAAGAGTTATAAACATTTTTGGAATTGTGAAGAAAATAGTTTTTTTTGTGACTAAACTAGAACAGCTATAGAAATTTTCATTACGATGAGTTTTGACATTTAGAACCTTGGCTACCTACTGTAAAAATTTCAGATTGATAGGAATTTATTTAGTGACTGAAGATTTTCGACGTCGCAATGCGAACCCGAAGAATCTACTTTCTCCCGCTCCAGGAGGACATGCTTATAAATAGGCCACAGGACTTCCTAGTGGCAGTTCATGAAAAACTGTTGGCCAGTCACCACGCACCTCTGTGGTGTGTCTGGGATCGCTTGTATGTGTATATGTGGATAATTTTGTGTTTAAATATCTTTAATTTTCATTTATGAGCATTTATGTGTCGATTTTGATTGTTTTTAAATGTTTAAGTATTGTTAAAAAATCTGTCGGAAGACTTTGTAATATTCTGGCACTTTCTATGGGACTTGTATAAGTGAGTGGCAGAGATGAGTTTTGAAACAGTTTTACGCAAACAATTTTTACGTATGCAAGGAGCCTTGTAGTTCAGTACTGTGAGAGTGTACAGCAGAATTGTCTTTGAATGCAGTATTGGATGTAATCGCTGGAGCTTGTGTTTATATGTGCAACCAGTATCTTGGGCTAATTATTTTATAATTAAAAAAACCTGATATACCCATCAGCACATTTGTGGCATAGCGGAGTAAAGTAGTTTGATACTAGTTTGAATATAAACTGTTAAAAGATTCATGTACTAGTTAAGTGATATTTCAAGCTAATAAATTAAAAGGAATTGTTTGGAAACATTTGCACAGTATTGGTGCTTAAAAGAAGTAATTGTTTAAAAAAATCTTGAGCCCTCCAAAAATTGTCAAGAAACAACGTGTGCAGCTGCAGCCCTTGACTGTTGTTGGTATTACCTTAACTCAGTTCATCACAGCCATAGGTTCACATTACAATTCAAGTCAAAGTTAGTTGAAAAGTATCTTAAATCTCGATTTGTAAGTTAGAAGATGTAAACGATTTAGCTGATTTTGGAGTGGCTATTGGAGCATTGTTGAATGAACTGTAGAGTATGTGGCAGAACCTGTGATCTTTTCAAGAGTCAAACAGATTTATTAAAATGCACCTGGTTGTTTGGTAACCTTTATATAATGGTGAATAAAAAAGAAAAGTAAACATCAAACAATCTATGTTATCATTCCATAGTTTTGGAGCACCCATCGAGTAAACCATAATTCTGCCAATGTAAGGTGAGTCAAGGTTTCTTGTCCTGTGACAGCTTTTGAAGGAACTATTTCAGCATTTGCCTGGAGTAATTATCAGAAACCAAGATCTGGATTTCTGGAGAGAGATTTGAATCTCCGTTAAGTGCCAGGCCTACTGGACTAGTAGCTGATCTCTAAACTTAAGGCCTAATGTGAAAATACTGAAAAAGCAAGAAATTGCTGCCACCAGCACAAATGTGGTGAGATCGAACAAGTTTTTAATTCATTCATAGCTTCCACATGAACTTCATGTTTCGACACATAATACCCCAGTTTAAACACTCAATTCTAGCTGTACGTGCACTTCCAGATAAAAGTGCACAGTTCTCTTTACCTATGCCCTTTCCGATGTTGTCAGTGGGTGACCAAAGCACAATGTGCCAGCTCCACATTAATACATCGGAACCTACAGAAATTGTCCTTCAGCTTGGAATCTGGTACACATGTTTTTAGGCAGTAATATTTCACTAGAAGTTGTAACATAACAAGCGTCTGCGCCATGTAATATCTATAGCAGACGCCATCTGTTAATAATATATCATCTTTGAGTAGCAGGGAGTCTGTCTTTGACTTCCGTCACAGAAGGTCGCACGGAGTAACATTTTCGGTCTAACAGTTGAAAGTGTGGCGGACTTGGAAAACTGTATTATGTAGACGTGCAACTAGTGGAACTTATGATTTGAAATAGAATGTTTTTAAGTGACTGCATGGTGTTAAAAGAACGTTAATGAGTGAGGAGGATTTTGTTGGCATTTGAAACTCTTGTATCCCACGAACTTGTGATCTTTGAGAAGTTCGATTCCTTATCTTAATTATTAAGTTTGGTGGTGGTATTTTCCGTCGGGTTGTACTAGCAGAATTTAATGACTAGAATAAAGTTTTGTGTGTGGAAGTTGCTCATAAACTGTGGAACTATTTCCATTTCATTAACCCGGCGATAGAATAATACCTAAAACCTAGCGATCGCGGCAAAAGAACCCTTTATTTAATTAATGAGCACTTATGTGTTCTATAAGGGACTGAATAATTTAAAATCAGTATTCAACAGCTAGCCGTCATAGAGACAGTTAGCCTACATGGCGACCATGACAGGACATATGGTGAAATAGGCATCTGGAGGAGAAATAAACTTTCGATTCCCGAGAATACACACGGGGATAAAGAGGAAAGAAGATAAATTACGGCAAATTACGAACAAGACGACAATTGAACGCGGAGACGACAATAGTCAAAGTGAAAGATATACCACCACAGCACCACGAGGCGGTGAGTCAAAGACCTCGAGTGAAGATAATCTACTTTGAGACCAGTTGGAGGTGGCGCAGCCCAGTGGAGGACAGATTAACTAGAAGAGCATTTCCGAGCGGAGCCGAGAGCAGACGACAGGCGGCCGACGTCTATGCAGAGCGGACTTTCACGAGTGTGTTCGGGACCAGCCGAAGGAAGCCGGGCGGGAGCAGCTGAACCGAGCCAACCCGAGGGGAGCCGAGCAGACCTGAGTGAAGACACGGAAAGCTAAGTGTGGGATGGCTGCTGCTTGCAATTTGCTGCCAAGCGTCTCTCCCTATCCGTTCTGTTCTTTTAATTTTTTTTCCCTGTAATTTCGCGTCACACATAGGAAGGAAAACCGAGTTTGGTTTTTCTCTCCATTTCCAATTCCTTTGTCATTCTAGTGACACTTACTGCATACTGACAATCCAGGCGCTGGAGTATTTACGCTGCAGAAGTAGTTTGTTTCCAGTTTGTGTGCATTTAATTCTGGTATGATGAACGCGTTTTGTGAATAGCAGCGTTGTGTTGATTTTATTTGCTGTGAGTCGAAGGGGGAAAGTAAAGTGACTGAGTGATTATCTTTATTGCCTTTTCCCACTGGATTTGTAAGACAAACATACCGAAAATGGGTGACGAAACGGAGTCAAAATTGGCTGAAATGCTGGCTAGGTTTGCTGAAACCCAAAATGATAAATTTGATTCTAAATTCGACTCTTTAGATAAATCCCTTAATAATAAATTTAATTCTCAATTTGACTCTTTTGATAAATCCCTTAATAATAAATTTGATTCTAAATTTGACTCTTTTGACAAATCCCTTAATGGTAGACTCGAAGTAATGGGAAAGGACGCAGAGGTTCGTCACGCTAGCTTAGTCAAGGAGCA
The DNA here is from genome assembly GCA_031002005.1 of Vandiemenella viatica. NCBI lineage: Eukaryota > Metazoa > Arthropoda > Insecta > Orthoptera > Morabidae > Vandiemenella > Vandiemenella viatica. The sequence goes on along the minus strand of JARYHS010008075.1, from coordinate 66,923,451 downwards.
GAAATTGCACATAGCAGAGTTAGAAAGAAAACTTGAAGAGTATAGTGTTAGGTGTGTTGGGCGGACGGAGGAGTTGTCCTCTCAAGTTTCCAAGTTAGAACAACAGGTTAAGCATGAGACAAGTGGTTTGCGCCAGGATACCGATGCCTTACAGGCGCAATATTTACAGTTAATAGAAAAAAGCGACAGTCAGAGTCATAAAATATGTTTGATTAAGGATGCCATAGACATGTTGGGAAGGTTGGATGTCCAGGAGGAGAGGATGAGGAGAGAGAGATCGAAATTCCAGAATGGGTATAGACACCTTCAGGATAGGAGTACACGAGCAAGAGGTTACTGGAGAGAAGAAGGAAGGAATAACCGACAAGGACCGCTAAATACATACCAACACGGGGCCAGGCAGAGAAACAATTTTGGGCCGAATAACCAAGCTGGAGAGCCAGAAACTAATAATCAACACCAACGGTACCATGACAACCAACCTCATAACAGAGAACAGAGGGTAGCCACAGCAGCTGCGAGTGGCGAAAATTGTTTAAACTAATTTCTGCCACTGTCGCGGCCTCATCAGGGGCAGAACCGGTTAAGAGGCCAAATGCAGACGTAATTTCACATAACGGAAGCGGAGGATTAAGGAAGAAGAAAATTCAGGAAGAAGTCTTTATGACACTATGCTAGGTAATGTCTTAAAGGATGAAGATGAAGCAAATTGTAAAGGTATTATGGCCGCGGAAACAGACGTTCAAGAGTGTCAAGAGGAGTTTGTGGAGAAAAATATAAAAGAGAAAATTTTTGAAGTAGCAGATGAAATTTTTTTGTGATACCCTTGCGAAGGAGAAGGCTAAATTACGGGAGAATGAGGTTATAAAGATTGAAGTGGAGGGATTTTTATCTGTAACTACCGGAGAAGTAAAGTTGGATAGAATTAAAGCAGTACGACAGCCATATGGCTTAGATAATAGTAACTGGAGCGGGAGCAGTGGCCGACAGTCGGCGCGTAGCAGCATTTACCGGGGCACTGTTGGTACCCGGGCCACAAAATATTCTACCTCCGCAACACTAGCGAGCGCGGAAGCACAAGTGTGCGAGTTAGGTTACGCACTCGAACGTAATAATGTGGCAGAATCAGTCATTTGTATAGCGAAACAGTCCCAGTTTGTAAGTGAGAAGTATAAAATTGACAGAAAATACATACGTTGGAAAACTAGTGAGAAGAATAAAACTGACAGAAAATCCATAAGGTGGAAAACTAATGAGCGTGGGCAAACAAGTGTTAAATTACCCGATTGTGACCAGACGAAAAAAAAAAGTAATCATATCCTGTTATTTCTATGTTTTTTTCTCAATTATCAATCCTGTTTTTGAGAGAAAATCTCTGTACTACTATAAATCCTACTTTTCCCTTACCTTCGAAGGCGCGAACAGCAATATAGCAGCGCGAATAAGTGTGGTAAAGTGAGTGAAGTGATGCGTGTGAGGTGATGCTTTGGAGCATAAATGTGTACAGGTCATTGACCTGAGTGCAGCTTGTGTTTATATCGGAAGCAATGCTTCTGACAGCAAGTTGCTCAACTTGCAACTGAATACCAATTCATGCTTTTATTTTTCTATTTTGTGTTCTGTGGTTTTTTTTTTCTCTTATGTTTATTGTGTCTGATTTTTCTTGTGTGTAATATTTTTCTTATATGTTTCTTGAACTTAATGTGTAAAATATTGTCAATGTAAAACGGAAAACCACAAGAGTAGAATTTAAATTATTTTATTTCTTTTTTTCTTGTTCTGACAATTGATCATGTCAGACCTGATCAATTATCACAAGGTGTTAGGTGGGGAGTGTAACATAACAAGCGTCTGCGCCATGTAATATCTATAGCAGACGCCATCTGTTAATAATATATCATCTTTGAGTAGCAGGGAGTCTGTCTTTGACCTCCGTCACAGAAGGTCGCACGGAGTAACATTTTCGGTCTAACAGTTGAAAGTGTGGCGGACTTGGAAAAGTGTATTATGTAGACGTGCAACTAGTGGAACTTATGATTTGAAATAGAATGTTTTTTTTTTTTAAGTGACTGCATGGTGTTAAAAGAACGTTAATGAGTGTGGAGGATTTTGTTGGCATTTGAAACTCTTGTATCCCACGAACTTGTGATCTTCGGAGAAGTTCGATTCCTTATCTTAATTATTAAGTTTGGTGGTGGTATTTTCCGTCGGGTTGTACTAGCAGAATTTAATGACTAGAATAAAGTTTTGTGTGTGGAAGTTGCTCATAAACTGTGGAACTATTTCCATTTCATTAACCCGGCGATAGAATAATACCTAAAACCTGGCGACCGCGGCAAAAGAACCCTTTATTCAATTAATGAGCATGTATGTGTTCTATAAGGGACTGAATAATTTAAAATCAGTATTCAACAGCTAGCAGTCATAGAGACAGTTAGCCTACAAAGTGTTTAAAGTAAGCCAATATATGCAAACGAGGCAAATTCACTCAAAATGTAGATAGATATATACATGTTATTACATAAGAAATACACACTAATAGTCGTAGATATTTATTTTACGTGTTTTAAGTCTTCATTGTTGAATAAAAATTTCCACATGCAATCAGCAACATTTACAATTTCTTTATGCATAGCTCACATGCTGCATTTCTTGCAAAGACATATAGCATGGCAGCCTACCTTCCAGGATGAATGATGGTTTATAACGTAATTAAAGGTTGATACAGAGCATTTAAGTTAGTTTAATATTTTTGCTACTGACAGTTTTGGTTAGGTTGAAATTCAGCTTGGTCCAAGAATTAAGAGTAAGAAACACCTGAAGTAAATAACAACACATAATAATAGGTATTTCTTGCGTAACAACATCTACCTGTATTATGAGTGATTTTACTTCATTTCCACATATTTGAAGCTTACTTTCTACACTTTTAGTCAACACCTGCCAAATTTCAGAGCAATAGGACCATTTTTGTAGGTTCCAATGTATTAACATGTTACCGAAATGCCTTAACTACATCAACTGATCCTGTCACAATGATGTAGTTGAGAGGTAATTCTCAGATAAGAACTGGTAAGAAATATCTAATTTAAACTTCAAACAACGTCAAAATCCATCAGCTGAACTTTCTGCTATTCTTGAACCACTAAATTTTGCCACTGAAGATGCAAATGAAAAAAGTGGTGCTTCCGATTGTCATTCTTCCCTTTAGGAAGTGCCTAAATCATCCCATTGTTGCAGTTACTATGGAACTACATAGTTGTGGTATGCAAAGAATTTATTTTTTCTGCTTATAAATTTATGCCTCCTTGAAATCAAAGACATTAGAGGCAGACACAAATAATAGGCCACAGAGGTATCAGTGGAAATACAAACACACATTGTAGCATAAGCACTATAAATCTACATAAAATAAAATAAAAAATTTAAGAATTAAAATTATTTTCAAAATTTAAACAATATTCATCACATTATTTTAAACCATAAGGCAGCCACATGGCAAAACAAATGCAAATGAGAATAATAAAAGAACTGAGAAAATAACTCTATTCTTAAAAAAAAATTAAAGATGGAGAAACAAGAACTTGCCCAAATGTCAGAAGTCCTCGTTCTATTTTGAAACATTCACTTCTTGCCCAGCTGCCATACACAATTTCACCCTCTCTAGGAAGATAGTCATCACATGGAAATTTTATTTTGTGCTTCTTGCCATGTTTCTTGTGCCTACGCCCTGAAAAATAAAAACAATAAAATAAGAGGCTCATGATACTTTTCTAATGATTTAATAACCAAAGATCCACTGCAATTCCAAAGATTTCGTTATTAATAAAGTCTATAAACCAACATTTCATCCTGAACTAATGTTCAGTATGGGCAAATAACACCACTAGCACAGAAGTATATAGCAGTCATAAGTGGTAAATTAGATTCTACTATTGTATCCTTAGCAGAAAGCAAATCAACAGATCACTTTTGACAGTCACGCTTTGCAAGAACAAATCAGTGACAGTAGAAATACTACCAAAATACATTATTATGCTATGGGAACGGACTGACAAGGTGCAAGTTGCACAGTTCATGAACTAAGTAATAACCAGAGTAATGCAGTGTGTATTACTCTGCTTATTGCTTAGTTCATGAACTGTGCAGCTGAGAGTTGTATGAAAATTTATTGGTCTAACAGCAAAACAACTATAGTGTCAAAACTCAACATATACCCTGGAAAATAAATAAATTTATTCCAGCAATTCATCAGCGTCATTAACTCAACTCTTTCTGTTCCAAAATAGTTTTCTACGAACATCACCATCACAAGAAACCAGTGAAGAAGAGTTTATATTTTCAGGTAAGAGAAAAAAACTAGGCAAAAAAACTTTGGAAGAAGGCAGATGACAAAAAATATTTTATAAGAAAACACTTGAATATTACATTCCCTTGTTTTGATTAGGAATATTTTGGTGAAAAATATATTTTGGTTTTGTCAAAGCTCTCTGTTTGCTGAGATAGCAGTCTTAACTATTGGTGGAACTGACACTAAGATGTTAGTTGGCATCAGCTGGGTGAGCAGATAGCTACCATCTGAATACGGAAAGGCACTGCAGCCTCAGGCATATGGAAGCCAAGTTGAAAATACAAAGACGGGATACATGGATGTTAAATTCAAGAAAAGCTTCCTTCGTTGTCATACAGGTGAACTTGACTCAGTAGTAAAGAGCACAATTTCATTTAGGGATTTCTATGAAAATAAAGAAATTAGTATAATAGGAACTACCATTTTCTACCCTAATAAATTTATATGCCTCAGATTTTCATCGTAGACTGGGGTTTCCAGCTTTATCTAAGAAATCACAAATTATGATGGGAAAATGAGCCACCACCTACCTTTACCTTGGGGTAGATTTCTGGGGTGATAAAGAATAAATCAGGGTGCTGGCTGCTTACAGCAGTGGACGAATGACAGATGAAGATGAGGCTCTTGGGGAGAAATTAAATTCATTCTCAGATTTCAAAGGTGACAATATAATGGTCATTGTTGGTGGGGATTTAAATTTACCAGGAGGAAATAAGATTAATAACACAAGGGAACAGAGATTGACAAATATGTTAATAAGGGAAAAAGGATTTACACAAGTGGTAGAGCAAAACACTAGGGGACAAAATATTTTGGATATACTCCTAATAACGCCCAATGATAATCTAGTGGGGTGTCAAGTAATCGAAGGAATAAGTGATCATGAAGCAGTTCTGATGGATATTAGAGGATTCAGTAAACCAGCAGCCAAAATTGAAGGGGGAAATAGGCGCAATTATAAAAAGGCACAGATTTCAAATTTCAAGAGATATTTCAGGGAACATTTCAGAAAATGGAAAGAAGGCACAAGTACAGTAGAGTTATGGCGAGAAGAATTCAAGGAGATAATAAGAAATGGAGGAAAAATTTATTCAAATGCAGAAAATAAAGAGAAATAGTGAACCTGTGTACTATAATAGGGAAGTGAGGAGGTTAAAGAGGTTTGTAAGAAGAGAACATAACAGAGTTAAGAAAGAGCAGAGTAGTAGGGAATATTTAAAACAATTAAACAAGGACTTAATAATAGCAAAGAAATTGGCTAAAGCTTGGTTTATGAACAGTATTGTCAGTGCAGGATCATTGACTGATGCATCTAGAAATTTCTATGGCTATATCAGTAAACTGAGGGGAAGGGAGGGTGTTGAGACGCTTATAGATAAGGATGGAGAAAAAGTTACTGAGGATTTGAAAAGGCAGAGATTTTAAGTAGCTGGTCCATTAGGGAGAATGAATCAGAAACAGGAGGGTCTAATTTGAAGAACTAGCTTAACAACACAATTAGAAATGAAGATACCAAAAGAATTGAAGTTCATCCTGAGGAAATCTTGAAGGAAATAAGAAAGCTGAGAAAACATTACATGGCTAGCGTAGATAATATTACTACAGATATCTTACTGATAGTCAGATGTGACATTGTACCTTATCTTGAAATATTATTTAAACCGAGTCTGGATACTTGCTGCTTACAGAGGACAGGAAAAGTGTCATAGTAGTGCCGGTACATAAAAGAGGGGTGAGAAATAGAGTCGAAAATTAAAGGCCAATCAGTTTGACATCAGTGGTAGGTAAATTAATGAAAAGACTGATATGCAAACACATCAGAAATATATGTGAGGAACATGGCTTTAGGCAAGGATATTCATACGAATCTCAGTTGGTGGGATATATGCAAGACATTTCAGGGAGGCCACATTGATAGTGTAGCACTAGATCTGTCAAAGGCTTTTGACAGAGTGAGCCATAAAATGGTAGTAAATAAGGTAAAAACTATTGGAGTGGATGAGAAAGTGATTTGCTGCGTAGAAGAATTTTTAAAAGGTAGAAAACTAAAAGTTAGGGTAGGAAATGCAGAATCAAAAGAAGTGAAAGTAAAAAAGGGAGTGCCACAGGGTAGCGTATTGGGACCATTGGTATTCATTATTCTAATGAATAATTGTGTTGATTGTTTACTATATGAAATTGGACTGTTTGCAGATGACATAATGCTATATAAAAGGATCAAAATGTTAGAGGACTGTAAACAGTTGCAGGGTGATCTGGACAGGATATCTGGTTGGGTTGGTAAACATGGGAAGAAGATAAATGAAAAGAAGAGTCAGCTTATTAGATACACATAAAAAAACTAAAGGTTGATTATATTTATATAAGGTGGGCGAAGAACTGATCGTTGAAGACCTGAAATGTAAATATCTTGGCACTACAATTGTTTACAAGCATAACTGGGCAGGACACATTGGACAGGTGATAGGAAAAGGTTTCAAAATTCTGCACTTGTTGGAGAGAGTGATGAGGGGATGTATGAGAGAAGTAAAGGAACTAGCTTACAAAACTTTCACCTATACTATTGCTCGAATATGGTAGTGTAGTATGGAACCCACATTTTGAGTACTAAATACAGTAGTTGGAGAGGGTGCAAAAAAAGGGATGCTGAATTTGTTCCCAGAAATTATCACAGAATGCAATCAGTAACAGATATGATAAAAGAGCTGGAATTGGGTTCACTGCAAGACAGGAGGAGGCTGAGGACGGGTAATGGGAGTGTACAAGGCGTATACTGGTGATGAGGCATGGAAAGATATTGGTATAGGTATGAAAAGTAGTGCATGGAAGGGAAAAGATGACCATGACCACAAGCTGGCATTCAATTTCAGGCACAAGGGAGTGGGAGGATTCTCTTTGTTAGGTAAGGGGGTTAGGCATTGGAATAAGTTACCAAGGGAAATGATGAATAATTTACCAAAAACATTGAAAGAATTTAAAGTTAAAATCTGTAGAGGGTAAATTTAGGTGGGTGCAGGAATGGGGGACAATGGGTGTGTAGGGAAATTACCACCGGAGACTGTGCTCCATTGCAATTAAATTAAATTATGGATGTGGGACGTGAACATACAGAAAAGACAAAAACATATGATATAGTAATTTTCAGGTTGAGTCTTTTATCAACAGGAAAACATTATGGGGGGTGGCTGTTGTGTGAGTCTGCCCCACAGGTAGTCCATTGGAAAGGAAAATGGAGGGGGTAAATTCAAGCTGAGAACAAGTAGATGGGTAGTTCTGCCTTTTCTGTGTGTTCTCGCCCCCACATCAATCATCTAAAGGTAAGCGGTGGCCCATTTCCCTATCCTAATTTGTAATTCCTTTTCACTACTTAGTACCTTTTATTTCATTGTTTACATATATATACCAACATCAAAATTCCACTGTGCTTCCTATGGTCCTAGAGAAAGGCAATTTTATACACACATTTATAATTTTATCGCAAAATCATAAGAAAAGTCTAATATTGGTGATTTCCCCAGTATTTATTTGATGGAAATTCCCAAATGAATAATTTTGGAGAATATTTGCAGGTTAATTGCTTTGCTCTGGATAAGCCAATATGCCTTAAATTTCTTTTGTGAATAGAGATCAGCAAGTTAAACTAACATCAAACTTTATTTTGTTCCTATGCTTGGTTTGGAAGCTGGTAATTATTTACGTTTGGTGGTTGTTAAATCTGCGGGCAATCACCAGTGCACAGCTATGGTGTACACAGATTGTTTGAAAAAGCATGGGCATTGTTGGTAATGTATATTGATGTCTTTAATTATGAAATGCCCTTATAAACCGATTTTCAAATGGAATTGTTACATTTGGGTGATGACTCAGAATAAGCTATCAACTTACAAAAAGAAATGGATCCCACCAAAAACATTTCTTGTAAAAACAAGCCAAGTCTCGTGGTTGTGCAGTCACAAAAAGTTACGAGACCTTGTTCCGAGCTAAGTCTACACTTTATGTTGTGTATAAACTTCAGTTTCTGAAACAGAATGGTTCCTCTCAGTGTTGTAGATCATTTATTTAAAATATTTAAAAAAATTAGTGACGTGGCCTTTATAAATATCATTATTGTTACTGAAATGAACCAGAAAGATGTAATATAGCAAAATAGGTTCCAAAGAAAAAAATAAAATACAATGTCAGTTACTCTGAGATAAGAGTAGGTCGTCATTGGGACGGAGTAACACACAGAGATCTGCTAATAACATTAGAGTGTATGGGTGGCTACTATTAAATCAGTCTGTCAAAATTGGACCTTTTAATCTTCAGAGACCTTACTTCTAGCATGTAGTTAGGCGAAGGAATAAAGAAAGGAATGATATTAAAGTTTTAAGTTGGTCAAAATATAAAATACTACGTTTTATTATTAATACAGGGACAATATAAAGATAAACAATTTGAACCACACTTGTTTCCTGGGGGCCATATCTATTAAGTAAATCTCAAGGAATACAACGCAGCCAAGAAATGTAATGCAAATTCTCAAGAAATCCAGCAAAGGTCTTAAAAATATGCGAGTGTGAGGGAAATCTGGGTTCTTATGTAATTACGAGTTTGGTAAAGCAACACATTTAAGGTATTTAAATAGGTTTATTAAAACTTAATGGTAAAGTCACCAGATATTTTTAATATTATTGTTATTCTAAACAAATTATCTTTAACACAGAGATAAACCATTCTGTTTCAGATAGTGAAGTGAATACACACTGTAAAGTGCAAACTTGGTTCGGAACAAGAGCTTATAACGTTTTCCCTCTGTTGAACCAAGAGACTTGCCTTTTGTGTGTGTGTGTGTGTGTGTGTGTGTGTGTGTGTGTGTGTGATTCTTATTACAATAAACAATTATTTACTTGGGTGCGCAGACTTCCGCGGTTGTTGTCAATGTAATCTTGGTTGTCCGGGTTGAACCGCGTCAATTTGTTGAAACCTAACGTTTCGACCATCATTTTGTGGCCTTCTTCAGAGTACTCTGAAGAAGGCCACAAAATGATGGCCGAAACGTTAGGTTTCAACAAATTGACGCGGTTCAACCCGGACAACCAAGATTACAATTATTTACTTATTATTTAATACAATGAATTTATTATTTTTTTATTTTTTACACTATCAATTTCTTAGCTAAATTTTTCTATTCAGTTCAATTTTACACTGACGGGCAGTTACCGAGAAAACAATTATCAATGCTCAATTTCCTCTGCCCACCAGGTATGTGTACACGTTTGATACACTTGCCAATTGTCCTCCTCTAATCATTAATAAGGCCAGGAAAGAACTGGGTGCCACCACTACTTACTCTAATCCTGTCACAGGCGAATCTTTCCCTATAATTGGACATGCCACATGTGCTACCACTCACCTTATTTACCAACTCACCTGCATCCACTGCACTGCCTCTTACATTGGTCTCACCACTCAACAACTTTCCTACAGAATGAATGGCCACAGGCAAACAGTTTATACTTCCAACCCGTGGCAATTCATGCGAACTTCCATAATTCAAACAACCTCAACACCTGTTTCATAGTCAGAGCTATTAGAGTTTTTCCAAATACCACCACCCCTTCAGAACTCCGCAGATGGGAACTAGCCTATCAACATATCCTTGACACCAGACACACCCCTGGCCTAAACCTACGTTAAACCTGTCACTTGCCATCTCTCATTTCATTTTACAGTCAGTTATTTATTTATTTTTTTATATTTTTTTTCCTCTTTATTTTTTTTTTTTTTTTATATATATATTTTTTAAATTCTTCTATCTCCCTTTATTTTCAATTATAACTTTTTGAACTAAGCTACACAGAGATTATATTGATTTGTTTCACTTTTATCGCTGGTCAAGCCTATTCCCCCCCCCCCCCCCCCCCCCCCCCTCCCGGCAATTCTTCCACTACCACACGTTTTCCGCCTGTGCTTCATTCATGTGGCGGGCTCGGATGTGACCACATCTTTCCCCCTGCCACATGTCTCGCCTCCTACATGAGTAAGACTAAAGTCGAAATATTGTGTAATTCTTTTGTTTTTGTGTTTTTACGTGTCTCGCCTTCCTGCCTTCATCTGTGGTAAGTGACGGGTAACTGTTTATTTTCCCTATCCTATCTTATTTTCATTTACAATTTCTGTTATGTAACCTGTTTACTGAATGATTTAAGTTTTTGTGCAGCACTTATGTGGGGAAGAAAAAATCCCCTGCACATTTTTAAGTGACTGGCCCAAGTGCAGCAAGCTGCTTATGCACCATTCACCAAAAACTTCCAACTGGTTTTTCAAAAACCTTTGAAGCTATTTCTAACAATCCTAAATGTCTGATTCTCTAGGCAAGGTCATTTTTTCATACAGTTCATTTGTAACAGAATTCTCGCACGTTTTCAAATGACTAGCCTGATGGAAAACTTAGCCTGATGGAAAACTTCTGCCTTTTTTCCAATCACAACTGTAGCCATTTCCAAAAATTTCAACAATTTTCTTCTATCATTACCACCAGTGAAATTTTTTTTTTTTTTTTTGAAGCTAGTATTAATTAGTATTCATCATCCTAGTTTTTGCTTTTCTGTAGGTCAGTAACCTTTTCTTGTCCTATATGGAACTCATAGGGCCACAATCCAATCTCCGCTTTTTGATTTATTCATCTTTCCTAATTATTTTTTCCCCTCCTACAAATTTTCTCAGTACACTAATTACTCTCCACATTCCGACATCATGCTTTCCAACTATCCAAATTACAACTCTCCACATTCCGATATCATTCACACATCCTCTTCCTAAAATTGTCTGAACCTCAATAGTGCCCCTAATGGCCTCATAATTACCTGTATTTAGGTCTTCTCCCCCCTCCTACCCAAGTTCACATGTTCCTACACGCTTTCCAGTACAATCTCTAGCCTTATATAATAACGCAGTTTCTCTTGGCGTTGAGAATATATGAAATGTTCTCGGGTGACTAGCCGAGTTAAAGAAGTGTTATAATTACACGATATTTCGGCGATCATAATTTAATCTGCCAACACATCCAGTGGCAGGCCATGCCAGCTCACACAATACTGCCTTTCTCAACAACTGGTTTACAGTGAGAGCTGTCACAATTTCCCCTGATACTATTACCCATTTGGAAGTCTGTAGATCAGACTAGCCTACCCACATATACTTAACACCTGGCATCTTCCTACCAGCCTCAACCCTCATTAACACCTTGTCAGTAAGCTCATCACTTACGGTATGTTACTATAAATATCATATTTATTTCTATAAGGTGTTTTTTTTGTCACAAGTCTTTACCTCCCTTCATACTTAACCACAATCAATGAATGAGGTGTCATTTTAAAGCTTATTGTCTCCACTATGGTCACATCACATTTTAAGAAGGGATTTTTTTTAAAAAAATTCGATCCTTAAAGGGCAAAAATGTCAGTATTTCTAAAATGCATTCTTTGTGTCTCCAGCCATTTATCTCACTCCATATCTAACCGAAATCGATAAATGAAGTAGGATTATGAAGAGTAATGTCTCAGCTTTGGTGATGTCATATATTAAGAAAGAATTTTTTTTTGGAATTCAGCCCTTAAAGAGAAAAAGTATCAATGGTTCTACAATCCATTTTTGTGTCACGAGCCATTTGTCTCCCTTCATATCTAACCGACATAGATAAATGAGGTATCAAATTAAAGATTAATGTATCCGCCGTGGTCACATTATATTTTAAGAAAGGAATTTTTCGTAATTCGGTCCTTAAAGGGCAAAAATGTCAATATTTGTAAAATGCATTTTTTGTGTCTCGGGCCATTTATCTCCCTGGTTATCAAACAGGAATCAATAAATGAAGTATGATTATGAACAGTAATCTTTCAGCTTTGATGACATCATATACTAAGAAAGATTTTTTTAATTCAGCCCTAAAAAGGGAAAAAGTATCAAGGGTTCTAGAATGCATTTTTGTGTCAGAAGCCATTTATCTCCCTTTGTATCTAACCAATATAGATAAATGAGATATCAAATTAAAGATTAAGGTCTCTGCCGTGGTCACATTATATTTTAAGAAAGGAATTTTACGTAATTCGGCCCTTAAAAGGAAAAAATGTCAATATACATTCTTGGATATCTAACCGAAATCGATAAATGAAGTAGCAGTATTAAGACTAATGTCTCAGCTTTGGCGACATAATAAATTAGGATTTTTTTTTTTTTTTTTTTAATTCAGCCCTTAAAGGGAAAAAATATCAACGGTTTTTCAATGGATTTATGTGTCAAAAGTGATTTATCTGCATTAGTATATAACTGAAATAGTCAAATGCAGTATCATTCTAAAGAATACCTGGGTGACCTATCTTCGGCCGGCTTTTTTCGATTTCTGTTCAATATCCAAGATTTCGAGAAAAGTCAGTATACAAGAACTGTTCGTTTAAATATTTCTTGAAATCAAAGAGAACTTATTGGTAGGCTTTCTGGTACATGAATTGCCTACAAAATGGTGTTAGTGCCATTTTCAAGATACCGAGCAAAAAAAAATTGTTCGTATTTTGTGAACTAGCTTTTTTGTAGGGAAGACAACTATTTAGGTAATCTTAAAAGTCAAAACGTTATCTAAATATCAAATTTCATCCAAATCGTTATAGCCGTTTCTGAGATTATATATATATATATACTCATTTAAAGATATAAATTATGCTAAACATGCAAAACTTGCACATGTAAAGAGGGGTGAAAGGGAAGAGTGTATGCCGTTTTGTGAACTAAATGTAAACATAATTTCCACTTATTTTAAAGCATGCATGTGAAAAAATCCTTCATTAATGTATCTCAATTAATATATAACCGAAATAGACAAATAAGGTATCATTCTAAAGATTAAGGTCTCTGCTGTGGTCACATGTTTTAAGAATGGATTTTTTCTTTCTTTCTAAATTTAACCCTTAAAGAGCATATCAGCATTTCTAAAAGGTGTTTTGTGTGTTTCAAGTCATTTATCTCCCTTGATAATTGATCAAAATTGATAAACAAGGTATCATTTAAGGACTGAGGTCTTCGGTTGGTTCCACCAAATTTTAAGAAACAAATTATTCAAACTCGACCCTTAAAGGGCAAAAATATTAATATTTCTATAACGAATTTGTCTAACACAAGCCATTTATCGCCTTTGATGCCTAACCAAAATCGATTAATGAGGTATCATTTTAAAGACCAAGGTGACTGCTTTGGCCACACCTAATTCTATAAAGGAATTTTTTAGAATTCGACCTTTAAAGGACATAAAAAGCAATTATTTCTACAACGATTCTTTTTTTTTTTTTTTTTTTTTTTTTTTTTTTTAGTTACAAGCCATTAATCTCCTTAGATACCTAACTGAAATCGATAAATGACATATCATTATAAAGATTAAGATTAGGTAAAATCATAAATTAAGAAAGAATTTTTCGGAATTTGATGCTTAAAAGGGGTATGAGACAGTTCAGAGCCAAGTCCCTAGATTGCAGCAGCAGATATCACAGAGATGTCAATAAACTGTTTTTTATACAATAAGTAGCTTTTCAGATATATATTTTTTTGTTTGTTATGGAAACATTTTTGTTTTGCTATACAATTCCAAGGTAAACATTTTATTCGCACAGCAACACATATCACAGAGATGTTGATATGCTGTGTTCATTTTGTTTAGGTTGGTTGTATTCTGTTAAGGTCAGTGATAGTTTGTCACACATACAGTGTGTTTTAAATTTTCGTAATATGTTGTAAGTATTTTGATGCGTACCCATACACTAAACAAATAAATATTTACTTCAAAAATGCATTTCTACTTTCCATTATATTACTAGCATTCAACCTCACTATTCATCGTATTAGTGAAATTTTCGCATGGATCATCTAGTACCATTAAATTTTTCTATTTTATTTTTGAAGCAAACCTTCTTTGGTAGGGAGAAATTTATTAGCTTTAAGAGCTACGCAATCAATGCACATGCGCTGCAACATTCTGCGCATGTGTAGAATGTTGATAATCACGAGATGTCAGACAGGATATTTACATCTAAAAGAGTCGCCCTTATTAGACAGTGAGACATGCACCAGTGTTTTTAACTGCATATTTTTGTTATTAGATGCATTTTGTTAATTTATATTTGTTTGATGGTGGTGATTTCATCATATTCTCCGATTGTCGATGTTATAAAAGCTTTCGTTTTCATGCAGAAATATTGGCATTCACCTTAACCACAGATGGAATGTGTTATTAAAGTTTCTAAAAATTATTTAAGTTATGAAGCAGAAATCTGAATTCAACCTGTTATTCTTGATGGGCTAAGAAGCTAATTATTAATCAAATTTTAGCACACTCATACGTATTCCAGTATTTTTTTTTTTTTCATTACGAGTCAGAAATCCTGGGTTCAACCAGTTATTTTTGTCAGGCTTAGAGGCTAGTTACTAACAAATATTAATATAAATATTATCAGATAATTTTGTCTATGATCTTTGATGGCTGTTTGCATCACGTTGCACCTCATGACTAAAATTGTATTCATGAAAGCAGCTTATTAATGATAATAACTAAATTCTTTGTGATCTATGCTGTAACAAGATTATTCTTGCCCAGGCGTCATGTATGGGAGTGTAAAAACTAAGTGGCTCCGTCTATGGGGAGGGGAGAGGGGTTGGCAGGAAAGCTATGATGGGCTACATGAGGGAGAGGGGGGGGGGGATCCTAAGCCAGGCTACGTAGCTTTTCATTCGTATTATTTGTCACAGTTAAAATGAGGTACAGAACACACAACAGCTTGTGAATATTTATTTCCGTCATTTAATTATCTCTGTATGCAATTTATGATAGTCTGATAAGAGAAAACAGTATAACTGTCTTCTGGAATCAAAAGGGAACAAAAGCTACCTGGGGGAATGGGGGTAGAGACAAAAGCCACGTCGGCCTACATGGGGGGAGACTTCCCATGAGGCCAAAATGGAGTTACGTGGTTTATGGTTGCTCCCTAAGGTCTAATATATTTCTTAAAGTGCTATCATCCGAAATTCAAATCCTGTGGAACAAAGTTGTCTGAGATTACATGCAAGACTCTAATACGAACAGACATCCAGACTATACCACCAGAAAAACAACTTCCTGGTTTGGGTATTAGGACATGCAGTGTACAATAATCTAATAAAAAAAACCTAAGGATGTAGAAGATTATTTATCCACACTTGAAATAACACACTGGAATTTAAAAAATTCAACGAGGTACTAATGCCACTTCAGAGCATATATGAATGGACTACTTCTCCATGACCAATTTTGATAACGCATATATTCAGCCCATTCTTTTGACCAGAGTACACATATGATGTTTCTGTAATGCAGAGTATATATACTATGAAACTTTAATCTTGTAATGTTTCAATAAACCTATATTTTTTTTAAAAAAATCCTAACCACAATCTCCACTAATATTGCCACTACAAAATCAAACGATGCAGACACACTTATAGGCATGAAATGCATCATAAAGTGCGTTTCATGAAATAACATTTTCTAAATCAGGATTCTTAATTCACATAACATAAATTATCACAATTAATTACATCACAGTTATTCAGTATTAACTGCAACTGGACAAAACTAGCACAATAATACATTCACTTATCACAGCGTAAATTTGACCCAAATGTTCTCCGATATAAAAATTTAAATACAGACTAAGGCTAGAGGTGATGCTCAATAATCTAGCGTAATGTACTTATATTATTAAAATAATTTTCATTTCTTTATGGGAATAACGTGGACAAAGTTACTGTACAAATGTAATATAGTATCATCATTTGTCAACTCTAGTGCGATAGAAAATAAGTCATGGGATACCTCCTAATATTATGTAAGGCACCCCTTCACTAGGTGAATTGCAGAAACACAATTCTATAGCCATCAATAATTGTGAATGTGTTAGGATGTTGGTGCATTATTTTACCTTTCAATCATGTCCCAGATATATTTGATTGGATTCACATCTGAGTAAATCAATCATGAACAATTTTGGTCTGGTGACAATACGTTCATTGGTAAAAAATATAAGGCCATGAATGGCGGCAAACAGGTCTCCAACTAGCTGAAAGTAACCATTTCCAGTCAACAGTTAGTTCAGTTTGACCAGAGGACCCAGTCCACGCAAAGTAAACATGCGCATACCAGGATGGAGGAAGCAACAGCTTGCACAGAGCCTTCCCGACAACATGTATCCATGACTTTGTGGGGTATGCGATACAATTGAATAGTGGTTCATATGACCATACAACCTTTTTTCAATCATCTAGGGTCTAACTGATGTGTTCATGAGCCCAAGAGAGGTGATGCAGCTGATGGACTTTTGTTAGCCAAGGCAATTGTGCCGGTTTTCTGCTTTCATATCCAATTGATGCCAAATTTTTCTTCCCTGTCCACACGAACAGTCTGTCATACAAGATGCTGTTCTTTGAAGCATTCTGCATTCAAAGTCTTTCAATGCCATGACTCACTAGAGTACAAACGAAAGCCCCAACACTGCATAGCACATTCATACGTTTCTTCTTTGGTGCTACCACTGTCTGGATATTTGCATATTCGTACTCATAATCTTGAAAGAAGTAAGGACTAAGATTCTTCACTGAGAAGCCTGGGGGAAATAGTAAACTACATTTTCTATGACTCATTTCAAGCATGGATGCAAAACTGTACACTGTTCCACTAGTGTATGACTTGGTATCAGAAATTATTAACTCTATATATGCTACTGAAGTCCTGAAAAGAACCAGAGTAAAACGGGATAGTGGTCTACTGACAACACAAACAAACAAAATTCACCAAATGTTCACTGAAATAATTTGATACAAATGTTTGATCGTTGGTGATACTAGAAAATAGGTGCCCAAGAAGTATCTTATTGAGGTTGTAATTGGAAACTGTTTGGTTGCAGCTCAATCCTCTATAAAATATGTACTATACCAAGATTATTATTGAAAGATATTTTATTTTTTTAAATCCACTCATTGTGGTAAATAATTACTTAACCTCTATTCACTTTTTAACATCTGACAATAAGTCCTCTTATGCAAGCTCATTTCTTTAAATTATTATCATCTTTTGCTTTTGTTAAAACATGACGTGGACACAGAAAATATTCTATGATAAACTTTTCTTATTCCTACAGTTACAAATTTATTTGAAACCATAATACTTGCTTTCATGAAAAGAGTGGGAGTGAACACTTTCTGTAGAAAAATCAGAGCATAAGGGAAGTATGTACAATACAGTATTTACCTCTGCCCCTTCCAACACCTATTGCAGGATCTTCATCACTTTCGGATGACGTATCCAATTCTGACATGTCTACAACAGATTCATCGTGACCATATCTCTTGATTTGAGTTCGCCGCCGTGGTTCAGAAATAACAAGCTGATCCTAACATTATATGTCAGTTGTATTACAAGCACAAAACTCAACAAATTCAACAAAATCTTCAATAAAAGAAATCAGCAGTTTATTACCTTCTCCACTTTCTCTGATGTGTCAATTTCTGCTTTCTTCGCCCATTTTTTCCAGAAATCAGGATCATCAATGTCAATATCTGAACGTATACCCGAGGAAGCAAAACTAGCTTTTGAGAACGTAGAACCTTTCTCTGATTCAAGTGTAATTATTTGCGTACGGCGTTCTAAAATCTGGTCAATGTCTTCCTCACAAAATTTATCTCCAGCACTGTCTTCATCCATGATGGCTCCATAAGCACCTATACAAATAAAGTTCTTATGAAGTAAAATTGTCAACATTCCACATACATTGCTTTAATCCATATTCACTTTTTAAAAGCACAATAATTTTGGTTAAGATAAACTAACCAACCTTTCTTTAACAAATCTTCAATTTCTTTTTTAGATAATTGCTTGTTCGTTTGATCTTTTCCACCTTGTGAGGTATTCATACTCTGAAGTAAAGCTTTATCAAGGCCCAGTTTCAATGAAGCTTTGTCAAACATCTCTCTCTCATAAGTATTGCGACATAACAACCTGTAAACTTTAACCATCTTCTGTTGGCCTATGCGATGGCATCTAGCTTGAGCCTACAAAAAGACACCAATTTATTACTACAGTAAAATACCAATCATTATCTATATATTAATACGCTAAGCGATAACTTATGTTACATTTTTAAGAATATTGCGCGCTCGGAGAAGTGTGAGATTTGGCATAGTTAAAGATTATATCGAGAAGAAGTGAAGGAAGCTAAAATCTATATAATATGTGTTACAAGTACATTAAATTAAGTAAAATAAAACGCACGCTCGCCTACATAGTTCGCTCAGATGGCTGGTAGGTGGCACAGCTAGTGGCCTTACTTTGTCTTCTTTGGTGAAACAAAGAAGATGAAATTAATATCTGAACTTATATAGAAGCAAGAAGCAACATTTCGAGGGTTGGTAGATAGCCCAGCTAGTGGCCAGAATATTGGGCGAACGGAGGAACTTAAAGAAAAACAGAAAGCTAAAATTATATATAATATATTTTACAAACCTTGGAATCGATATAAACAGTCAGAGATAATCGATTGCTTCAGTTGTAAACAAATGCGCAGTTTGTCTCTGGTTTGCGACATGGGCTGCACAGAACGAATTTCCCGTAAACTTTTTACTCTTGGTCCAGGCCAAATTTCAACCTAACCATGATCACTATGACAAAACGAACCTATTTAGGTTGATATGATCCCCGTACCGATAATTTTTGTGTCATTTTTACAGTGCTGTTAACATTTCGCGGTTGTGGAGCATGCCATATTTCAGCATTTTTAATTTAATTCGTGGAGACTTTTCCGGAAAAGGAGAGTGCTAAACGTGAAGAGGACACTATAATGAAACAGTTAATCCAAATTTCAACAGGTCAGTAATAGTTTTTCACAGGTGGAGAATGTCCTACATCACCCAAAAATATAATAAGCATAGTTAATTCATGTTACAAATAGATTATTAAAATAAAAAATTAATTTGCGTACGTGTGTGTGCGCGTGAAATAGGATCGGAGCCAACGTTCTTACGTGAATTCCGCGCATTGAGACACTCTGTGGTCTTTGGTAAAACGAAAGACTCGGATAAAGTAGAGATTAATGATTGAAGTTATGAAAGGAACACTCTTAAAAGGAATGTAGCGATTCTGCCAGATACTATATGGTCATATGATTATTTAAAATGTTAAACTTTGGTTAAGTGTCTTTTTATTTTTTAATTTCAGTAATTTCATTAGAGAGAGAGAGACAAGAAATAAGGAATACTTATTTGCTTGAAATTCAAAATGATAATAGACCAAATTTAAATAGCGAACACACAAAATGACGAAATTATTTTGATAGATACATTTTAATGCACATGTTTCATAAAGCTAAAGCAGTTTTCCGACCTTAAGTCAAAATGAATATTTTGAATTCAAATGATCCATCGATAAATACAGTTCATCATTTGCTATGATTAGATTAGATTAGATACGCGTGGAGTGTATCGTTTTAATTTTATAGGTAATGCAGAGAATTATTAGATTATTACTCTTTCATGAAAGAAACTAAACAACTTAATGAATTACGGTCGAATTTCGATCGCTAGGCGATCACTAGTTATTATTATTATTTTAAAAAACAGCTTGTACCTGGAGATCATTCTGAGGATTCCAGTCACTGTCATAAATAATTACAGTGTCTGCAGCAGTTAAATTTATTCCAAGACCACCAGCCTTGGTGCAAAGTAAGAACACAAAACGATCTGAATCCGGTTTACTGAATCTGTCAATTGCCGCTTGCCTCAGATTGCCACGAATCCGACCATCTATTCTCTCAAAAGGATATCTGAAAAAAAAAAATAACAACAACTCAATATAAGGAGAGGAGGTTCATGGCAAAAAAATGTTTTGAATGCACTAAAAATAATTTTCAACAATTTTGAGAATTTGATTTTTTGTATTATTGTTGTACTACTGAGATTGCTTTTTGTCACCATTTGTATATATTACATTGTTCTATCTAAACTTGCAACTAAAGTATTTTCAAAATAACTGCCAATAGTTTATGTAAATGTAGTTGACCTAATTAATGTACCATGTATGCCATAACTGTACATCTACTGGTGTATGCATTATTTTGTTATGTAATTGTTTAACTGTAAAGTGACAACTTTCCACATTCACAGAGCCAGTCTCTTACATTGGGATTAATGGAAAATGAATGTATTGTATTGTATTTTGCATTGGTTTAGCATGATCTGCTGAGGAAAAATGAAGTGTCACTTATCACAGAGGAGGAAAACTAAAGCATCACTTACTAAAGGTAATGACATGGCAGTGAACTTTTTGGCCACCAACTATACTTAACATACTCCACCTTTGCCAAAGTGAATAATACAAGAAACTGAATAATTTATAACATTCATCTAATTCTCCTGTCACTAAATTATGCCATAGTTCATCATTTTGCCTTAACATTCCTAACCATTGGCTGAATATATGATAACATACGGAAAACATCAGTCACATACCACATAAAGGCCACATGTACACAAAAAACCAACCCACAAGCACAATTCACAATATTATGATTAATGATCTGTCATGTAGGAGGCAAGACACGTAGCAGGGGGAAAGCTGCAATCCAGACTTATTACAAGAATGATTCACATAGTAGGTCCGGACTTGCGGCCATCATTCCTCCTGCCACGTGTCTCACCTCCTACATGACTAAGCTTTCTAATTAACTGCCTTCATCTAAGCTAAGTGGACTAATTATTTTCCCTATCCTATCTTATTTTCAATGCCTGATGGCAGTTTCATTGTCACCACTGTGTAATCATTGCCTAACCTTTGGCAGAGAAATAAAGTATAACCAGTTACAGACGTATCTCCAAGAATTCTATACAAAGATGCTATTCATTGTGCGAAAAAAAGGTGTGTGTGTGTGTGGCCAGGGGGGGGGGGAGATATTTTAGAAATGGAATTCCATCAACTCGTTAAACTAAGGACAGAGAGAGGAATGATCAAAAGAGGGGAAAAAACATGAATATACTTAACAATAATTCAACATCATGTTAGAAGTGTGGCATATGAGAGATCAGATACGTACCACAAAACTGAAGGCCAGAGATGAGTAAGGCATGAAATGTGGAGATGGTAATGGTAATTACAAGAAAGTATTATCTTTATAATGACCGGTCAAAGTAAAATAAAGAAGACTTTATAGATTGTCTAAAATATGTATACAGTAAAGTCCGGTTATCCGAGTTCTGATTATCTGAGTCACCGGGTTAACCGAGGCAAATTTTTGAAACATGATGAGTAGCTTTTATGAAGATAGGGAATATTTTTCCAACTAGTGTGTGTACGATATTAAAATTGGCACTAACATTAGAACAGCTTTTTAATTGTGATGAAACAGGGCTCAATTTTAGAATGTTGCCTTCAAAAACTTTGGCGTTTGCCCAAGAAAAACAGGCACCAGGATTTTTAAAAAAGCAAGGACCGTATAACAGCCCTGGTGTGTTGCAACTCTTCAGGCTCTTTAAAATTAAAACCTTTGATAATCGGAAAATAAAAAAAAATGCCTAGAGCTTTTAAAAACTTGGATTTGGCCTGTATACATTGTATACAAACCAGGCAAGAGGTTGGGTGGAACGACGTATGTTTTCAGAGTGGTTTTTTAACTCATTTGCCCCAGTGGTAGAAGCATATCTTAAAAAGATGAATCTCACCAGAAAGGCCCTTTTATTAATAGACAGTGAATGCTCCATTCCACCCAGACCTTGAAGTGGAAAATGGTGATATCAAGTGTATGTTCCTACCGCCAAATGTTACGTCACTGATACAACCCCTTGATCAAGGTGTAATAGTAACATTCAAAAGGAATTACAGAAAAAGGCTGCTTCAAGTTTTATCAGGCAACTTAGAGAGAGGCAGCACTGTGACAGATTCACTAAAGAAAATAGTATCAGTGAAAGATGCAGTTTACTGGTCAGCAATGGTGTGTGATGAAGTAAAACAGGAAACACTTCAACCATCATGGAGGAAACTTTTTGGTATGGAAAAGCTTAAAAAGGACGAACTAGCTCAACAAGATGTCAATGAACTGACACAGTTAGCCAACCAACTTCCAATCGTAAAAGAAATTAACAATGAAGATAAAGGAGTGGTTGTTGGATGAGGATCAAAATTGTTAATATGGTTGTCAGCGGATAAAGATGAAGAAGATAAAAATGAAACTGTTCCAAAAATTTCTCATTGTTTAAAAAGAACAGAAGCAGCACTTGAGTATATTGAGCAACAGGATGAAAGCACATCAGCCGACATAATGATGCTACAGAGTTGGCGCTGTACTTCCACTAAGATAAACAAAATTATGACACAGAAGACAATTAAAGACCTTTTTGGCAAGTGATCATAATTAATGTACAAAAAACAGCTTTATTGCTTTACAAATTAGTTTTACACTATAAATAAATATTTCAGTTTCAATACGTTTTTTGATTCATTGTAACCCCTTTCCTTGACCTCCGGTTAAACGAGTTTTTCGTTATCCGAACTGGTCCCGGTCCTGTTGACCTCGGATAATCGGACTTGTGATGTATATTTTTTAAATAAAAAATTGCATATTTATAACATAAGCGATGGGTTTACTGATGGGTTCTTAACAGAGGTTAAGAATGTGGGGGATGTGTGGTGAATACGTGGGTAGGGAAGTTCCCATTTACAGAGTTCTGAAGGAGTAGTAGTATCAGGAAAAACTCTTGATAGTTTTCACTGTAAAACAATTATTGATGCAAGTTTTGCAGTAAGGTCTATTGCATGGTAAAGCTCTATGCAGTAGTCTAGAAGAGTCAGAAGGTTATTATTTATGGACCAAGATGTTATTGAGATTGGGTGATTAGCTAAAGCTTTTGTGTGGGGCAGAAGGGAGAATTTAGGGAAAAAGGACGCGCATTTATGATCAAGTATGATTATTGTACCCCTTTCACTCTGTACTAAGAAGTCAAAGTCATGTTTTCTTATCCCCCTCCCTTCCAACCTTTCCAAGCCGAACTCTGTGTCAATGTGGGCGGGTGGAAAATTTCCCCTTCGCATATAGGAGTAGTGACAGCAGACTGGGTATAGAGCAGACTAGCTGTCTCTGAAAATTGAACAAGCTATAAGAGACAAAAAGGGGGGGTGAGGGATACAGATCAAGATAATAATGTAATTTTTGGATATAAAACCTTCCTCAGTAAAATAACATAGTGACCATAATTCAATAAAAATCTTAATCATGTTAGAAGTGTTACATACGGCAATTAGACCAGATGCAGTGAGATTAGTAGTGCACAATAAATGCACACACATCTCAACAAGCAAAACACACAATAAACTTACTTCCTGTAGACAAGATAATCCTCAAGAATGTCCAAACATCTCACCATCTGGCTAAATATTAATACTCTGTGGCCATTTGCTTTTAACTTTGGAAGGAGTTGTCTATTAAAACCATTTTTCCTGAAGAATTTATCAGTGCTTGGAAGTAACCATCAGGGTCATCAGTATTCAACTGTTTTGTTTGTCGATAATCAAACTGAATCTGTTCTTCAGCTCCTAAAATTTGAAAACAAAGTAAATATGAATTAATTATGATTATTAATTGCATTAAAATAGGAAAGAAAGCCATTGATTTATTATTTTGTACATTTATAAATACCATTTAATAAATACGGATGAATGCAACACTTTCTCAGTTCCATCATAGTATTCATGAGATTAGGAACATTAGCGGACGTAGTTCCTTGGAAAGAAAAGAGAAATTTCGTTCCAATATTCCACGATAGTATTTTTTCTGAATATTTGTTAGCTCAACCTGCAGAATGAAAAATCAAAGGTGTCAGTTCATAAAATGCACCAAGGTACTGTCACATTCTTTTATAATTGTCTTGCATACCTCAACTACTGTTTCTTCCTTAGGTGCTATTGATTTTTCAACATCTTCTTTCAGTCTTCTAAGCATCATTGGTTTTAAAATAAGCTGAAGTTTCTGCACTTCAGTTTCAGTCTTCAGAGCACCAAATTCCTGAAGGAAAGCTTCACTACTTGAAAACTGGGTAGGCTCCAAAAAGTTGAGTAGTGAAAACAGTTCATTAACATTGTTTTGAAGTGGTGTCCCGGAAAGAAGAACACGGTGCTCCTGGAGAAAAGAGGGAATAATATTATAGAAACTATGTTTAAAGTAACCATTTTCTTAATGGTAAAACATGTCGAGGTAAGCAATAAATATGTATTTAAATGTTTAAAATAAATGATATACTAACATCACGGAATAATAAATCAGCTAAAAAAACTGCAATAACTTCACACAGCAATAATAATTACAGAAAATAAACTAGATATTGAACCAAATGGTTAAGACACTTGATGCCCATTTCAGTGTAAACTAGGAGAAGATAAGAAATTGCTACACAATTGAGTTGTAGATAAATATTGCTTTAATTTAATTTACTAAAGAGGAAGGTAATGATACGAACTTATTTTAATCAAACATGAAACCAATCAATGGGTGGGATGGTGTAGTTGTAAGCCAGGGTCTTACATTCTCAAATGTGAAGGAACTAATATGGCAGCTGATATAGATTACAAGTGGATAAGGCAAAAATCAGAAGTGAAACAATAGGCGTGCCAGTAATAAGGAAGTGTTAAATGAAAAAATGTTGGGGGAAAAAAATGGTCCACTGCATTAAGGATGATCAGATTCACACAAAGGTAAGCCAATGGCAGAAAAATATAATTCCAAATTGGAACCATAAAATATTGACACTACATTTCACAAAAAAACAAGCCTTGTTAGAGATGAAAGGTAACTGGGATTTGTATTGGAAACCTTCCACTTTCCAGACACCATACAACTGAGCTACAAAATCATTCTGTAATAAGATACCGGATGCCAAAATTAAACAGACCTGAAAAAATTAGTAAAAGTAAGTTGTAATTTAGGTATTGGCATAACATTTTTTTTTTTTTTTTTTGATAAAAAAAAAAAAACGGTAACATGAATGTTCTCGTACTTTCCAACTCAAACTCGTATTAATACCCAGAATTGATAATAATTGAGAATAATTTATATGTCAGAATAACTGAATATGAATAAGGAAATGATCTTATAAAAAATTTATTCGATAGGTTACCAATATCGTTCTTTCCCAGTTTTTAGAAAAGTTAAAAAATAGTCAGTAGGTTACAATCTTTCCCATTACATAAATGTTTTATGAATATAAACGATGCCTGTATATCAGCCATAGAGTCTGAAAAGAAGTAATGCACATGTGGTAAAATGTTCTTGAAACTTTCTTTATTTGTTTCAGAGGTTACTTTTTTTGGTTGCCTCTATAGCAACTAACACGTAAACGTTTTATTTTTTTTGATAAAAGGAAAGAACTGAGGAAGTCCAATCTAAATATATTTGTAGCATATACTTGCAGTATTTTATTATCGTTACCTGTACCCGACATTCTAAAAAATGGAATATTCCATCAAAAGTGGAATATTCCTACCGGATCGATTATAATTCATACATTTCCAAAGGCAACTGAGATATTTCAATATCAAAATATGAAAAAAATTTTGACATAAGTTATAAAAGTGTATAGTCTCTGCTTTTCTTAGAAGAAAATTCTCATTAACTGTATGGAGAGTCCAATATTAGCTGCCCAGTTTGCACCCCTTCACTCTTACCTAAAGACCAAGGGACATCTAACAACTATTATTTTATTGTTGATGCCCTCGTCTCTTCAACTTTGGTGAGATAGTAGTATAGCATCTTTTCCATATAAATTAACAATTACTGCTACTTTATCACAATACAAATACCAAGCAGAACTTTACTTTGAGGATGATTTCTTTGAATTCTTGAGGGGAGCAACTGAGAACTACTCCATAATATTAACCATTGAGATCTGACTCACATCCCTTAAACGTGAGTTGTAAACTTCTGGTAGGCTCCTCATAAGTATGAGGAACATTTTAGATAGGAAGAGAAAAAAAGTATGTTAACTCTTGTGTTGACTTCCGGATATGAGTTCTAATGAAAAGAATAAACTAAAGAGAAAGAGAAAAGATTACAATCTATTCTGTAGATCAACAAATATAAACAAAAATGAACTGCACGCTGGTTATATGAGAGATAAAATAAATTTTTTAATTAGATTTCCCATTTTCTAAAGAAAGAGATCTGAAGAAGACTACACTAACTGAAAATTTACAACTAGGAGTATAGCGAAAGCAAAGAAAGGGAACAAAATGATTTGCCAAGAAAGGAGAAACGGAAAGGAGAGGGACTTCATAAACCCTTAATCAGAGAGACTACAAACAAAGAATTTTAAGCAGAAATTATGAAAAACCACACAGAGATCATTATGAGATTAAATGTAAAATCACTATAGTCACTCCTCACCACTACAGTGTTGTGCAACCAAATATAGAAATTTCAGGAGTATGCATGTGCAATTCTTGATACAAAGGGGGGAGAGGGAGACATTTCTCCAGAATATAAATTCAAAATCCTGATGGTGTACAGAATTAAGCACAAATTCCACTTCCATTCAGACTACAAGGCTGTTATCAGTGGTTCATTATTGCCAAGAGGACTGTTTGTACCACACAGAAAGGAATCCTAAAAAAAAAAAAAAAAGTATTCTACTAGCTTTCAGAAAACTTAGAGAATCAAAGAAATACCATTGGCATTTGATCTATATGTCATGTGAAAATTACTATAATAAGATATTTTGTTATTAAGTAAATATGATCATGTATGTATAGTAATTTAAGACATTTAAGTTTCAAGATCAGAGAACGTCGAGCCACAGCAAAGAAGATCTTTGGTTACGAGTGGGTGTTGAAAAAAAGATGGCTTGAGCTGCTGAATAATATGACGTTCAAAAATCCTGGTGGGAGGAATGCAAAATTGTAATTTAATATGGGAAAGATAAGCCTAAAGGCAGAGGAAAAATATAATTGTACCATTAAACTATAACTATTGTTTCAAATAGAATCTTTGTAAACATGATTCTAAAAAATAGTTAAAGATATGATCAATTCTAACAACCTATCAACAAACTAATTTGGGAAGAATGTCACAACTACAATAAAGACTAAATTAGGACAATGCACACAGGGAAATTAAAAAGAGAATACTACAAAAGTGAAATCTGTACTAAACAAAGGAAATTGATCTACTAGTATTATAAATTAATTTCACGGATCCAATGTTTTCAACAGTATCTTCATCAAAATTCATAAGAATTTATCAAGCCTAAGGTATAATTATTACTCTGGATTTGAAATTAGCTACAAATTTTCTGCTATAGCCACTGTTAACAAATAGCAAATTAAGGGGAATATTTAACTGCAGAATACGAAACAATCTATTAACAACAAGTACATTCCTCAAAATTTTCGTATACTGGGAATCGGATAAAGAAATCAGAATAGCTCGATTCAAACTACTGAAAATCAGGAACATTAGTACATCTTTCATATGGAAAATATCACACTGAATACAGGGGGAAGCAAGGAAATATTTAAGTAATCAGTATGATGCTGAATTCAAAGAGTCAAGAAACCAAAATTAAAAAATAATGTATAGTCAAAATAGTGCAGAAAGATATTGCTAGAATGAATCCAGTTACAGAAAAAAACAGTATTTTGACCACAGGAACACTGAAAATTTCTGAATGAAATTATATTCAGTATTTAAACACTTAAAAACTAGTTACAACACTTAAAATATTTAAGTGAATAACAAAGCAAATTAAGTCTGCAGTAATGGATAATTGTGGATTGTAGTGAGTGAATGGTTTCTGAGCTGAAATTAGATATTTGCAAGACAGAGATTAATACTTGCGGTATTGCTGAATATACTGTTGCCTATAGCTTGTATCAACTTGCAATGGAATTTAGGTGTGGGGAAAAAGAATGAATTACCAAATTCAGCAGCCTCAGGCCTTCCAACAGTTTGCAGTTTCTGTTCTTCAAGCGGTGTGCTTCATCAATGACACACAACCTCCAATTGAATTCTTTCAGTTCCATACAATCAGTGATAATAATTTCAAATGTTGTGATTAAGACATTAAACTTTTGGATTTCTTTAATGGGATTTCCTTTCTCATTTCGGTAGTACATTTCATACTCTTGAACCATATTTCTACTTGCAGTGCTGAAAAAACAAGGAACAATTTTGGCTATAACATAAATACATGTTAACATCAAGCTGCTTACACATTTAAAAAAACTTTTACTTGTTAATATAACATCATTTTATAAAGGAGGAATGAAATTTTAGGATTTGTATGGAGAGAATGCAATCCCCAAAAAGTTATTAAATGAGGACAACGAATACAAGAAAATCAGGCGAGAGTTTGAGCCTCATGCAATCGGAGTTCTGTACTCTGGTATGTTCACAAGAAGATGCCTTCAGTTGCGGAGATGAAATAGTGTGACATATCAAGTATTACACCGTAATTCCGTTAGTAATATATGTGTAATAATATATGTGAAAAATCAAAATTTGAATCAAGTACTGATTTCCAAGGAGCTGTATTAATGAAGGTTGTGGTAAGGTTGAAATACAGCTTGGACCACAATGATTACTATTATTCCAAGGTGCACAGTGTATTTGGAGTGCGGAAGATGGTTGCCATGCAAATTCTGACTAACATCAAAATCTTCTCAAGATATCTATTGCCACTAAAGGGGAATCCATTAATTATGCGAGGTGAAATGGGGAGGGGGGATCAGGCAAAATCTCGCCCTAAATCTCTCAAAGGAAGTGGGGTGAAGGGGGTTGATGGAAATTCTCGTGAGCTTTTGAAACTCCTGAAGGACAGTAGAGCTAAGCAGATCTCACCACAGTGAGGGGACGGTCTGGGATTCCGAAAAAACACCTCGCATAATTAATGGATGCACCCTAAGTTCAGTAATGTATGTAACCGTATCTTTAAACATGTGTTACATCTTTGTTACCGGCAGTATGTCCCAGCTTTGGCGTAAACTTTTCACAGAAGAATAAAAGCCAAGGAAGCAATTGACCATATTTTCAATCCTAAAGGAGATTTTGTCCCCCTAGCTGGTTGTACTCTGAATACTAACAAAAACTTTAATACCATAACTAGTGTTGCAAATTGAAATTTTTTTTTTCAGCTTTGTGAAAAAACATGAAAAAAAAAAACTTAGCAATCTTGTTTCTTGACTACATTTGGTTTTTTTTCTTCTTCAGGAAACAATATATTTGATAAATTATAGTTTTATTTTCAGAACTTACATTTTACATGTGTTTCTTAAATCTTACTGAATCATATAATGTCTTGCATAATGATTCATAGATGTATATATATATAGGTAATATAATTTTATTCATCCTCCATGTCAGTACCACATTTACTAGTATCAGCAACACCAACACTAGTTTGGTCGGTGCAGGAATTTTCTGTTTCTTCTTCTTGTCTGCTCTAGATCCATAACTTCAGAAATAGTTACATTTTCTTTTACTGGTTGTTCTTGTATTGTACACAAAAGATATTGAGATTGCAATTTTAAATTGTGAGCAAAGTACACACTGTGCATAAAAACTACGATCTTTTAAGTTTGAATTTAAATCTATTATCATACAAAATAGGAGCTTTATTTCTTTTTCAATCGTTGGTTTACGCCAACGGTTGCAAGGAAACGTTTCATAATTACTAACAATATAATGACTCAGTATCACTATACGCTGAGAGTTTAACAAGTATATGAATATAAGAAGAGCTCAATAAGTAATAAAAAGAGGCAAAAATCCATAGATAAATTTTAAATTCGTAATTTTTTTAAAATATCCGTAGGTCTATAGATAAATTTGTGGGCTGGCAACACTAGTTCAAATAGCAAGTATGAAACCAAACAACGGGGAACGGGGATTCCTTCTCGCGCAACCTAGCCTCTTCCGGGAGTAGGAAAGTAGGATCATCATCATCATCATCATCATCATTCTCCAGCTCCAGTCTCCCTGGTGCTGATCTCAAGCACCCTCCTAGTGTTGCAAATTGAAGAAAAAAAAAATTCAGCTTTGTGGGAAAAAAACCCCTTGAAAAAACTTAGCACCCTTGTTTTTTTTTCTAAATTTAGTTTTTTTTCCTTCAGAAAACAATATATTTGATAAATTATAGTTTAATTTACAAACTTACATTTTACAAGTGTGTTTTAAATCTTACCGAATCATATAATGTTTTACATAATGATTCATAAATGTATCTATATAGGTAACATAATTTTATTCATCCTCTGTCAGTACCACATTCACTAGTATCAGCATTACCAACACTAGTTCAGTCGGTGTCGGAATTTTCTGTTTCTTCTTCTGTCTCCTCTATATCCATAACTTCAGAAATAGTTACATTTTCTTTTACTGGTTGTTCTTGTACTGTACACAAAATATTTTGAGATTACAATTTTAAATTGTGAGCAAAGTACACACTGTGCTTAAAGACTGCACCGATAGTTCTGTATTACGGTCTTTTAAGTTTGAATTTAAATCTATTGTCATACAAAATAGGAGCTTTATTTCTTTTCAATCGTTGGTTTACGCCAACAGTTGCAAGGAAACGATTCATAATTACCGACAATTTAATGACTCATTATCAATATACGCTGAGAGTTTAACAAGTATACGAATACAAGGAAAGCACAATAAGTAATAAAAAGAGGCAAAAAACTGTAGATAAATTTTAAATTCCTAATTTTTTATTAAAAGATCCGTAGGTATACAGATCGAGTTTCAAAATGTGAAAACATCTTAAGTATTTCAACTATTTGCCTAATAAACTGAATATTAAAATAAAACAATCTCTATCGAGCACAAATGGACTAATCTTTGTTGAATGTCATGTGATTTTTTATGTATTAGTACTGCTTATGAAAGTAAAAACCAATAAGGCTCCCGGACCAGATGGTATTCCTACAAGATTATACTCAAGGTACGCAAAGGAAATTGCACCGTATTTGATGAAATTATATATCGTCTCCTTGGATCAAGGAAAAATACTAGCCGAATGGAAGACCGCTATCTTAAGTCCAGTGTTTAAAAATGGGAATGTTATGATTCCTATTATAGGCCAATCTCATTAACTTCAGTATTTTGCAGGATTTTACAACAAATCATCTATTCAAATGTCATGCATGGATGGATGAAGGTGATATTTTAAAGCCAAATCAACATTGATTCAGAAAAGGCCGAAGCTGCGAAACGTAACTTGCACTTCTAATTCACGACTTGTGTCGAATTATAGATGAGCAATCCCAGGTTGATTTAGTTCTATTAGATTTTAAAAAAGCTTTTGACACTGTGTCTCGCACTAGATTACTTAGGAAACTTCGTGGTTAAGGCATATTTAGACAAATATGCGACTGGGTTGCAGACTTTCTGAAGGGCAGAACACTGTGTAGTTCTCGACGGTGCTGTTCATCACGTACTGAAGTGAAGTGCCTCCAGCCATCCCTTCCAAACTATCACCCTTTTGGATAGTTGCAATGCACCCTCCACTACACACTTTTAGTGAATCGCGGAGCAATAATAATAATAATAATAATAATACCTTCACATATTTTCAGATCGATGAGACAATTCTTCAGTCAAGATGTCATAAGATACGTACAACTTCGTCGTGATTTAGTTATATTTATTATCAAGTGTTTGGTGTGCCCGGAACAGAAAGTTCGTTCGGAATCTTATGCAGTGACCACGGTAGTTGATAAGACAAAGGAAAAGTGCTTAGCAATCAATGCCATAATTGTACAGATCCAAATTGTTATTGGAATAAATCTAAACTGGCCCAAGTTGGCACTAACATTAAATACATTACAACGAAGGAACTCTCAGCCAGGAAAAAAGATTACACACAGACTACCACTCTAAATAATGTGCTACCCATATAATTTCTCCAAGAAAATGAAAAGTCATTGATAACTGTGCCTTACTAAAATATAATGACTGTGGAGTAGAGGATTATTTAACTTAGTTAATGAACACTGCGGTGGTGGAGGTTGTCTTTTGACAACAGCAATGCGAGATGTATTTGTTGATGGCAAACTTCTTTTCCTATCAGTTTGACATTCAAAGTTTGATGGAAGGCATCCAGATTTCATCATCATTTTCTTTGCAGAGCCTATTATGTGGTACTGCATGTAATTTTCCATGACATTTGGCAGATAAAACAGAAATATGTACATCTTGTACTTGTAGTCCAAATAATTGAGCACTCAAGTACTTTGTACACATCTATTTAGTTTGTGAATTAAACAATGTTTTTACATATATACTTAGATCAAACAGATCCTCACAAAAGTAAATCTGGGATTCTGCATTCATTCCATCGTATTGTCATCTTGCTAGTTGCAACCACTTGATTTGTATCTATGCTTTTCATGGTACTTCAATAAATAAGAACATAGAAGTATTGGTACATTTAGCTTCTACATGCCAGCGATATGTCTTTCGTTCCATTAAAACTTTAACTTCATAATACACCGTTGATGTCACCATGATGAGATCGCGTGATTTACTGTTTGCGTGGGAATTTAAACAATTTAACATTTACACGTGGTTTTACGTACTTATAAAGCTTTATTTAAGTACTGTTTTTCTTGGATAAACATATCCACAATGGTCAATTTAAAACATTGGTCAACATTTCAGAATTGATAATTGTTTAGATAAATATTCACATCAGAAGTCCCTGTACCTGTTGCCATGACCACCATCTTACTTTGACTGATTTTCATTTCATACTCCTCAAACAATTTGTTCAAAGACTCCAGCTTCTCCTGCAAGTCTTCTACATTTTCGCCCCTAATCATGACATCAGAAAATACTTTTCTTTGCACTTCTTTGAATTTCTTCAATCACAGCAATGAAAAGCAGGGGTGACAAACAACGGCCCTGTTGCACTCCTCGTCTCAAACCACTTGCTTTCTCCATTGCTTACTGGCACACAATCTTTTATGCTTACATACAGCCTACTAATATTGCTGATTAAGGATCTTGTTGCCTTTCTTCTATTTAACAATCACAAATTTTGGACCTTAAAATGTTATCATAGGCCTTTTTAATACCGAGAAAGACCATGATGATTCATTTATCCTTTTATATATGATTTTCAATGAGCATTCTTAATGCAAAGATCAAGTCTGTAGTAACTTCTTGCCGGTCTGAAACCATGTTGTTCATTCTTTAATAAGATTTCCAGGTGTCTTCGTAATCTTTTCTCAATTACTTTTTCCAAGATCTTCAACCCATGGAACAGTAGTGCGATTCCATGATAATTTTCATACTTTTTTCTGGTGCCTATTATACCTTTACACCAATCCCCTGGGGTCTTAAAGTTCTTCCAAATGGCATTTAACATCCTATACAACCACTGGATCCCCTTCGCCACAGCTGCTTTTATCATTTCTGTGTCAACCTTGTAATGACCACTTGATTTACACTTATTCACAGATTCAAGGCAACATCAACTTTAGACTAGGTAACAGGGGTTCTGTGTATTGCAAGGCTTCTAGCTAAGTAAACCCTTCTATTTTTCTGGAATCTGTATTAACTACATCATTTAACTGCCCGATTTCTTCCTTGATATTTCCTATGTTCTTTAGAACTATTCCATTTTTATCATCGAATATGTTCATCGATTCTGGGTGTCTTCTACTATTTGTACATTTTGTATATCAGCTTTTTGTTTCTTTCAGCATCTTTAAGTTTCAGGATGAATTCATCCCATTTATTGTTTTACTTATTCTCCATTTTTTGTTTAACTGTAAGTTTGTGTCCTCTATATACTTGAGCCAGTGATCTAATCTCATCTCTGTATCAACCTTCCACTTTTCAAAGTCTAATAAGCTCTCTCTCTTATTCCTCAGTCAGATAGCTGTCATGACTTCATTGTTCCATCATGCTGTCTCCTAATCCCAAACTTTATTACCTTTCATACCACAAACTTCCTTTGCCTCTCCAACAAGAGCATTCTTGAATTCTTCCCACTCTTCGTCCCCCCACTTGGTTTTCCCCCGATTCTTCTTTGATATTTATCCTTTTTCTCGGCTTTCTACAGCTCCCATACCTTAATTTTAGATTTCTTCTCAGCCTTTGTTTTACACAATTTAATGCCCTGCCATCACAGTTATAGCTAATCTATTGTTATTACCTAAACTCACACTAGAAAGGACTAACATCCGTAACTACCTTCCTGTCTCCTGCGTTGCTATGATCAGACCAATCATCTTTATATATAAAATCTTAGGCGTGTAGGAAACTGCACCATCACAGACAAACCACTGGGCGGGCCACATTAACAAGAAAAGTTATTGAGGTGGCACAAGAGTATGGAATGGATTTCGACTATGAGAAAGCTCTGCCAAATATTTATAGGATTCTTGTAAGTATGTGCAAAATAGGCCTTTAAATATAGTAGTTAGGCCCTGGGGTCACGCATCAGAATGAAACAACTAAAAACTTTATTCAACTTATCAGTAACATATGGTGTGAATATGGCCACAAGAATTTCAGTAATGAAGTAAAAGAAGAAGATTGTAAAGCTTCTCACAGTCGAAATGACATGTTCAACTTTGAAATTCTATTAAGGAGTTTATATCATAGTTTATACACATCTATACACCTGTGAATTACCATCACAAATCTCAAATTCCACAAGAAGTTGCACTCACAGCTAGTTTTATATTTTCCATCCCAACCGTATCTGGTTACTTTGTGACTATCTCTTTTCTTAAACCATGAGCTTTGTATTTGTAGCTTATTTCAAGGGTAAGGTGCTTGGGTATTCAAGTCCCTTACTATTAAGATGTTTTCCTAATCCAGCTGGTCCAGAAATCTCTTCTTTTCCTCGGATGTACATTCTGTGTTAAGTGCATATACCTGCAAAAGTTTTATTGCTATACCATTTAATGGTATCTTTACTTATTATTCCATATCATTTAAAGGTATCTTTAGTTTAATGATTCTATCGGTAATATGTGTAAAATCTCCAATATCTTACTCAATATAATACCAACACCATTTTGTGACTCTTTTGACCTAGCATAGGGTACATCAATGCCTCAAGATTTTCTTCCCTGCTCTTTTCCATTTGGTTTCACTTAAACCCATCACATGCAGTTGTATTATAAAGTCTAAAAGTAGGGTAGTGAACATAACTGTTGAATTTTATTCAATTTAGTGTGGTGTTATGGCGAAGCTAGAGCCAGTGCATACTCAGCGTTGCTTGTTGGTCCCATAACCACTGACACTGACTGTAGCTATTATACTGAATTGAACTACCATTAATGATGCAAAACCTAAAGTGGCATCAAGGTTCTGCACAGATTATTAAGTAGTTTTTACTAAAAATCTTCGAACAGTTAAAATGAGGTAGCTAATAACCATAATTTAAAGACTCTCTTAGCTTATTCTCATTATTATGCAGGCATCTTGTAACATCATGCAGCACATCTACACATTTAGCGTGCCTTTCAGTCAATTATTAAACATTCAGTTCTTTCAGTATATGCAGTAATCGAAGGTTAGAGATGCTATCAGAAGTATCTTTGCAAGTGACTGTGGCCTGTATTCTGTTCACTGTAATTAATAAACAGGATTCTTTATCCATTAAGTCACTTATCATTAGAGACCTGGTTATGTACAACACAAAAAGCTAGAAATATGCATGAAAAGTGCTTAGAATACACATGAAACATGTCAAAACATGTTAAAATATGCAATTAGTAAGTAGTCGAATAATATATTTATAAATTCAATAGTTAACAATTATTTAACTTTTGTAAACGTAAACAATAGGGTAATGATCCAAATATTCAATAGTAAAATTGTTTCTTCGACCTCTCAAAATATAAGTGGATATGGACCATTCCACATTCACTGATGCAACTGGGCAGTATTTGAAATTGGGTACTGAGTTAGCAGTCACTGTTTCTGGAAAAAGTTCACCCGTCCCACACAAAGGTTCAAAGCCTGGGTTATTGTTCAGAATATTTTCAAACTTCAATTTAAGTTTACACAGGAATACCTCCCGCAATGTGGATTTTATTCATTCACTGAGTAGATTCAGTCAACGTCAAGCCTTGAGTTTGTACTGACACTAACAAAGTCGTTTATTACACCTCTGATGGCCTCGAAATGTTCTTTGTAAAACAGTACAGCTTCAAATCAAGCCATCCATCGAGTTACTACTGGTTCCGGAGGTAAAGGCACATTTGGAAATTTTTTACAGGCATTATTGCAAGAATGTGCCCTAAGAAGCTCTTTCTTTGTTGATTAAATCAATCTATTTACATTCCCAAATGTGTATTGCAGTTTTTCGGCGAGTCGTCACAGACTAAGAGCTGTGGTGCAAATAGGTTTTGCCAGCTAAAATGTAAGATTTAATTTATTAACTAGGTACACTACCAAAAAATATGCATCATCACTAGATTTTAGATAAAATATGCAATAACTGATGAAAATGGGCATAATATGCAAATGCATATGGAAACATGCAAATGCGTATAGTCTGGTCTCTACTTATCATTCATCTTGTAATGAGAACTGTTGTTAGGGGAACTAAATGGTGAACTGGGATCAAAGTTTCTCACTGAATTATATACACACTGGGAATCGATCGGGTGGAAATGGAATTATATCCCGTGAGAAAGACTTTTATTCTGAATTTATTTCACAAACACATTCATATAGTGAGATTTGTTTGGACACAAAAATAAAAATGTCTTCCATATAGTTCATGTTCGCATCTAACTTTAAGTGGTTTGCGTTTGAGGCACTGTTGGTCTCATGCTTACATCACGGTCTAAGTTACAAGGGAATACAGTAGAAAACATGTCCTCCACTTGACTTTAAATAGTCTGCATTTGAAGCACTGCTGGTCTGATGCCTGGTTCATGGTCTTGGTTACAAGGGAATGCCCATTACATAACTATTTAAAGTTTTACAATGCTTAAAGTACTAATTATAGAATACTGAGATAATCTCATGAACACAACATTAGTGACAGACAAAAGAAATAATCCAATTCTTAACACATAATATTTTTAAACTTCTTAATTCTGTTAACATGCGAATACAAAGAAAACATGAATACAACATTAGCAGTAAAAAAGTTCCTAACTTGATTCACAATATTTTAAAATTGCTTAACCTTCTAACATTTGAATACAAAGTAAACACGATAAACATAACTTTGGTGTTTCCGTCTCCATCCTAATGTTTAACTGTACATGAAACAAAACTGCACTTTAAAAGTAAAAAAGAGAGAGACACATCAGAAGACACTAAATCGACTTTCCACGAACACAGTCCCCTTCGAGGCCCAGGTGCCAATACTCAAGCACTAGTCCAAACTCATTTATTTAACAATTATTCTATTTACAGCAAGTTTTAGCTGCACATTAGAACAACTAAATTCATTAGAATATCTGAATAAGTATATACAGAAAATGAAATTAATATACAATTATCACAGTGAACAATTAATGGAGGTAGTACATAAAAGTAAATGTTTTTTTCCCAGAGGCTCTGTCGCATCAACCAACATTTCTTGTGGGGCGGGTGACATTGCTGCTTTTCCAATGTTCATAGTTAAATTCGAGTCTTGCAAAAGTCTTTGTGTTGTTGTCCTAATCTCCAGTTCTATTATGGCATTCAAACAGGCGCGACTCATCTACCTGACTGCAAGGTTGGTGGGATTCAACTTTACATTCATACAAACTTCGAGTATACATACATAATGATGGTTAATTAATTGCTGTGAATTCAGGAGCCATAACACCATGTATAACATTTCTGCCGATTGTTGCGAGAGAGGAGACTTTCAGATTGGTCCTACCTAGACACCAGTTTCTGGCTCTGTTGCTATTTGATTCCTACACGCTGTCCCATACTCTGTCTATACGGTGCAGGCTTGAGTATTTTTTAGGCAAACCAAAAAACACCACATTAAACTCAAGCAAATATAAGTTTAATTCTTTCCTCCATTTCTCCACAGCCTTCCATGTTAATCCGTGCTGTTCTGCATTGTGATTGCATGTGTTGTAAATTGGCACAAAAAACTTAATTACATCAACTCCTAGCAAGAATTGCAAGCCATATTCTACCGATATGCTTTTCCATCACCCTATCAGCATTGTTAACATTCCATCTCCTGAGGTTTTTTTATTTTATTTCACTTGTAGCTTTACGCCTCGTCGACGTCGAGGTCATTAGAGACAGGATTGAACTTGGGACAAGGAATGAATTTGGCCATGGCTTTTTTTTTTTCCGAAGGAAGCATCCCAGAATTTGCCTGGAGTGATTTGGGGAAACCAAAATCTGGATGCCCAGATGGGGATTAGAACCAGTGCTCTCCCGAATGTGAGACAAGAACATTAACCACTTACTCACCATGCTCGGTGACTCCCTGAGATACTGTAGTTTATGCCTTACCGTGTCACTATCCAGTGGGCGTAACTATAGTGACAGCATACCAAAAATATATATTGTTATTATATATATATATATATATATATATATATATATATATATATATATATAGGTTGTTTGGAAACAAAGGCGCTGAGAGCAGATATATTAGACATTGGGATAGGAGAAAAACCACCGCTTACCAAAGATGAGAGCTCCAGCGGCGTCAAAACACGAAAAAACACACAAACATAATACAAATTTTCGAGCTTAGCTCTTCATCAGGTTGTAGGATGAGGTGGCTGCCCCGAGGAAGCTTGCTAGCTTTGTGTTTGTGTGTTTTTTCGTGTTTTGACGCCGCTGGAGCCCTCATCTTTGGTAAGCGGTAGTTTTTCTCCTATCCCAATGTCTAATATATATATAAATTTTTATTATTATTATTATTATTATTTTTTTTTTTTTCTCTCTCTCACGTGTGTTTTATATTATCATATTTTTTTATGGGGGCACTTATAGATCGTTTTCAGTAGATTCCCCCCCCCCCCCCCCATGCTTTCCTTGGTTTATTTTATGCCAGTGACCTTATGACCGCAACCGCGTTTCCACTGTGCAGTATAATTATCATTTTCAGGCTTAGGTCCTTCCACCCCCACCCCCCGCCTTGTTGTTTCTCCCCCCTCCCTCTCCACCCCGACCAGCCGACCATGTGCACCCCGTGTGGTCTCCTCAGTTGGTTGCTAGCTTCCGCGGGGCAGCCATCTCTTCCTACAACCTGATGAAGAGCTAAGCTCGAAAATTTGTATTATGTTTGTGTTTGTGTGTTTTTACGCCGCTGGAGCCGTCATCTTTGGTAAGCGGTGGTTTTTCTCCTATCCCAATGTCTAATATATTTATTTGAGACACGCGGGACATTTTTCACTTAGCTCCCTGCATGGTGTGTGTTCTGTTTGGTTCCACATTCTGCGTGCTTTTTGCTGACCGTTGCGTGTTAGGCATGTTCTTCTGCTTTGTAGTACTGCCACCTATCATCAGCCTTCTCTATTACATAAGGACAGGTACGGGGGCCTGGGACCAGTCAATAATTCCCTTAATGGTGATCTAAGGAACTTTTGGCTCTGCTAATCACTTGTTGTGGAGGCGAAACATCACAATATTAGTGTAGACACAGCTAGTCATTTAACACACGCTAGCTCTCCTCAACCTTGGTTCTTCAACCTAATAGAGTGGTGTTACGTTCCTTGTCAGGCGTAAAGTTGCTTGGGGGCTAAGCACACTCTGCCTGAACTGTGAACAATTAATATTCTGGTACCTTTTTAGATTTAACTGAAGCAATCACCACATGTTTGTAAATAAACGCTAAATGTGAAGGATAAAATGAAATAAGTTCACTTGACACAAAATACTTAGTCACAAAATACTTATATTCTTGAAAAGTTCCTCTTACAATGTCAGTACCAGAATTACGAATAAGCAATCGAACAATTCCTTACAAGATTGTCAGGTTAAGCACATTCAACACTCACTAAGCCCCTCTAACTTAAGTGATACAATGATTACAGCATGTTAAGATATGCTGCGACAACTACCCACATGGAGCTATTGGCCCCTCAAACCAACACGAAGTTAACTGTTTAAAATTTACTGGAAGACTGGGCATTTTCAAGCTGGATTCTGGTCCTTTTATTGACTTTCCTATTTCTATGACATCAACAAACACTTTCAAAAATTAATATCTTCAAATATACTGGATAGTTTAACTTGCAATTAATACCTGGGCATCTTGATATCCTATTCTATCTATTCTAATTTAGTTTAATCTTTAAAAGGGTTTCTATCAAATTAAACTTGAAGTCTCTTATGTCATCAAATCTGGCGGTTTCCCTTTACAATTACGACAATGACAACAAACCATTCCCAAAATTTGATTTTTATCTCACAGATGCATTAATTTTTCTATAGGAACCTATATGTATATTTATTAATCCTCTTAATTTGCTCTTTCTTCTGATATAAATCTCTTATTTTTCTCTTTTAGTTAAAATATTTATTTTTTCTATTAATTAAAACTACTAAGCATACTTTGCCTGATAGTTAAATTTACTTTCAAAATATTCTAGACGGTGCTGCCTATAGCTGGTGATATAAGATCAACTGTAACTTTACTCGATTCAAAGTTATTTCAAATCTTAGATTTTAGACTACCTAAACGTGTGGCTTAAAAACGTAAACAAACCAAATTATCTCTTAAACTAAATTTTTCCGGGCATAATAAATACACTTTAAAATGATTCTTATGGTGAGCTTTAGCCGTGGAAATGAATGCAAGAAAATCCGTTCAAGTTGAAAAACTAATTTACTTGAAATTTCTGTCTCCTACATAAGCAACTTCAAAATCTACCTATAGAATGTTACTACTGGGGATAGCTAGTAGAACTGCTTTTGGCGAGCTAATAGGTACCTTACATCCTGATTAATTAACATCTTTATTAGTAGCCCAAAGAGTAAGAAGAGACCAGATCAAGATGCAAGAATTGTCAGTAAACTTCCCCCCCGGGTCCCTCCATAATAAACATCCACAATTATAAACTTCTCAAAGCCATTCCCATCAAATTAATGTCAAGTGGAATACAATCACACTAACTGATGCAAGTGCCAACAACTTCATCCTACTTCAGCACCTATAAACCCTAAGATGTCAGAAACATAGTGTAATCATGAATAATCTGTATCCAAATACATAATGAAAACAAATTCACCTTTACCATACCGAGTATTCAAATTTGACATTTAGTAGTAAACATAATGCTGAAACTGGAATTAACAAAAACAGATAAGGACAGAGAAATGACTCATCTCATGGCACAATGGATGGCTAAAGAGTACAACACATTTTCCAGTGTACCTCAACTGACAGAAAATTACTGTGTATTGGAGGAAGATTTGGTGCATTAAATGGACATCTACAAGCAATTTGCTATTGCGGAATTTTCATTTATTTTGCTGTA
Organism: Vandiemenella viatica; assembly: GCA_031002005.1. Taxonomy (NCBI): domain Eukaryota; kingdom Metazoa; phylum Arthropoda; class Insecta; order Orthoptera; family Morabidae; genus Vandiemenella; species Vandiemenella viatica. The sequence continues at coordinate 66,881,590 of JARYHS010008075.1, read as the reverse complement.
GTGAAAACTAATTTATAATAAACTTTACACAAATGGAATATTCAATCAATCTTATCTAAAAACAATAATTTAGACTTCTTTTCATACCTTAATGGTGACAAAGAAATTCCCATTAAGCAATGAAAATAAGATACGACAGGGAAAATAACTGGCCATTAATCATGAGGAAGGCAGGAAGGCCAAACGAACACAAAAAATCACAGACAAAATTGGCAATATTTCAGTCAATAACCTTAATCATGTAGCTGGTGAGACATATGGCAGACAAGAAGGGGATGTGAATGCATCTTTTCCCCTGCCATATGTCTCACCTCCTACATGAGTAACATTACTAACCAAAATATTTTCAATTGTGTTTGTGTTCATCTGGGCCTCCTATCTTCATCTGTGGCAAGTGACAGGTCAGTTTCCATAAACTATCGTATTTTCTTAACTTAAACTTGACAGGACTGTTATGAGCTGGAAATTTTTTTATCTGCACCACAATTACACAATTTTAAAAATCAATATATTAGCACATTCTAGAACAATAGTCAACAATAAAGTTTTTTTCTAAAAAAGTGTGTGTGAGAGAGAGAGAGAGAGAGAGAACACATGAAATCAAGACACCACTATTATTTATTAATTTTTGTATTTTCAAATCTGATTACAAGTGGCCACTTTTTTCATTTGTTAAGTATATTAGAAATTTTTTTTTAGCAATGCAAAAAATACATGGCTATAGCTCATCTATTAATTAGGAGGGGACAAAAACATTCTATTTCAGACAGAATTACTACTAATATATTTTTCTTGGGCTTCCAAATGGAGGCAGAGATGGACGCCTTCGAAACGTCCCACAAATATGATATATTAACACGGCTGGAAGCCCGAGAAAAATATATTAATATTCAACGCCGTGAAGAATTACTACTGTTGTAATAATAAAATTGTATTATAAATAATAATTCTGACAATATAATAAGATATTCCGAATTGTAAATCTAAAACTTATCAATAGTGCAATTTATTTTTTAACACTTTCAGCTACATTAAAAGAACTGAAGTTACTAGAATGATGACAATTGTTAAAATAAAACTAGGTTCATTTAAACATATTACATAGAACCACTTTTTTTTTTTTTACTGCTTAACGTCTCTTAACAGCGAGGTCTTTAGAGACAGGAAAGGATGGGGGCAAGGAATGAGAAGGAATTCGGCCATGGCCTTTTTTGAAGGAAGCATCCTGGCATTTGCCTACAGTGATTTGGGAAACCATGGACAACCCAAATCTGGAAGCCCGGACGGGGATTTGAACTGCCGTCCTCCCGAATGCGAGGCCAGAACGCTAACCGTTACACCACCACGTTCAGTCATAGAACCACAATTACATTAAGAGTATATATAAACACCACCCCGATCATTTCAAATGAATGTAATTACTTCACTATGCACACTTTGAAACAATGTCAGGATCCCACTTAAATGCGCTTGTGGGACAATTCCAAAATGTTTATCAGTTCTATAACAGTTTAGTAAGTGTTAATAACAAAGTAAACTGTATACATGTGACATTCTGTTTAAGCAATGTTTCTTTTTTTCATTTTGTTCAAGGTTACTACTTTCAAAAAGTTGTATCCTCACCAAGAATATGGGGGAAACACTCATTTTAGAAAGAAATACTTACGAGCCATGGTAGACAATTACATTCATATCAGTCCATGCTTCGAACTCTCGCTGCCAATTTGGTATAGTAGACAGGGGTGCTATGACTAGGAATGGTCCACGAATTCCATACTCATTGACAGCATGGATAAATGCCAAGGACTGTATGGTTTTACCCAGACCCATTTCATCAGCTAATATACAATTTCTCCTGAAAAAGATTTTTATTTATATTAAAAACTGTACCATAATTCTGACTCTTTATACTATCAAGAGCTTTTTATTATTACTTACCCATTGTACCATGAAAACAACAACCAATTCAAACCCTCCAATTGATATGCTCGCAATCTGTTACCATTTTTGTACTCGGGAGATTCTTCCAATTTTACCCAGGTTTCTGGTGGTGGTTTCTTCTTTGGCTAAAAGTAATTGTAAAGAAATGATCAAATAGCTTCACAAAGATACAGAAATTATACTTATGCTAATAACTTGAAAAATCTCTCTTTCTCTTAATATTATGAAGTTGTAAACAGATATTTACTTTTTTCCTTTTCTAGCTTTATACCTCATTGACATTGAGGTTATTAGAGGCAGGAGAAAAAGGGGGGGGATGAAGCAAGCAATAGGATGGAATTTGGAATTGGCATTTTTAAAAACCATCTAGCATGTGGTAGAAATGATTTCGGCAAACAATGTAAAACTGAAATCTGGCTGGTTGAACAGGGATTTAAGCCAGCAACCTCCCAAATGCCAGGCTGAGCCTTATTGCTCACCCACTATACTCAGCAATAAAGATTTTGACAAGAAAAAACGAATTGTATCCTCTTATAAACGTGTCTTTACAACTGATTACCCCCAAACCCTATTAACAGCTACAGTAGACATTCCCAACTTCAAGGGGTACAATTTTTTTTATTTAGTTATAAATTGTATACCCGTGCCAATTTGCACCGACTCGTCTTTATATAAGATAGACAAGAGTAATGATGTGCACCTACATTAATTGTTACTGTTATTAGAGTTATTGAATAGGAACACGTATTTTTTGTTCTAACAGATGGTTTTAGGATTATGAAGTGCTAGAAAGAGCATAATTACAAGAGACAAACCACCAAACTGCAAAGTTCTATCAGTATTAGGAACTAGCTGACCCGATAAACATTGTAAATTTGTTTACGGTCGTTTTGTGAATTTCTGATTACCTATGGTACAATTTTTTTTTTATATAAAGTAAAAATGAGGAAAAAAACGTATTTATGAGTGATCATTGTATGTATTAATTATTGTGTCCATGGATATTCAATTTGAGGAGGAATACATTCAGAAGTACACCAATGAGAAATTTTAAATGCGAAATGAATTATATGGGCATTACACCACTGAAATGTTGTAAATGTGTGATGTGCCTGGAATGTGATCAACTTGGAACCATGCGGTTTTGTTCTAAAATTTAAGTAACAATTGAATTACGTCAGAATTTCATCTCAGCCAAATGATTCTTTGCTTCCACTAAATTTGAAATCTCAATGAACCTCAAGGTGTTTTACTTACATTTCATAACACCACCAAAGTGGTTTGGACTGTTTTGTAGATCTTGCATCATTCAGTCTAATGCCTCCATAAACTTTTCATGTGCCATTGTACATCCCAAATGATCAATTGCACACAAATCACATTGCACACAAATCAAACTGCCACAAATCACACAGTTCTTCTAAAGGTTGCTCGATGGGGTTTCACGATTTGCATATTCAACAGCAACTTGAGTTCTGAATGGGATGTTTGACTGCCTTCCTACAACATAGCTGCAATTTCGGATGAAGCTAATGAAATGCAATTTCATTCTGCGAACGAACTGTTATCAAAATCAATACAACCAAAAAAGTTTTTTGTAGTTCCACGAGGAACGCCCAAATAAAATCCCTCTAGTTCCATCATTCACAACTTTCATGAGTGTTATACACATATTTTTGTAGCCAATTAAACAGTGGAACATTCCTTCCAACTGACGACCTGAATGCATCACAATCATATTCATTTTCACATTTCAATTGTTGATTAAATGTGACGTGTATGGGATGACTGGGTACTGTCATGTCTAATTGAGGTAATACCTTGTTTGATATCATCAATCACGCCCTCAATATTAATGGAATAACTACATTTGTTGGATAGATCATGAAACACAAACATAAAAGTAATTTTATTTTAATTTAGGCTGCAATGTGTTTGTCTAGATTTTTCTCCAGATCTTACAGGGTTTGCCCCCTCCCCCATTTAATAGAGTTATTTCCATACCGGGAGTATAAGTAACAAAACAAAAACAGAATTACAATATCCATCATTTCAATTGTGAATAATTGTCTGTAGCTCATACAAAAATCTAATTGGAAAAAAACCACTTCCAGTTTTTCTCAAATTTTTAAATTTTCTTGGCAACTTTTCCTATTTTTCTTTCTCTGAAAACCTTATTCCGACTATTAAGATTTTTTTTATTTTATTAATAGCCAAACTGGTCCAGCCGTTTTCGTATGATGTGTTTACCAACGAACAGCATTTAATTTTTATTTATATAGATGGAATACTCCAAAAGGAGATATTTTGGAGCCTGCAATAACAAACTACCATCGGAAAGAATGAAACAGTATTAATTACTAAGTACTAAAATAAAATTAATGCCAATGGCAGTAAATATGACTAAAATATAGAGTAAAAATTAATTCATAGCAAGATTTGAATCCTGGTCATGATGTGTCAAATCTGTCACAAATTGTAAGAAGCAAAGACATGATTTGTGGTGAACCAAAGTTTTAAATAAGAAATGAATGAGAAATTAACCCATCACATACCAAAGTGGACGGATGAGATGAGAGGGAACACTTACGCTGACAAACAACTACACAATATTTCGGCATCTGCCTTGTTCACAAGTAGAAAAACGGGCCATTAGGCTTGGAACGTGTGTACATAACGAACGTTCGTTATGTACACACGTTCCATATGTACACACGTTCCACGCCTAATGGCCCGTTTTTCTACTTGTGAACAAGGCAGATCCTGAAATATTGTGTAATTGTTTGTCAGCATAAGTGTTCCCTCTCATCGCATCCGTCAACTTTGGTATGTGGTGGGTTAATTTCTCATTCTTTTCTTATTTATATCGCCTAGAAGCAGCTTCCATTTTCCTTAGTTGAATCAAAGTTTTAGGCATTTACAGGAAGTTAGAGCAACTTTTACAGAGTATTTTAGAAAACTAAGTTAGTTGCAACAGGGACTGCAAACAGCCTGAAAGAATGTGTAAACTCACAAGGTGATGACCCACTTAGTAGGTTAATACACTCAGCAGTTTCACGCAGACAACGATGTAATCCAGCCAGGATGGCCGCATCACGACGTTCAGTGATTGGATAGTTATCATCCTCTCCTGGGTAGTAGGGAGAATCAAACAAAACCCAGGAACAATCAACGGAATGAAGTCAAACTGGGAAGCAGCAGCTGCGGCTGAGGTTGGTCGTTGGCGGGGCCGACCCGGGCACGAGTGACAATCGTGGCCAAATACGAGCAGCCTTCACTGGACAGCACAGCATGGCATCACCACAAAGACAGGAAGGAATGATCCTGCTTAGAAGCCAATAGGTGCTTGGGGATGGTATAGCCTAATGGGAAATTAAGGGACATATGTCTCTCGCTGGAACAAAGGAGTGGAAGGCCTGGTGGGTTGTTAAAGGGTTATCATGTACATACATGAATAAATGTAAATACTTGTACATAACCAACTAGAGTATCATTTACGTATTCTACTGCTCACATGACAGTAGGTTGAATAAGAAGCCTTCTGCGGTCACTATGTATTATCTTGGTTCGCTGGGTGGAGCCGCGTCGATTTATTAACGTTTCTCCATCTTACTGTGGTCCTCTGATTAAAGCCACAGTAAGATGGCAGAAACGTTAGGTTTTAATAATTCGACGCGGCTCCACCTGGAGAACCAAGATAATACATGACAGACTCTACTATCCACATACAACTTTTCATCTCTATGGTGGCAGTGCGAAAAAATAGTAGCCAGTCTACCACAGATTGAACATTTATGCGATGTTAATCTTATCTATATATATATAAATAGACATGTGTTTTCATATATTTCACTTTTCAGCCTCCACTACCAAGCACAGATCAGTGGTCTTTGTGTGTGGAAGTAGCATGGAGTTTCCTGTCGTGCACAAAGTTGGCCAAATGTCGATAGCTGTGGGGATGTGGGAGATATGATGGTTAAAGTTGGCCAATGCAGAGCGTTTTCATATTTCGACCAAAAATTTGTGTCTTCTTATACTTCTCTTTCCTGCCACAACTACATAGCATAGACTATTGGTGTTTGTGTGTGGTAGTAGAATCGTGTCTCCTGTCGTGCACTATGGTTGTTAGATGTCTGTAGCTTTGGAGGTGTGGGATATATGGGGGTTGAAAGTGGTCGACCTGCGGCAATTTCATATTTCTGCCAAAGACGTGTGTGTCATGGTGTATCACTCTTCAGCGAAAACTATATAGCGCAGATCACTGGCATTTGTGTGTGGTAGTAACACAGAGTCACCTTTCGATCACAACTGTGGTAGTGTGGGAGATATGGTGGTTGAAATTGGTCGATCAAGGATATTTTCGTATTTCGACGAAAGACACGTGTCTACGCATATGACACTTTTCTGCCACAACTACATAGCATAGACCATTGTTGTTCGTGCGTGGTAGTATAATTGTGTCTCCTGTTGTGCACTATGGTTGTTAGATGTCGGTAGCTAAGGGGGTGTTGGAGATATGGGGATTGAAAGTGGTCGATCTGCTGCAATTTCATATTTCTGCCAAAGATGCATGTGTCGTGGTGTATCACTTTTCAGCGAAAACTATCTATCGTAGATCACTGGTGTTTGTGTGTGGTAGTAACACAGAGTCACCCATCGATCACAACTTTGGCTGAATTTCTGGGAGTGTGGGAGATATGTTGGTTGAAAGTGGTAGATCAAGGATAGTTTCGCATTTCATCCAAAGACATGTGTGTCCGTAAATTTTATATTGCTGCCTGAACTATATAGCGCAGATGACAGGCATTTGTGTGTGGTAATAGCATCGCGTCTCCCATCGTGCACTATGGTTGTTAGATGTCGGTAGCTGTCAGTACAAATTCTTTACAAACACTGACGAAGTTGTCGGTACCAGCTAGTATTTTATAAATACTGAGATCGATTTTCTTGAGAATGTTCAAGAGCTTTGCCTTACAACAGCTCTACAGTATTAACCATAAAACAGGCAGTATTCCTTTAAAATTAGAGGAAAATCATGACTCCCAACATCTGATGGACTCCTCGTAAGATAAATTGCTGGGAATGGTTGGTGCCATTATCTCTAGTTGGCTTATAATTACAATATGAATGTTCAATAAAAATAAATCAAATTCTTATTTAGTGTAAGTTACACGAAAATGATTATTGTAATTTTACAAATTATCTATACTAATATTATAAATGCGAAAGTAACTCTGCCTCTGTCAGATATGTTTTCAGGGCTAAATTGCTCTTGATGAAATTTGACAAGGAGATGCTATTTGCCTTTAGGAAGTACATAGGATACTTTTTTATGTATAAATAATACGTGTTGTCATGGAATTATGACAAACTAACTGAACTATGAAAGATAGACGCATAGCATGTAATGCTTACCAACAGAATGGCCGGTAGCGTAGTGGATAAGATGTTTGCTTTCTAAAGTTCCCTGTGTTTGTCTCCGTTTCCAGTCTCAAGGGGAGCAAATTTTTTTAAGAATTGTTTTTGATTGTAAGAGCCACACCTGGAAGTACTGCTGTAAGTATTCCATGTTAAAATGTAGGTCCCATAAATTCAGGGGTGAAATGCGTTGCCAAAGCATGACCAAACATTGCCGTAAGTGTTTACTTGATTTACGTTATACTTTGTTCCTCTCGCAAGCAGTTTGTGTGTAATCTATACTAATAAGACAATGATTTCAGATCAATATATGAAAAGCAACAAGTTAAATCCAATACATACTTGACATCATCATCTGTCTAAAAATTCTGATTCTGTTTGAAGCTGTATGTTGTAGGATGCTTATCCAAGAAATATTTTTTAATATATAATCCTTAATGAAGTGTGAAAAATGAAGTATACATATAAGAAGACTGTAACTTCTGTCTGGATGAATGGGATAAACCACTGGTTGAGATTTTGAATAAATACGGCTCTTGGTCCTGTGGGTAAAATTCATTTCGATTGAAGTCGGTAAACCGAGAAACAAATTAGTTTCCTTTATTAGGTAAACACACAGAAACCACGGTTAGGGCTTATTTTCATTCTTACAGTCTCTTCGTGAAACGCCATTCACGCGACAATTACTGGTCGCATTTAGTTCCTACTCGCAGTTGAATACATTTATTTACAACAGAGTATTATTAAGAGCAATTAAGTAACATTATAAATGCGAAATTAAATTACATTTTAACAACCAAATGTCTCTAACAATATTGATGAAATTTGACAAGGAAATACTTTTATGTTTAGGAACAACACAGGCTACTTTTAGTTTTAGTGATGGAGTTTCGGTAACTTATTGAATGGTGATGGGCAGATAGTTACGTGTGTAAATTTGTAAAGTTAAATGTATCGCTCTTGCTGTGCTTCTCTTGCAGTCAGTTATTGTATGATCTGTTAACAAATTTTATTTACACACAAAACTTATCGTTTGGTACAGATATCAATTTGTGCTGCACTGTTCTATTACTTTCTGTCTGCCTAAATGTTTCTGGTATCAGTTTATTTTGTATTCTTTTTTTACATGCCTCCCAGGAGTAAACCAGACCTAAGGTGTAGCTCTAGCAGAGCACGAGCACCTACAGTTATCAGAACCCAACAATCTGTTGTTCGTGTTGAAGAAACATCCAATATACAATCAGTATCAAGATCACTTGTAATCCTGATACAAGCAGTTCAATCTATCTCATTTCACAATAAACTCAGCGAAACTTATTTTGTGGTGAACTATCATTTTTATTAACTACCACTTGAAACTGTTGCTCCTCTGCAATTCAAGATTAAAATGTTAAAAGAGAACTGGTAACTCATTTAGTAAAGTACTTTTGTGACACTTTAGAAAGTTTGATAGATTGACAACTACTGCTAATAATAATATCTATCTCTGCGCCAAGATTAATTTCATTACAATGAACCACAACATCACCTAGCGTATTTCTATGTAGCTTAGAATTTGAGTGACGGTTTGAACCGTCAAACCAGTAATACAGCTTTTATCCAAAAATGAAATGGTACAATGTGTGTGCTGGCCTGTGCACACATAAAACTGTTGTAAAATTATCACTTCTGTTTTTGAAATTTCGGTAAACTGAGATTCTTAAAATGTCACTGAAGCTTCCGTCTAATAAGATTTCGATTACATATTTTGTGTGGATGTTTTGAAAAATATTGTTTAATACTCTCTCACATATAGATTTTGTGTTTGAATTAGATTTTCTAAGTTACCAAATGTTATTACTTTAACAATGACAATTTGCAAAATAAAGGCAAGCTTTACCATGTTCTATTTAAACAAAATGTATTAAATCTTCAGTCAGCAACACTCAGAAATAGAAATTTGATGTTATACACCCTACTGTGAACAGGTTCTGTTCTTGATTAGAAGAAATTAATGATCAATTTATAATTGCCAACTAACAGTTTTAATACTTAGTACACCACACAATCTTCATATCTTTCATTTTTTCACACAAAGTCTACACCATTACCAATCATTACATGGTACTTCCTTGATAACATTTTTAACATATGGTTTAAATCAGATCCTCCCCCCCCCCCTTTATCTTGAAGTCATATGGAACCTTCAAGTTACTGTAAAAACCCATTCTTACTTCATGCACAAACTAAAGTAATTGTTTCAAATTAATCTTTAAATTTCTCTAGTTTTTGCTAAGTAAAGCAACTTTATGGCTGAAAGAATCTTAATAAAACAAAGTAATTACAGCACATTGCCAGAAATAAATGATATCTCTGATCATGGTCTGCAACTAGTTTATATTATGTCCAGGAGCGCCATAATGTGTCTTTATAAAATCTGGGGAGACATAGGAAATATCAATGAAAACAATATGAAACATTTCATAGACCACTTAAACCGTGAAAACAGATAAAAGTGTACGCTTCACAAGAGTGTAAAAACAAAATTTCTATATTTATAATTCTAAAAATGGTAGAAACAAAGAGTATAAAACTACTTGGTATTAAAATAGATGAGAAACTCAGTTAGCACGAACATATCACTTCACTACTGAAGAAGTTAAGTAGTGCCACCTTTGCAATATAGCCCAGTCAATAAAGGGCCAAAAACAGTGAATGTCGGAACTTTCTCTGGTAAAGCTGAATTTTCTCCCAGTAGTAGATCACTATTAGAGAGACATTTTTTCAAAAGTCCCCGAAAATTCCAATGGAGCTTCCCCCCCTACCCCCCCTTTAAGTTTAAAATGTAGAGTTTTACGCAATCGCATATAACTTTTTAACCAAAAGTTTATTAAGGTTATATTACTTACAGTTTTATTCCCTGATAAATATTCTACAACTTTTATAATAACATAATTTATGATATGTGCAGCAGTTTTCCCGTAAATTAACGAAATGTTGTAAAAAAACAATATTTTTTTGCCACCTATCTACGTTTTTGCAAAACCATATTTTTATTCGTCACAAAATGAAAAAATACTTCGAATGAAAGTTGTAGCTCATATATTCCTGAGTACATCGGTGTATAAACATATACAGTTATGTGTATTACTCTACTAGTAACATAGAAAACAGTAGCTGGGTTTTGAGCGCGTGAGCGCCCGGGAGTCGGCGGGCAGCGTGAGCCGGCCGCGCCCGTTGTGTAAGAGGAAGAATAAAGGTGCTATAATTTCCAGAAATTAAGGCGAGAAGACAATTTGCTATTCTGTTCCACCTTGGTATCTCGAGGGGAAACAAATTTACTAACACATCGAAATCACGCTATAAAAAAAGAACTTTTACTTGAAGAAAGGTATAACGTACATTTTAAACAACAGTATTTTCACGATAAGTTTTCTCAATGAATATTATCACTTCAGGCTGTATCACGCATTAACATATTTTTCTCCCCTCACGCGAACCAATGACCTCCAGAAAGTTCGCTGAAGTTTTCCTGTCAATTTCGAGACGCTTTATATCAGAGCACTATCTCCACTAGAATTTGGTCTCTTTAAAGAACATTTCACTGTAAGAAGAACGGGGAAATACTGGTCTGGGACGTGGACTGACATGTGCATCGAACAGGGTTTGATGCGTACCATGAAATCCGTTGGGGGCCTAACTCATGGACGAGGCATAACCGACAGCACTCTATCGAAATGGGTCCTCGGAACACAATTTTTCTTAAAAATTCATGATGCTGTGGAAGCTTATTTTGGGACATAAATTCAGTACAATGAGCAGCATGTTGAACTTCGCGTATCTAGACGAGAAAGAGATTTGTCGGACCTGCAAACATTTACAACATGGTTCCAAACACACAATCCTTTTACAAAACTATCAGGTGAATTAGTTTCATTGATATCTGGATTCGTGTGTGATGACTCAATAAACTGCGACGAAGCTTATGATGTCGGTCTCTCAGCCATAGCCAAAATAAAGGGAACTAACTTCCATGATATTAAACTTCACAGGAAGGATATGGTTAAGTCTCAAGCAGTGCAGAAGTCAGCATTGGTACGATCAAAAGAAGTTTGTGTGAACTCCCAACAACTTTTTAACTGTATTTTGTGTGTGTGCGACAGTCCCGGAAAATTGAAGACTTAGTTGGAATTCGAACTGGCTCCTCGACCACCTGCTTTGTTTTATGATGTATCCTTACGAATAGGAACAAAATCGTCACTGATGAAGGTATTTGAAGAAGGTGTCATCGACGTAACGGACCAAAATGGTGCAACTTATGTTTTGGACGGGGGATTTCTTCTACACAAAGTAGCGTGGCCAAGAAATTGTTCCTATGGCGTCATCTTAGAAACTTACTGTACATATGTTGTAAATAAATATGGATCTAATTCAATTGTAGTATTTGATGGTTATCCAGACGAGCCAACAACGAAAAATGAAGAGCCAAACAGAAGAGCAGCCAAAAGATCTTCACCTGACATAGTACGAGTATTTGATGAAAACACAATTTGTATTACTGGAAAAGAGGAGTTTTTAGGAAATACTAGTAACAAGAGAAAACTGGTACTAGCGTTGGCATCTGAATTCAGAAAACGAGGACTACAAGTTGTTACAGCGGAAGATGATGCTGATGTGCACATTGTTATGACAGCAATTCAACAGCAGAGAAGTGACTGTAAGGTATTTGTCGTTGGAACCGATACCGACTTAATAGTATTACTTACGGCACTGGCTCCTGCAAGTACTTGTATATACTTCTGTAAAGAGATAGGGGGGTGCAGTTCCATTAACAGTGTACTACAGAATCGCCACTCTCATAGAAAAGTTTGGAGATCAACGTCAGTTACTTCTGTTTTGTCACGCTATGACCGGATGTGATACCACATCCAGCATGTATGGAATGGGCAAATTAAAAGCGATAGAATTGCTCAGATTGAAACCTGATATGCAGAATACAGCGAGGAAGTTTTTGGATGATTCTACAACAAGAGAGGACCTTTTGATTGCTGGTGAGAAATTTGTTTTATGTTTTTATGGGTTAGAGAAATATTCAAATCTGAATGAAGCCCGTTACTACAAGTTCTTGACAATAACAAAGAAAAGTTCCCTTAGATCAAATTTTCATCTAGCAACATTACCTCCAACGTCTGAGGCATTATCGTGAACATTCGCTGAGAGTATTTTTGCAAGTTCAAAAATGGTTAGGTAATACTCTTGATGCTACAAACTGGGGTTGGAAAATTGAAAACGTGAAAGAAATGAGAGGTACCAAAAGAACATTGAAACCAATTCCTACCTCGAAGCCATTTGCTCCAAACGAACTGCTGTACTTAGTGTCATGTTCTTGTAAACGAGGATGCGGACAATACTGTGGATGTAGAAAGTGAACCTGAGTTGCACTGCAATGTGTGAATACTGTAGTGGCTTATCTTGCCTAAATTCACACCTGTATTCAGAAGAAGAAGATGAATTTCCTCATACAGATTAATACGTAACCGTTATCAAAGAGACATGCTTCTAAACATAAAATAAGTTTTATGAGTTACAATAATCATGACTTGTAAATATTAAATCGGTGTATATAATATCTGTGGTGGGTGGGAGGTCCGTGACGCTGTTTTAAAACACAAGTAATTTAATACAGCTGCCGGTTTAGCCAGTCCGGGACACGGCGGGTCCATAGGTGGTGGATAATGGAATGACCTGATATAACAAGGCTAGGTTAAATCCCCCGAACCAAAACTGGCATACAAATGTGTACAACAATTAATTATGAATAAAATTAAAATCTTTAATTCAAATATGTTACAATCAGAAAAACAAATTTTACTTCTCATATCACTCTAATGTTATTTTGATTATACACAAATATTTACTAAATTACAAATTAAAGGTCGACACACTATGGGCTAGTACGAGTATAAGTGTTAAAAATAGATGTTATAATTACAGTATTAACTAATTGAATAGGCATATGAGGATAAGGCGCCTTTCGCCTACGCCCGCCGACTCCCGAGCGCTCTCGCGCTCAAAACCTAGCTACTGTTTTCTATGTTACTAGTAGAGTAATACACATAACTGTATATGTTTATACACCGATGTACTCAGGAATATATATGCTACAACTTTTATTGGAAGCATTTTTTCATTTGGCGAAGAATAAAAGTATGGTTTTGCAAAAAACGTAGATAGGTGGCAAAAAAATATTGTTTTTTTACAACATTTCGTTAATTTACGGGAAAACTGCTGCACTTATCATAAATTATGTTATTATAAAAGTTGTAGAATATTTATCAGGGAATAAAACTGTAAGTAATATAACCTTAACAAACGTTTGGTTAAAAAGTTGTATGCAATTGCGTAAAACTCTACATTTTTAAACTTGGAATTTTCGGGGACTTTTCAGAAAATAATCCTCTCATCAAGGTCTATCACCCTTGAAAAAATCAGCTTTACCAGAAAGAGTTCCGACACAAAACCTTTATTGACTGGGCTAATACAAACACTGTAACAGTAGATCTAGAATTAACAAAACAGGTGAACTCCTCACATTTTCATTCAGTGATGTCATATGGCATAATTTTTTGGGGAAACTCTTCACAAAGTAAAAAAGTTTTCATAGAGCGGAAAAGAGCTTTAGGATGTTGTGTAGGGTAAAACCAAGAACTTCTTGCAGACAGCTTTTTATAAAAACTCAATATTCTTACAATGACTTCTCAGTATACATATTCTCTCATGTGCTTTGTCATAGATCATTTTAAACTGTTTACTTCTAATTCACAGGTACACAATTTCAATACAAGAAACAGAAATAACTTTTAACAAAACACAAACATCTGTGTCATTAGTTACAAAGAGGAGTTAATTATTCTGGTATACATCTGTTTAATAAATTTCCCAAGAGTATAAAACAGTTTGCAGATAATAAAGACAAATCTAAAGAAAAACTGGGAGATTATCTTATTGGCAACTCCTACTCCATTCAAGAATTTCAACAATTTAATTAATTGTATTCAATATGACTTTTGCAAAATTCAGTTGCAAAAATTAATATTTATTGTTATTCTCTTTATTTGTCTTTCACATAAAATTGTTTTTACTATGATTATAACTCATACGGTATGTATGTGTATTAACCATGACAGGTTTCACATCACAGAGGTCCTTCCTCTGCAGGGATCCATGAAACAAGATTGATAAATAATAATAAATAAATAACACATTTTGAAGGGAGGCTTAAAAATAAAAATATTATGGATGTTGTCAACAAGCCAAACAATGAACTGAGAAACGTTGGGATTACAAAGGGGAATAGTTTTTCTAGCAAAACAAAAAGGGACCTTTCTATATAAGTGAGAATCGGGTAACTATACATAGAAAGTTCACCATAAGCTTTATTCTCAAAAGCTACAGAATGTAGTCAGTAAGACCAAAAACATATGCATCAGAGAGAAAAATAAAAACTATATCCATATAGTTTTTATTTTTATTTTATAATAAAATATGTAAAACATGTAGATAGATTTGGGAAACTTATTAAATATTGATGAAACACAATGCAATTAAAACAAATCATTATGTGCAGGAAGATTTGCATATAATTAAAACAAAAAGTATAAAATTCTTTGGCATTCAGATAAATGAAAAACTGAATTGGCAGTAAGGTATCACTTTACTACTAAAGAAATTAATTAATGTGTCAGGATTCCCTTATATCTGTTGCATCAGTTATTCTTATTCCACCAGGGAAAACTATTAAACAATAATTTTTTCTTATCCTATAGTGCATGTCCCCAAATAAAACAGGAAATACAACTTTGACATACTTTACAAGAATCCAGTTTTTCAGTTCAACGACAACAACATTAGAATCTTGTGAGACTTCATGCCCATTGATGCAAGCTCTTTCTTTGGCCAACGACTACTAAATGAAAACCCTTGTTAACCATTCAGGTTTTGTAAAAACCTCATCTTGCATTTACATATTTTACTTATTTATTTTATGCGCATGGACCTCTACAGATCACACAAAATAGTCATTTTCTGTCCGAGTTTTTTTTGCCATTCCAGTACTCTCGCATCCGTTTACTGAAGGCAAGTTTTCTCTCTTCTCTCCATGTTGTGCCAGTCTTCTTGGGTTTGGTTTCTGGCTACATTACCCAGACGTGTATTTTTTGTTTGAAGATTTTGCGATCTAGGATTTCCGAGCTCTTGATTTTAGCTTTTTCCAAGTCTTGTCTTACTTGATCAAACCAACTTTAGGCATTTTTAATGGTTGCACGAGTTTGAACATGTGCTTAGTTTATCTGTGATCTGGCATCCTGTAGAAGTGACCGTAGAATTTTAGTCTGCGTTTTCTGATGTCGTTGGCTATGTTTGAGTGGGACTCTACTGTTTTGTAATCTGTAGCCTTCTTCTGTTTAGGTTGGTCCAATAATTTTCCTGATTATTCTTTGTTCTTCTTTTTGGATGTTCGATATCCCTCTTAGATTTTAGTGTGAGTGTTTCTGTGGCGTATAGAGCGTTTGGTTTAATAACTGTATTGTAGTGTCTAATTATTGATTGAATTCCTATGTTCTTTTTGTTGTAGATTTTGCAGGTCTATCCGAAAGCCTTTTAATTGTGTCGGGTCTGTTTTGCTGTGTCTTCTTTTCGAGTGCTGTTGGACTACGTATTTAAACTCAGTGACTGTTGATTTTTCCATATTTTGTGTCCAGTGTTTTAGGTTCAGTTTGTGTGCCAAGAAAAACCGTTTACACAAAGGAGATTTTTATTCCAATTTTTTCTGCTAATTCTTTGAGGGATTCTATTTGTTTGATGGCTTGTTGTTCACTTGCTAACAGAATAGCCAGATCATCTGCGAAGGCCAAGCATGAGATATTTAGTCTGTTTCTGCCTAGTTTTACTGGGGCGTTCATTTTCTCCCATTCTCTAATGACTTTGTCCAGGTGTAAAATTAAATTATTTATATCATCCTTAATTTACTTTATTGTTGCTTTACATTAACAAATACAATTCTAAGTTTCATCCAAACTTCGCCGTACTACACACGATCTATGCTTCTCCTCTTTTCCTCACGTCAAAGATCTTCCTTCCTGCACTGTTTATTCCAGAGATTTTCATGTACATTGTTCATTCGGTAACGGCGCATGGATTTCTTTGACACAATATTAATAACACGATAAAAATAACAATATATAAAACACTTTTAACACCATACACACATAATCAGCCTAACATTAATCAAATACAAAATAATGAATCGGAAATACCACTATCAATATGCTTCCCATTGAAATAATATAAAAAAACATTAATTATTAATTATTTAAAAACTAAGATGCTGTGTATTCTTACACATCCCCTAGGCCAATTTGTCACCAAAATTTGAATTTTGTCAAATTTTGTGTGATTTAACATCACACCACTCACCCATACATACATTTTCAGCCATAGTTACATTCATTCACACCCCCGGTATAAGTTCAGATCACATATATTTTTTTTTTCTAATCCCAACAATTCCTCTGATTCAATATTCTCATGTGTCACTCCCTCTTCATCTTCACTTTCCCTATCGTTGCATCTTCCTTGCACCTTTCTTCCACTCGCACCTCACAATGTTGTGGCCCTCGTGGTACGTATCGAGCCCTTTCTTCCTCTTCACCCCGCCTCTGGTTGATTCCTCCTTCTCATCTTTTCCCACTGTTTCATTCTTTATTAGCCCACATTTTACCTCATTTTCGTCTTCCTTTTCTTCCTTACTCGCCACTCTGTCCAACAGAAATCCGTATTCTCGCTCCTCTTCTTCACCGCTGGTCTCTTTTTCCCTTGCTTCCGCATCTTAGGTTTCTTCTTCAATTTCACGTGTTTCCAATTCGTGACTTCCTTCATCCTTATATGTGAAAGTAAAAGGCATTTCACTTTTCCTTCTTGCTTTATCATTTACCTTCTGGTCGTCACTCTCCCATTCGCTCATTCTCGCAAATCCAATCATTTCTTTATGTTCTGCTTCCCTCCTATCAACATTATTACCCTCGTTGATCTCTTGTATCTGTTCTAAACACTCCCACCATTTCAATGGTCCGTTGTTATCTTCGCTGTCATTTTCTGTTCCGTCTCCTTCAGTCTCCATTTCTAGCTTTTCTTTGCATGTTCTCATCACTTGCTTTAACCTGCTTTCTGCTTCCTCTTCCGCTTCTTTGTCCACCGCTTTGTCACAATTTCCTCCCCTTCTCCACTCCTGCATCAATTGCTGTTGATTCTGATTTATTTTATGCATTTCTCGTTTCGCTTCCATCTGTTCTTGAATAATCATAGCCAACATTTCTTTTACGGACTTACTCTTTTCGTTGCACAGATTCTTCTCCGCGATGTCAGTTGTTGAATCATCATGAACGGTAGCAGCATTACAATCCAGTGCAGTAACTGCCCGCTCCCCGGCTACTTCCAAATCTTTTCCATTCATTCTTATTTCAAAATTTTCGTCACTTCCTTTCCGAAGATTACAGGTTTCTTTTATTATCGAGCTAAATAATTAGCTCTGCGTCACGGTCACAGTCGCCACATGTAAAATTATATTATTTTATATCATCCATCATTTACTTTATTTTTGCTTTACATTAACAAATACAATTCTCAGTTTCATCCAAACTTCGCCGTACTACACATGATCTATGCTTCTCCTCTTTTCCTCACGTCAAAGATCTTCCTCCCTGCACTGTTTATTCCAGAGATTTTCATGTACATTGTTCATTCGGTAACGGCGCATGGATTTCTTTGACACAATATTAATAACACGATAAAAATAACAATATATAAAACACCATACACACATAATCAGCCTAACATTAATCAAATACAAAATAATGAATTGGAAATACCACTATCAATACGCTTCCCATTGAAATTATATAAAAAACGTTAATTATTAATTATTTAAAAACTAAGATGCTGTGTATTCTTACACAGGGCTTTATTAGATAAGAATGGTGAGCGACCGTCACCCTGTCCAATGCCAGTTTTTGTCTCGAATTCTCTGGACAGTTCTCCCATGAATTTTACTTTGTTTGTGGTGTTGGTGAGTGTCTGCTTGATTAATTCTCTTGATTGATTGTCCAGACCATCTTTTCCTGTCGATGGAGTGATACGCCTTCTTTAAGTCTACAAAGGTGCATATGGTTTTCTTGTACCTGATTGATCTGTATTTTAGGGTGGTTTTTAGGTTAAAGATTTGCGCTGAGCACAATCTGTTAGGTCTGAAGCCTGCTTGGTATTCGCCAATTTTGTGTTCGATTTGTTCTTGTACTCTTTTGCGGAGACAAGCAGAGAGAATTTTGTAGGGGACTGATAGTAGAGATATTCCTCTGTAGTTGTTCACATTGGTGCGGTCACCTTTTTTGTAAAGGGGAGCGCACTTCCAGTCTCTCGGGATTTCGTTTGTCTCGGAACAATGTTCGATGATTTTGGTTAGTTCTTGGAGTGAACTTTGGCCTAGATTTTTCAGGAATTCCACCACGATGCCATCTTCTCCTGATGCCCTCACATTTTTGAGTTTCTGAATATGCTCCCTGATTTCTTCTAGTGTTGGTGCTAGTGAATCTGGATTGATTTCTTCTGATTTTTCTGAGAACCCTTTAGTTGGTTCTGGGCAATTTAGCAGTTGCTCAAAGTAGGTAGCGAGGAGTTCAGTTTTCTCTGTTGTTTAGTGCCAATTTTCCATTTGAGATTTAAAGCAAAGACTGTGAGGAGAAGCCCTTAATTTTGTTTGCAAATGTTCTATAGTAGTCTCTAGCATTATAATTTCTAAAGTTTTTTTCGATTGAATCCAATTGTTACTTGAGGTATTGTCTTCTTGTTTTTCTGAGGGTTTTTGTGGCTAGTCTTCTCTTTTCATCGAGTTCTGTTTGGTTTTCTGGTGATTTGTGAGCGCTATACTTTTTGTATGCAATTTTCCTGTACTCTATTACTTGGTTGCATTCTTCATTCCACCATGGGTGTCTGTACTTCTTTTTTAATGGAATTTGTTCTTTAGCCGATGAGGTGATTTTGTCTTTGAATTCTATCCAATTATTCACGAGTATTTCCTCCCACCTCTTGGTGATTTCTGATGACTGTAGCTTAGCAAGATCGAATTTGGGTAGTGGTGTTATTTTTTTGAAGCAATTTCGAGGTGTCATTCTAATCTTGACTGTTGTGAGGTAGTGATCAGTCGATGTTAGCCCCTTTTCTGACTTCAACATTGTGGATTTCTTTCTCGAAGTTTCCGGATATGGCTACATGGTCGATTTGGAATTCTCCGATTGAATTTACTGGTGATCTCCATGTCATTTTCTTGCTTGGTTTGCGACGAAGTGATGCAGATATTTTTAGAATATTTATTCTTTTGTTATTCCTTTTTCCTTCAAGCAGTATTTTGCCTAAGTAATTTAATAGTTAATTTTCTAACCTTACTTAAGAATGGTTTCGTCAATTAACTTGGACATGTGTGAAGTGCATAAAAAGAGAGATACACTACTTCTTTCCGTTGTTATGGTCACTCAAAAAATCTCTAGGAATAATCTAGTCTCCTTTCAACGAGATCTAATACTGAAACTTATAATATCTAATAATAATACTCTATCTGATCATATTTAAGACATTAAAAGTGCCACCTTTGCAATAACAATACTTTAACGACATATCCGGAATTAGCAAAACAACTCTCATTTTCATTTCATCATGTCATATGGACCAAGTTTTCGGGAAATTCTTCACAAAGTAACAAAGTTTTCATAGAACAGAAAAGAGCTATTAGGATGCTGTGTATGGTAAATACAACAAATTCTTTAATAAGCTACACATTCTTACAATGACTCCTTGGTATATATATTCTCCAATATGTTTATTAATAGTACATTTTAACTTTCTTACACTGAATTTTCCAGGTACACAACCTTTATACATAAAATTCTAGGTGTGTGGACACCACATCATCCCAGACTAAACTGACTGGATACAACTGAGATCACTAAATTTCCCAACAGACCCAGCTCAACTTCTGACTCTAGTTCAACCGATTTTCAAGAGAAGAGGAGAAATATTTGATCTTGAAGAAACATACAATCAGTTTGTGATGACCCATTTGCGCATTCTGTTTGATACCTTAGCTATTTTTTCTTTTTGGCTTCGTCGATGCTGAGGTCATTAGAGGCAGGAAAGGACTGGGGGACAAGGAATGAGAAGGATTCGGCAATGGAATTTTTTAAGGAAGCATCCTGGCATTCTGCTGGAGTGATTTGGGAAACCAAAATCTGGATGCCTCGATGGGGACTCAAACCAGATTCCACCCAAATGCGAGGCCAGAGCATTATCTCCTCAGCCACCACGCTCGGTACTACCTTGACCCCAGTGCAAAGGCATACTAGGCACCCTTAACTTCCACGTTAAAACTTACTCAATCGCATGTTAAGGGAAGTGTCATGGTTCTACACAAAATAAATAGGGTAGCTAATGAGTTGAGATCAGTCCTGGGAAGGCAGAATCCCACAAATGCCTGTAACATCATGAATAAGTAGAGAGAGCAAAAACCCAACACCAGAAATAAAAGTTACTAAAATTATGCAATTCTGTGGTGAAAACACGGTATGTGCTGAGATAAGAGCAGCATGGGGAAGCCTAGTAATGGTAAGCATGTATTTCCAGTTCAGTGATGAGATCTATCCATCGCTAGATAGAATAGGGTAGATAGATGCAGCTTTTGGGAATTGTCCAGTAGTGACTGCAGCAGACAATGGAAAGTCTGCTCTCTGGCACAGGAAGAAGCCTGACAGTAGAGGGCTATTACTAGAACAATTAATAAGTGAATTGAGTCTAGAAGTCAGAAACCAAGCTCATAATCCTCCTACTTTCTGCAACAATGCTGGCTCAAGAATACTGATGCATCCATTACAAACATACATGCAGGAAATCTGGTTTGAAACTGGAGAGTGTTTGACAACATGACAATAAATGATCACAATATGATTTTCTATGAACTGAGCAGAACACAGCCACATGAAATTAGAGCCAATAATCACTAAAATAGTATGCAAAATAAAGAAAGCTACATGGGAGAGCAAAGGAATGTATTCACTGCACTGCACCATACAACCACTTCAATGTAGGCAGAGCCACAAGAGAACTGACATCTGCAATACAAAGGGTCATGAAACATATGATACCACTGAAAAATATAGTAGATCCTACTGATCAACTATGGACAGAACAACTTTAGAAACTATGATTAAACAAGAAAAGAGCGAGAAGAATGTTTCAATGAAGCCTGGTGGCAGGAGGAAGATGTATCCTCCTAAAGTTCTACAGGCTGAAGAAGCATATTATCAAAGATACCACAAGAGAGAGAAATGTTGGGAAGCCTTCACGAGGGAAAACCTCATGAGCAATCCACGTTGTGTTCCTTACAAAATAAATGCATATAAAATCAGACCTCTCACCATACTATCCAGATTCTAGAGAACCGATGGATAAATAACCACCAACTGTAGAGACTCAGAAGCGGAGATCTTATAAGTTTTGTTAGTGGAGGACAACCGGCAGAAGAAATAGAACAAGCTACACTAAGAAAAAACATGCAACAGTCCTGCTGGAGTTAAGAGGAAGAAAGTGATATTACACCTGAAGTAATAACTGTGATGAAACAAAATGAAAAACAAAGGGTCCCAGGCCGGAAAGAAATATGGCAGAGGTCATCCATGAATTGATCATAAAATCTGTCCTATGCAGACTCCTGAATAAATGCCTATATCAGAGCAAATTTCTGGCAATATGGAAAAGCAATGAGGTGGTAACTCTAAAGCAAGTAGTTAAAGATAATTTTCTACCCAAATCTACCAGCCTTTTTTTATTATTAAACGTGCTTAGCAACGTTCAAGAGAAGATTCTAAGCAACAAACTACACTGGGAACTCAAGGGACTGAGTCCCAGTCAATATAGATTCTGAATAGGAAAGTTGACAGAGAATGCCACAAACCGGTCAATGGATATAATCGGTAGCAGTACAAAAAGTTATGTACTGGGCATTTTCGTAAACATCTATGGGTATTTGGTGGCCCAGCTTGTTTTCACGAAGAAGGGATATTGTTTGTTTAAGATTATTCTACACCTTCAGATACTATTGCAGATTTAGAACTGATTCCTCGAGATACCAGAACTTGTCCATTATGAATACCATGACTACAGGATACCAAAAAGGTTCTGTTTATGGTCCAATATTCTGGGACAAAGGGATGGAACTAGTACAAAAAACACCTGAACTACTGGATCTAACTTTTGTTGCCTGTGGAAGGAGATACCACAGCAAAAATTGAGAACAAATAGTACTTTAACTGCCTTAGCCAATGGTGCAGTAATGTTAAGTTTATCGCCACATTAGACATTATGTTGTTCAAGGGAAAGCTGACTTGAAAACCTGCTACAAGAATTGACTGTAAATTAATTCACAGTAATCCAGGTACTTGCCATTCAACTGAATGAACAAATAAACTATGAAGCCCACTTAAAAAAGAACCATAGCTGTCATGAATAAAATCATCAATATCTGCCAACGAATATTAACTAGTAGCGTTTGAACATCAGCGAGTGCAGTAGCGTATTTCGTTGTTGTTTTTATATCTGTAGTGGTGTGGGTATTTGAATAGTGTAATCTCTGAGTGTTTACATTTTGTAAACAGTGGTCGTTAGTAGCGTTTGAACAGTCAGCGAGTGCAATAGCGTATTTTGTTGTTGTTTTTATATCTGTAGTGGTGTGGGTATTTGAATAGTGTAATCTCTGAGTGTTTACATTTTGTAAACAGTGGTCGTTAGTAGCGTTTGAACAGTCAGCGAGTGCAGTAGCGTATTTTGTTGTTGTTTTTATATCTGTAGTGGTGTGGGTATTTGAATAGTGTAATCTCTGAGTGTTTACATTTTGTAGACAGTACTAGTTAGTAGCGTTTGAACAGTTGCCGAGTGCAGTAGCGTATTTTATTGTTATATTTTATCTGTAGTGGTGTGAGGATTTGATTAGTGCAATCTCCGAGTGTATATATTTTGTAGGAAGTACAGGTTATTTCGAGTTTCTGTTCCTTTTTTCTGTACTTTTTTTGTTTCCTTTCTTTTTGCGTTTTTCAAAAGCAGTATGTCTAGGGACTGTGGTTGCTGTGTGCAGACGCGAGCTGAGGTGGCTGATCTGCGCGCTCAGCTTGCAGCTGTGTTAGCGAAAGTTACGCAGCTGGAAGCTGCCGTAAAAGGCTGCAGCAGATGTGATGTTGGGGAAACTGATATAGCCAAGCCTATCACACGATTCTCCCATATCGACTGTCGTACCTGCAACCCAGGCTGAAGTGTTGGATGCTGTGCCGCAGTCGCCTGTTGGTGACTGGCGTATGGCTTCTAGACTTCGAAGCCGCACACGGGGGCAGTCGAACAGGCTTAAAGGCCAAGACGCTAAACTTGTTTCGTCTGTCCAACCTGTTTGATGTATTGTCGGAGGCTGACTCAGTCCCACAATTGTCATCCTGCGAGTTGACGGCCCCCCAGCCCGCCAGGTCTGAGCAAACGCAGAAGGGCATTCTGGTAGTTGGGAGCTCTAATGTTAGGCGGTTATTAGAGCCCCTTAGGGAAATGGCGGATTCCTCGGGGAAGAAATTCCAACGTCCATTCAGTGTGTATTCCGGGTGGCCTGATCCGAGATGTGGAACAGGCCATCCCCGATGCCATAGAGGGGACGGGGTGTAGCCAACTACAGATTGTGGCTCATGTCGGCACCAATGATGCCTGTCGCCTTGGGTCGGAGGTTATCCTCTCTTCCTTCCGGCGGCTGGCTGAAAGGGTGAACTCTGTGGCCAGTGACCGCAAGATATCGGCAGAGCTAAGCATCTGTAGCATCGTAGACAGAGTTGATTGTGGACCTCTGGTTCAGAGCCGTATTGAGGGGCTGAACCAGAGACTACGACGTTTCTGTGATGACATTGGCTGCAGATTTCTCGATCTTCGCCATAGGGTCGAGTCTTGTAGGGTTCCCCTTAATAGGTCAGGTGTGCACTTACACACGTGAATCGGCTACACGGGTGGCAGGGGCCGTGTGGAATGCACTGGGTGGTTTTTTAGGCTGAGGGAGGAAGACCCGAAACACGAAATTCAGTTACGGGCAACCCAATCAGATACAACACCAGAATGTAGGAGCAACGTAAAAGAATCTCGTCAATTAAAAGTTCTCGTAATTAACTGTAGAAGCGTTTGTAACAAACAACCGGAACTTGAAAGCGTTATTTGTAGTACAGAAGCAGGATATCGTTATCGGTACAGAAAGTTGGTTGAAACCGGAAATAAGTTCCGCCGAAACTTTTAAAGATAGCATGAACGTTTTTCGTAAAGACAGATTACATTCTCATGGAGGTGGGGTATTTATAGCTGTGAGTAAATTTCTCCCATGTAATGAAATAGACGTCGATACGAACTGTGAAATCATATGGATTAAACTCAACGTTGCTGGGTCAAAACTCATCATAGGTGCCTTCTACCGTCCACCTGATTCGGATACAGCTATCGTCGAGGAGTTAAGAAATAATGTAAATAGTATAGCTAGCCGTTTTAAAGATCATGCTATGATTCTAGGAGGCGACTTCAATCTGCCTTATATTGACTGGCGTAATTACGTTCACATCACAGGTAGCAGGGATAAGGCAGCTTCTGAAGTAATTCTCGATTTGTTGTCAGATAATCATCTCGAGCAGCTAGTTAATGAACCTACGCGGTGTCATAACGGTAGCGAAAACATTTTAGACTTGCTGGTTACCAACAGGCCAGAATTATTCACCGACATTTCAACGACCACAGGAATAAGCGATCACAAAGCGGTAATTGCGACTATCAAATTAATGACCGAGCGAAAAAGGAAAAAAGGGCGGATTGTATACAGATTCAGTAAGGCCTCAAAGGAGTGTTTTAGAACCTACCTGAGGAATAAATACCATAACTTCAAGTCAACAAAGGACACCGTTGAAGAGATGTGGCATCGTTTTATACATATAGTCAGGGAAGGCATGGAAATACATATACCAAAGCGGACAATAAAGGGAGAGGATGATCCACCGTGGTACACATGCGAAGTCAAAAGATTACTCAAAAAACAAAGGAAAATACACGCACGCTTCAAGAAGGAGGGTGTCGCAGCGATTTAGAAACCATTAGCTGATTTAAGAGGACGTATTAAGAATGTAATGCGCGAGGCCTTAACGATTTTCACTCCAACTCTCTCTAAGAGTCTCACAGAAAACCCAAAGAAATTTTGGTCGTATGTACGAAAAGTTAATTGTACCAACAGCAATATTCCAGCACTAATTCGTGAAGGTTCCGAGGTTAATGAAAGCCGCGATAAAGCTAACGTACTAAATACTGTATTCAAAAATTCATTTACAAATGAACATAAGGATAGTATTCCCGTTTTCCCACGCCGTGGCGAGTCGGTGATGGAATCATTACGAATAGATACTGCAGGTATCGTTAAGCAATTAGAGCTCCTGAAGTGGGGGGAAAGCACCGGGCCCGGATGGAATTCCAGTAAGAGTATTTTCAGAGTATGCTGCAGAAATCGGGCCATTTCTGTCTGATATATTCAGTAAATCATTAGAAGAGCAAAAAGTACCTTCAGACTGGAAAATCGCGCAAGTAACTCCTGATTTTCAAAAAAGGTGATCGAAGTGATCCTGGGAACTATCGTCCCATATCTATAACATCTGTTTGTAGTAGAGTTATGGAGCATATTATATGCTCGAACATTACGAATTTTCTAGATTATAATAATTTGCTTACAACAAATCTACATGGATTTCGGAAGAAAAGATCATGTGAAACACAGCTGGCCCTATTTACACACGACGTAATGAAAGTTATCGATACAGGTTCACAAGTAGATGCAATTTTTTTTAGATTTCCAGAAAGCCTTTGACTCTGTGCCACACAACCGCCTTTTAGCGAAGCTTCGAGCGTACGGTATATCGGATCAGCTTTGTGAATGGATAAAGGATTTTCTAACTGGTTGGTCGCAGTATGTTGTCGTTGAAGGAGAAAGTTCTTCTAATCTAGATGTTACATCGGGTGTACCCCAAGGAAGTGTAATAGGACCACTTCTTTTCTTAATTTTTATAAACGATCTTGGAGACAAAGTGAAAAGCCTTTTTAGATTGCTTGCTGATGATGCGGTTATTTATAGAGAAGTAAGAACTTTGGCCGATTGCTTAGAAATTCAGCGCGATCTGGATGTTATTTTGGCTTGGTGCGCTGAGTGGCAACTTACTCTAAACTGTAAAAAGTGCAAGACAATGAGCATAACTAACAAAAAGAATCCGATTGTTCAGAAATACGAGTTAAACAATACAGTTATTGATATGGTCAATTCTATTAAATATTTGGGAGTAACAGTACAAAGGAACATGAAATGGGACATACATATTAATTCTTTAGTAGGTAGAGCAAATTCTAGGCTGCGATTCATAGGTAGAATCTTGAAAAATTGTAATGAACAAACAAAGGAGATAGCGTACAAATCTCTTGTGCGTCCACATTTGGATTATTGTTGTGCCATTTGGGACCCGTTTCGTAAGGGATTAATCGAAAGTATAGAGAAAGTACAGAGAAGAGCCGCTCGATTCGTGACCGCTTGCTACAGTCCTTATGAAAGCGTCACAGAACTGATTAGTAGATTAGGTTGGGAGTCTCTGGTAGATAGACGACACACGTTTCGTTTAAACTTATTGGAAAACATGCGTACTCCAACTTTCACTCATGAGTGTAGTGAAATACTTCTTCCACCAACCTATTTGAGTTGGAAGGACAGGAAAGATAAAATTAGAGAAATAAGGTGCCGGACTGATTCTTATATGAATTCTTTTTTCCCTCGTACCATTAGGGATTGGAATGCACAGCAAAGAGATTAGCTTTGGTGCTGAGCACCCTCTGCCACCCACAATTTTGTGAATTGCAGAGTATATATGTAGATGTAGATGAACTACAAATTCAGTAACCAATGCCTCTGCTGTCTCACCACTGGACCTTGAAGTGGGGAAATGTGATACCACGCACTAGCTCAGAAAAGAGAAACAAGATAAGGTAGCAGAAATTATAGACAACAAAGCAACATCTGAGATGCAGTTAAGAAGATACTATTGGCAGAATGTCAACAAGAATGGAACAACAGTGAAACAGGTAGGAAAACGTATGACATTATTTATCCGTAGAGGAGAGATTTAAGATGAAGTAATTTTAACCTTCTCTAATATTTGTACACTACCTAACAAGTCATGGGCCACACAATGGCTTCTTCTGAAATCAGAATATTGTAGACTCGAGAAGGTGTAAATGTAGTGAAGAGAAGAGAGTACACAGGAGCACGTTGTATGGGAATGTGGAATAACTGCTAGTCTGAGAGCTCATCAACAAGTTAGTCTACAGGGGAGGAGAATATTTGGCATACTATGTGTCGACAGCATGTAGAATCAAAGTGTGGTTAAGACAATAATTTGTGGTGGTAATAATAGCAATAGTAGTAATAATCGTATTAGTAAAATTTGTAGGAATAGCAGTAGTAGTGATGGTACCCACTCTGTTAATAACAGTAACAATAACAGCAGTCTGATATTGGAATTTAAATTATCTTGCAATCATTGTTAATCAAGTGAAAATGAGGCGTGTTCAAAAAACAATGGAAATTTTTATATTTTGAAAGAATTTTATTTATGTGTCTACATTGATGTTATTCCCTTCAAAATAGTACCCATTAACCCTTTCCTACCGGCTATTGGAAAAAAAGGGAAATTTATAATTTCAATTATATATTTGTATAAAGGTACTTGAAATTAAGATAGGATAGGGAAAATAAACAGTTACCCGTCACTTACCACAGATGAAGGCAGGAGGGCGAGACACGTAAAAACACAGAAACACACGAATTGCACAATATTTCGACCTTAGTCTTACTCATGTAGGAGGCGAGACATATGGCAGGGGAAAAGATGTGGTCACATCCCAACCCGCCACATGAATGAAGCACAGGCGGAAAACGCGTGGTATTGGTAGAATTGCCGGGAAGGGGGGGGGGGGGGGAATAGGCTTGACCAGCGATAAAAGTGAAACAAAACAATATAATCTTTGTGCAGCTTAACTCAAAAAGTTGTAATTGTAAATAAAGGGAGATAGAAGAATTTAAGTATATATATATATATAATAATAATGAAAAATAGTAAAAAATAATGTAATAATATATAAAAAAATTGAAAATAATAATAATAATAATAAAAAAATAACCGACTGTAAAATGAAATGAGAGATGGCAAGTGACAGGTTTAACGTAGGTTTAGGCCAGGGGTGTGTCTGGTGTCAAGGATATGTTGATAGGCTAGTTCCCATCTGCGGAGTTCTGAAGGGGTGGTGGTATTCGGAAAAACTCTAATTGCTCTGACTGTGAAACAGGTGTTGAGGTTGTTTGAATTATGGAAGTTCGCATGAATTGCCACGGGATGGTCTGGGTTGGAAGTATAAACTGTTTGCCTGTGGCCATTCATTCTGTAGGAAAGTTGTTGAGTTGTGAGACCAATGTAAGAGGCAGTGCAGTGGATGCAGGTGAGTTGGTAAATAAGGTGAGTGGTAGCACATGTGGCATGTCCAATTACAGGGAAAGATTCGCCTGTGACAGGATTAGAGTAAGTAGTGGTGGCAGGGTGCATGCTGCAAGTTTTACAGCGGGGTCTGTAACATGGGAAAGATCCCTGTGGAGGTCTAGGAGAGTCGGCAGGTAAATACTTGTGGACCAAGATGTTGTACAGATTGGGCGGTCTGCTGAAGCACTTGCTTCAGCAGACCGCCCAATCTGTACAACATCTTGGTCCACAAGTATTTACCTGCCGACTCTCCTAGACCTCCACAGGGATCTTTCCCATGTTACAGACCCCGCTGTAAAACTTGCAGCATGCACCCTGCCACCACTACTTACTCTAATCCTGTCACAGGCGAATCTTTCCCTGTAATTGGACATGCCACATGTGCTACCACTCACCTTATTTACCAACTCACCTGCATCCACTGCACTGCCTCTTACATTGGTCTCACAACTCAACAACTTTCCTACAGAATGAATGGCCACAGGCAAACAGTTTATACTTCCAACCCAGACCATCCCGTGGCAATTCATGCGAACTTCCATAATTCAAACAACCTCAACACCTGTTTCACAGTCAAAGCAATTAGAGTTTTTCCGAATACCACCACCCCTTCAGAACTCCGCAGATGGGAACTAGCCTATCAACATATCCTTGACACCAGACACACCCCTGGCCTAAACCTACGTTAAACCTGTCACTTGCCATCTCTCATTTCATTTTACAGTCGGTTATTTTTTTATTATTATTATTATTATTTTCAATTTTTTTATATATTATTACATTATTTTTTACTATTTTTCATTATTATTATATATATATATATACTTAAATTCTTCTATCTCCCTTTATTTACAATTACAACTTTTTGAGTTAAGCTGCACAAAGATTATATTGTTTTGTTTCACTTTTATCGCTGGTCAAGCCTATTCCCCCCCCCCCCCCCTTCCCGGCAATTCTACCAATACCACGCGTTTTCCGCCTGTGCTTCATTCATGTGGCGGGTTGGGATGTGACCACATCTTTTCCCCTGCCATATGTCTCGCCTCCTACATGAGTAAGACTAAGGTCGAAATATTGTGCAATTCGTGTGTTTCTGTGTTTTTACGTGTCTCGCCCTCCTGCCTTCATCTGTGGTAAGTGACGGGTAACTGTTTATTTTCCCTATCCTATCTTATTTTCAGTGCCTCGCGGCAGTTTCTTTGTTTCCTTTATCCAATTGGTACTTGAAATTAAACACACATAATTTTTTCAAATTTTTTTTGGATCTCTAAGTGCTAATTACTAAGCCGGTACAAATAAGTACCGTCAGGGACTTTGTGTATCACATGACATACAGAAATAGCAATTGAAATCAATTATGTTCATATTGGTATGAAATGTTTGCTTCATGATATTAAAAAAAAAACCATTCTTTTTGCTCATTCAGACACAAAAGACATTGTAGTGCAACATTTGGAATGAAGTTTTGACTGTATTTTCTTCATTCTACATACTTCACATCTTCATCTGATTTTTACAAATTAGGGACACAGTATACCTCTGTTTTCCAATCTTACATCTCTCATTGTGGAATAGTATTACTTGTGTTGTTTGAATGGATGAGGGCTTGGTGAAATATATATAAATGACCTTTTATTCTTACCGATATCCTTCATAGTCATCAGACCATGTGCAAAGGATCTTCTAAAAAAATTTACAGACTTTTTCAAATATCGGACCATTAATGTTATAGGAATTGACAAATACAACATCCAGAATTCCCAAAAACAATCTTTACCATGATTTCGGTAATCTTCTTTCAGCATTGCACAAAGTCATCAGCTGATCAGTAGTATCAACCCAACACATGAAGGTATTGTAGTCCTTGACGACTCCTGAGCATGAAATTGTCGACTTCAATCCATCTTTTTCTTTGCATATAAATAGTGGTGTAACAACAGGGTGGCAGGATGGGCAAAATGCTACGGGACCTACTGCCGGAGGTGGCCCCCGATGACCGGCCAGAGAGGCCCTCTGGTCCAAGATCCACCAGGTCACCAACCCGAGAGAGGGCCCATCTGTTGAAGTTGCCATTGACCCAACCAGTGTAGTGGAGTTTCCCCACTGCCATGAAAATTTGATACTAAATATATGGCCTTTTTATCCTTCCATTTCCAGTAGCAAATACATAGGTTTGTAAATTCATTGTCACAATCTCCTCTTTTTAGTTTTCCATCAGCACATTGTTAGAAAGTCCCTTGCAGTAGGGTCTGATTCTCCCACAAACAAAACTTGTTTAAGTTTTTTAATAATGAAACTGATGAAAAATAATGATAATACTAGATAACGTCAGCATTGCTCCATTTTTTTCAGTCAATTCTAAGACCACTCTTTGACCTAATGAGTAATCTGAGAACATTCCAGTCATTTCTTCATTTTTGCCTTGATAAATTATAAACTTCTAAGAGAAGAGCTGATAAATTATAAACTTCTAAGAAAAGAGCTTCAATCAGAGCGTATTTCATAAAAACATCCATTTGAAAATATCAAAAACAATGATAAAACCAATTGTATACTTGCCAAATCTATTGACCAATAATCTGTATAAAACTACCCCTAACTCCCTGACGGTACTTATAAGTCCACGTTGGTTTTTCTAGATTATTTAGTAAAGAAACTAGAAAAACATATTTTATAGGTAAAAAATATATGGTTAAATGTTCAAACTAAAAAAGTAATAACAGAAATTGACACTTACCAAGTAAATTATCATCTAAAAATTCATTTGGATAAAGGAAACAAAGAAACTGCCGCGAGGCACTGAAAATAAGATAGGATAGGGAAAATAAACAGTTACCCGTCACTTACCACAGATGAAGGCAGGAGGGCGAGACACGTAAAAACACAAAAACAAAAGAATTACACAATATTTCAACTTTTTAGTCTTCCTCATGTAGGAGGCGAGACATATGGCAGGGGGAAAGATGTGGTCACATCCGAGCCTGCCACATGAATGAAGCACAGGCGGAAAACGCGTGGTAGTGGAAGAATTGCCGGGAGGGGGGGGGGGGGGGTAGGGAATAGGCTTGACCAGCGATAAAAGTGAAACAAATGAATATAATGTCTGTGTAGCTTAGTTCAAAAAGTTATAATTGAGAATAAAGGGAGATAGAATAATTTAAAAAATATATATATATATATACAAAAAATAATAAAATAAATAAATAAAGAGGAAAATATATATATATATATATAAAATTATAAATAACTGTAAAATGAAATGAGAGTTAGCAAGTGACAGGTTTAACGTAGGTTTAGGCCAGGGGTGTGTCTGGTGTCAAGGATATGTTGATAGGCTAGTTCCCATTTGCGGAGTTCTGAAGGGGTGGTGGTATTTGGAAAAACTCTAATAGCTCTGACTGTGAAACAGGTGTTGAGGTTGTTTGAATTATGGAAGTTCGCATGAATTGCCACGGGATGGTCTGGGTTGGAAGTATAAACTGTTTGCCTGTGGCCATTCATTCTGTAGGAAAGTTGTTGAGTGGTGAGACCAATGTAAGAGGCAGTGCAGTGGATGCAGGTGAGTTGGTAAATAAGGTGAGTGGTAGCACATGTGGCATGTCCAATTATAGGGAAATTCATTCAATTATTCCAATTCATTCCAATTATAGGGAAATTCATTGTAATGTACCACTTGTTACTTTGGTCAGTATGCTGTCAAGCCCCAACTTAGAAAATTAATTTCTCGGCAATTTCACGCAGAAATTTAAAAATAAATGTTGTCATTGTCTGACTTAATCATACAACAATACATCAACAGGCTTAACAATGCAGTGGACACTGGTATTGTTGAATTATATGGTGGTATATACAGTGGTACTTATAAGTACCGTCAGGGATAAAAGGGTTAAATAATATACACTTCTTCCTAGCCCCAAAACACTTATGGAACTCAATCTTTGGAATAGCTTTGAACTCTTTTTTCAGTGATGCACTTTTAATCTCATGTGTGCTTGTAAAATGATGGCTCATCAAGTTCCTTTGTAGTTTTGGGAACAGAAAGAAGTTACATGGGGCCATGTTTAGTGAATATGGAGATTGGGCCATCATTACAGTGTTGTTTTTTGCCAAAAATTCGTGAACAAGCAATGATGTGTGAGTAGGTGCATTATTGTAATGCAAAAGCCATGAATTGTTTTGACACAAATCTGGGCATTTTCTTCAGACTGCTTCATGCAAACGGCATTGAACTTGAAAGTAGTATCCCTTATTGATTGTTTGATCCTCTGGCAAGAACTCATGGTGCACTATACCATTAAAATCGAAGAACACAGTGAGTATAACCTTCACATTTGACCTAACTTGTCAAGCTTTTTTTCCAGTCTTGGCGATCCACAATGCCTCCACTGCGACGACTGAGCTTTAGTTTCAACATCATACATCAAAACTCATGTGTCGTCACCTATTATGACACATGTTAATAGATCTGCATCACTGTTGACATCATTTAATGATTCCTGAAACACATTTCATACCAAAAACAGATGAAAAAATTTCATGGCATGAGCCAATTGACACGCCAAAATCATCAACAGCTTTTCAAATTGTGATTCAGCGATCGTTCATAATCATTTCTTTCACTTTTCCTAATTTTCATCGGTTATTGATGTGTTATGATGACCTGAATGCTCGTCATCATCAATGTCTTCACAGCCATAACGCTTATAAAATTCCTAAACCCTTGTTTTACTCTTAGTAGATACACCAAAAACAATATTTAACATTTTTAAAACTTTGTTGCACTCAATTCCATTTTATAGCAAAATTTAATATATATTCTCTGATCCATGATTTATACAAATGAAACTTTTCATCAGAACACATATTTTACTTTTAACAGGTGACAAGAGACTAACCATCCAATATAGCTCAAAACATATAGATACTTTTAAGACATGTTTGCCATCACAACAACGAGAGGAGAAGAAAAAAAAAAAAAAATCAAGCCAATGAGACTAATATACACCATGCCTCCACCAACTTCACGAACTTTGCCACTGGGGAGAGCTTTTCCATCATAGGACTTGCCACCTGTGTAATCTTACATGTAATAAACCAGGTAAACTGCAAACACTACCTGGCTTCCTATGTAGCTTTGACCACCCACTATGCATAATAATGAATGGCCACCAACAGACAGTATTCACCCAGAATCCAAAACATCCAGTAGCTGCCCATGCCATCTCACATGACCTCAATATTTTAATTCTTATTTCACGGCCTATGCTGTCACTCCTCCCAAACAGCAGCAGCTATTCTGAACTCAGAAGGTGAGAGCTAGCCTACCAATATAAACTGGAGACAAGGCAAACTCCTGGTCACAATTTAAGATGATACCCAATCATTAATTTTCCTTCCATCTGTGCCCTCCCTGCTGCCGTCCCCACTGTTTAAATTGAACAACCACTAACCACAGTTGATTAACTTCATAGACTCTTTTGTTCTTAAATTTTATTTTATTCAATTATCTATCTATTTTTGCTTATTCAGATTTATATTGTACGGATTTTACTATATTATTCTGCTCTTTTCACAATATTTTGCATTAGTTGAGTATTAGCTTTCCCAGTCCTCTGAATTTACCCCCACCACGTTCCATTATGTGAGGCTCTCCCCTATAACACACACCATCCATAATGTTCTCTAGTCGATAAAAGGCTAAGACCAAAAATTATTATAGCATGGTTGTTGTTTTTGCCTGTTATCTTTGTTCACGCCACATAAACAAAATCTAAGTGGTGGCTCATTTCCCTATCCTAACTTGTAATTAGCTAACTGTGCTAAGTAGTGACAAATTATTACACATTAGTATAGGGAAATGAACAATCACTTACCTTAGATGATGGTTGTGTAGAATATTACACAAAAAAGACAAGAAAACAAATGACAGTAATTTTTGGGTCTTAGTCTTTTACCAACAAGAAACATTATGGAGAGTGAGTATTATACGGAACTGTCTCTAAACTGTTCGACTTGCGAGTACCGACATGTTCTCTCACTAGATAGGATAAGTTGCTGGTATAAACTTTTTGCCTGCACCAATTCATTCTGATCGCCAGTGGTATAGTGGTAAGGCCAAAATATGAACTGGTACAGTGGAGGTAAGTGAATTAATACACACAGTGTGTTGTGGTGCATGTGGCATGTTCAACGATGAGTAAAATTTCCTCTGTGGTTGGATTGGAGTGGACAGTGGTAGCTACATGCATACTGCATGTTGCAACAGCTGGGTCTGATGCATGGGAATGATCTGTATGGTGATTTTTGAATCATGATGTACTTGAGATTGGTTGGATATATGGGCGAATGGACAAAATTCTGTGGAGAACAGTGTGCATTTTAAGGAAGGAATGTAGTAAGTCATGTTTGCAATTAAGGATTAAGTTAATTGACTGAAGCCCAGTAGAGAACTGGGGAATGAAAACGAAGCCACAATTAGTATTAAGACGTACTAGATTGAAGAAGTTATGTGAATGATAAGTGGCAGCACAAGCATTTTTTATTATAATTATTTTACTAGATCAAGAGGGCGAGACAAATCTTGAGGTAACGAGAAATGAGAGCCTGTTTTGAGAGTATCTGGAGCAGATTCTTCATCAGAACAAATGCATTTGCCACTGGAGCCCAGGCTGCAAGGAACGTAACGTTCGGTGTGAGAGGAATGGCAACTGCTGAAGTGAAAGTATTGCTGCAGATTTGTGGGTTTCATATGAACACACATATGTAAGCCCCCTTTTTGTAAGGAACATAAAGAAAAGTGATGTCTATGGGAGTAAGTACATGTGAATTTGATGGAATTGCTACTGTTTAGGGAGTTACAGAAGACGTTACAGTGAAATATTGTTAAGGAATTGTTGCTGCAGATGGCTCAAGAAATTTTTTGCATAGGACAGGGATAGGGGAGTAGCCATGGCAGTACCACTTCTTGTGATAAACTTGAGTCTAAGAATAAGTTTCTCAACAGAATGTGTCCCAAGGAGATGAGGAAAGATGTGCTCGGGAAGCTATAGAGGAGCCACATTTCCATGAAGTGTTCGAAGTCCCTAACAATGGAGATGTTAATGTTCAAGGAAGTGGTAACCTTAAAGACAAGGAACGAGGAGTAGCTGCTGTGGAAATCTTTTTTAAGGAAATGAGGCTAATTGTGAATGGTGGGAGGTTCTGTACATAACATTGGAAGTGCTGATCCACAAGAGCTGAAACCCATTCAGTAGACAATCCATACACTGCAGCTATAACTCGCTCAGGGTAGCCAATATTGTAGATCTCAGGAACAAGGTACAAGGAGGGATACTATGATTCAGCAGAATAAGGATATGCGTTAGAGGCCTGGGAACAGGCCTTGGAAATCAGGGAAAGTCAAAATTTCTTGGTAAATTGAAGTAGTATGGTGTGGATACTACATATTGATATCAGAAGCCTCTGTCACTGCAGTCCAGGACTACAGAATTTGAGCCCTGGTCTGATGGGAGGATGATGATATATTCTTTGATAGTTTTCTCATGGCCCGAGTTTAAAGGAGTGGTGAATGGAGTTCACGAAAAAGGTTGGGGACCGGTTGGATGAGAGAAATTCTTCGAACTTGAGGATGATTTTGGGGAAGCAGAGGTGGCTCTATCCCATCATTTCGAGTTTCACTCTACTCTGTGAGTGGCAAAGTGATACAATCATTGGAGTGGTGCAGAATGCTTGAGTCTTAGCCCAAAATAGCATAGCCGAAACTTAGGGTCAGGAAAAATGATAATCCCTTAGAATGAACAATGTTTGGTTTCCGATACAGGAATAGACTGCTGTGGTTTAGCAGCAGGTAAGGAAGTCTTTTGGAGTGAGAGGTAGAAGGGTTGGGTGCGGAGATTGAAAATACTGGCAAGACCTGGGTTGTTGGCAATCAAAGGAGTTGGTGTGCGCTGAGTATGGTTGGAGTATTGATCCAGTAAGGGAAGCCCCATAGACAGATAACGTTTGTCAGTGCATAAAAATTGCACAGATGTTTCATGCACATGTTGCTTGGGTATGTCTACGGTGTGATGGATCTGGGTACTTGATTAATTACATCAAGGGAGGACAGGAAGATTCTTTTGTATCAGCAGATAAGCTGGGAAGAATGGCAGTCACCTCTTAAAGCACTAGCTTGGAGAAGTTGAGGGACTGGGTACAATAAAAGGAATGCAGGGGTGGGTGGACTTTTCCAAGGCAACTAGAGATGGAAAATGATGTTTTATCTATTTGAAAATATATTGTGAGAGAATTCAGACTGAACGAAGAGGAGAGAATGTAGTTTGGTGATGCAAAAGACATGGAAATAGTATGAGGACAAGTGCGAACATGTTGATAATATATTACGGGAAAGTGATAAATATTAAGCACTGTATGGACAAAGAGCGGAAATATTGTACAGAATTTATTAAAAGAAAAATCATAAAGCATGAAAAAACGAATCACGTAGAGAAATGCTGCAAATATATGTATAGGCAACAATGAAAGGAAAGAACTGCCATGAGGCAATATTTATATGGAAAGGACAGATAAAATACACCCAACACTCACCAAAGTTGAAGGGAGGAGAGCAGCAGCAATACAAAATAACACACAAGCACGGAAAATACAATACTTAGGGTTAAAAGCCTTTGTCAAGTTAACAGAAGTAAGTGGCTGGGCTCGCACAAGCCTTGTGTTCGATGCAGCCACTCATAGCATATATGTGTGTGTGTGTGTGTTTACCTATATTTCACTTTTCAGCTGCCACTACCTAGCACAGATACATTTTTACTAAAGACTTGTGTGTCCCTACACTTCTCTTTCCTGCCAGAACTATATAGCACAGACCATTGGTAAATGTGTACGGTAGTAGTATCCTGTCTCCTATCGTGGTAAGATGTCGGTAGCTATGGGGATGTGGGAGATATGGTGGTTGAAAGTGGTTGACCTGGGAATTTTCACATTTCGACCAAAGACATATGTGTCCCTATGTATCACTTTTTAGCCAAAATATCCAGCAGATCACTGGTGTTTGTGTGTGGTAGTAGCATACATTCACCGATTGTGCACAACATTAGCCGATTTTCAATATCTGTCTGGGTGTGGGAGATATGGTGGTTAAATGTGGTCGAACAAGGATATTTTCATATTTCAACCAAAGGCATATGTGTTTGTATATTTCACTTTGCTGCCACAACTATACAGTGCAAACCACTGGTGTTTGTGGGTGGTAGTAGCATCGAGTCTCCAATCGTGCACTATGGTGGTTACATTTCGGTAGCTATGAGGATGTGGGAGATATGGCGGTTGATAGTGGTTGATGTAGGGCATATTGCTTCTTCTACCTAAGACATGTGTGTCCCTGTGTTTCAACTTGCAGCCAGAACTACCAAGTCCAGAACACGGGCATTTAAGAGTGGCAGTAACCTGGAGTTTTTCACAGTGCACTATGGTGATTGCATGTCGGTAAATATGGGGATGTGGTAGGTACGGTGGTTGGAAGTGGTGGACCTGGTATAAAAACCGACATGTGTCCCTATATTTTGCTCCACAGCCGAAAACTATCTAGCACAGTACACTGTTGATTGTGTGTGACATTAACCTCAAGTCTCCCAACGTGTATCATAGTGGTGTCATGTTGGTAGCCACGGGGTGTGGGAGATATGATGGTTGAAATTGGTCGACGGACGGCGTTTTTATATTTTGACCTAAGAAATGTGTGTCCCTATATTTCACTTTGCAGCCACCTGCGCAGATGACTGAGGTTTGTGTGTGGTATTAGCGTCAAGTCCCCCATCGTGCACTATGGTGGTTACATGTTGGTAGCCGTCAATCAAAATTCTTTACAAACATGAACGAAGTCTTGGGCATCAGATAATTAATATCCTAAAATAAGAAGTGATCAACAGGAAACTTGTTGGATTTACTTTCCTCATCCTTCATTATGTTTATTACCAGTATTCCCCAAGTTAATGGTGGTAGCGTCTATGGTTTAGGCAAAAGATGATCACACAAACTGAAGCTTAGTCAGTCGGGCAAAATGCGAAAACACAAAATGCCACAAGGAAGGGGGAAGGGAGGGGGGGGAGGGGAAACACACACACACACCATGGGAAAAGGAAGTACATTTAAAAAACAGAGAAGTCACTTTAGTAACTTTAGCAAAGCGCTTCAGTTGTCAAGTTGATTCAGGCTACATTTCAGCCTTACCACAATCTCCACTAATATCTCTGATAGAAAAGCAAAGCTTAGTCACGCGCAAATTAATATATTTTCCCTGTATCGCATGTCAGCGTCATCATGCATCGTGAAATAAACCTGATCCCAAAACTTCACAGGTTCTAACACCTTTCTTTCTTAATATTTGTGATGAATATTGATATTTTAACGGCCAAGATAGCTTACATCGGATGAAATAATGACCCCAGTGAGAATTAAGGACATGCTAAAAAATAAATCTTAACAACTTATGCTATGCCAAGTAATATTTAATTGTTTAGGCCACATATATCGCAATCAATTTGGAACTTCTTTCATTCAAACCAAGTAACGATTTTAGTAAAAAAAATCCTGATAATTAATATGCCAATCTAAACGCAATACATCCCTTCTTCTGACAATTGATGTCTTAGCAATTGTTTAGCTAAATAGGATTGTTATAACATAAAATTCAGTGTAACTCCTCTTGCCTTGCACTGTAGCAAATGGTTTCAGTTTCCATCTGGGTCCAGGTTGCATTTCAATATAACCACATACTATGATAAATTTGACGCCCGGAGAACAATACTTCTATCTCACGCATATTAATACATGAACAGTATCGCATTTTAGTGGCATCGCAATATAAATATTAATCAAAAATCTTGAACGGTTTTCACACATTTCGTTTTTGTTATCCGCGATTCAGACCGAAATTAAAACGTTTGAATGGCTGACACAGTTGCTGAAATAATAGGCTAAGTAATATTACACAGTGGAAGCAAAGCTTAGTCACGAGCGAATTAATATATTTTCCCTGTATCGCATGTCAGCGTCATCATGCACCATGAAATAAACTTGATCCCAAATCTTCACAGGTTCTAACACCTTTCTTTCTTAATATTTGTGATGAAGATTGATATTTTAACGGCCGAGATAGCTTACATCGGCTGAAATAATGACCCCAGTGAGAATAAATCTTAAAAACTTACAATATGCCACATAATATTTGTTTTAAGTGTGGTATAGGATGCACAGATCAGGATCAGTGTGCAATTATTTCCATTTGAATGAATTAATAATTTCAATAATAGTACAGAGTTTAAATTATTTAGGGCAAAAAATTATATTCATTCCCTCTGCCGTAGCGTAAAATGCTAGTTGTAATTCTAAACCACACTAAGTTACAATCTAATCAAAACATTCACTACATTGATGCTCGAAACACAAAGCTTTAATCTTAAATATCTATGGACAAAGAATTTAAGAAATACTTCTATATATCAAAAGAGTATTACGTAAATATACGCATCTAATGATTGATATGTCGATTTTAAAGCAATACATACTTTTATTTCAGTGTTCTGTCAGTTAATTCATTTGCGGATGCTTGGAAATGTTATTAAATAACGCCCATTACCAAGAATAATGATGCAAAGCATGATGTCATAGCATAACGTCATTGATTGCCGTCATGCCGTGACAGGTGATGTCATACATGACAGCTTGCTTATTATATATATAGATCACAGGGATTATTGACTGGCCCTACTTATACAACTAATAGAGAAGGGCAAGGTTGGTGTGATACAAGATACAAAACAAGCCTACAGAAGTGAACATGTTGCTGGTCTGCCAAGAAGTGAGAACTTTCGATTGATTGCAGCCCGCTGGTAGACTTACTTAGGTTGCACTCAGAGTGCCACACATGTTCTGTAATTTGACCAGCCAAATTCCTGAATGAACAAACACGTTTTTGCATGGATACTTCCAGACATTAGCTGTGAAGCCTTACAAAATATTCAAATTCTAAAATAATAACACGAATGATGTTCCATTGCACTACCTAACATAAAGGCAATGCTTATTTTACAGACCTCAAAATTAAGTTTATTAGTAAGAGATATTCATCATCATCATCATCCTCAACAGTTTCCAGCCTCTGGCCTGGTCTGCTTTATGCACAAGTC
Organism: Vandiemenella viatica; assembly: GCA_031002005.1. NCBI lineage: Eukaryota > Metazoa > Arthropoda > Insecta > Orthoptera > Morabidae > Vandiemenella > Vandiemenella viatica. The sequence goes on along the minus strand of JARYHS010008075.1, from coordinate 66,840,351 downwards.
TCTCCATTTACTTCTTTCATCCCACCACCTCTCTGTCACCACTTTGTTCCAGTCCTCTCCTCTTTTCCGTACACCCTCCTCCACTCCTTTCAGCCATCCATCTCTTGGTCTTCCTCTGGGTCGTTTACCTTGCATCTTAATTTCATGGATTTTTCTCGGGATTCTCTGAGCCTCCATTCTCTTGACATGTCCATACCATCTCAGTCTGGTCCTATCTACCCTTTCCTGTAGAGGTTCCTCTTTTATGGTGCGTCTAATCACTTCATTCCTTATTCTGTCAATTTTAGTAACTCCCATTCTACCTCTTAAAAACTTCATTTCACTTGCTTGTACTCTGCTGATGTCCTGCTTTTTCATTTTCTACGTTTCAGCAGCGTAAGTTAAGATAGGCACATAATAGGTATGATAAATTACTCTCTTGATTCTCTGTGGCACCTCTTTATTCCGTATCAGGCTCCTAATGCTCCATAGGAACGCCTCAGCTTGTCTTCCTCTTTCACTTATCACGCCATCATTTCCTCCACATTCCTCTAATACACTCCCCAAGTACTTGTTCCCCTGCCATCACAATTCCCTGGGCTACCCTATTCTTTTTCTTGGTTGTTACCATGTACTCACATTTTAGTAAGAGATAAATGTAAAACTAAAATAAAACCTGTCAACAAATCTTGCACACAATAATTTGAAACATTGATAGAGGAGAGCTTATTGTTAATTACTTTAAATATTATGTCTCATGAAATAAACAACTAAATAATAAGCCTTCAAAATAACATTGATTTCATTTTTTAATACATGTCCAATCATACCACACTAGATGGTGTTCACAATAAAATATCTTCCTTTTTTATGTGACATCCAAAGATATCATCTTTGATTGGGTATGTGGAGGAACAAAATTACCCTTTTTTTTTAAGTGCGAAGTGCCTCAATTATTATTATTTTACTATTCATCTATGGCTCTGTTTTACGGTAAATCTTCCTGCTAAATTTTACTATAATCTGTGCGAAGATGGCAGAATTGTGAGTTTGTGATAAGCACGACATAAAAGTTAGTATGTTTACTGTACCCCTTCCCCCGAAAAACCATAACTGAACATAGTTGTAGCTATGAATGTACGAGTACAAATTTGGTGAAAAGTGCAGAAATATAAAGGGTTGTATAATTCAAAGTTGATGGAATTTCCATATCAACAAAATAAGAATGATGAAAAGAAAATTATGAGAAGATAATAGTAAAGAAGGATATGATGCCATGAGTTTGTGAGAAATGTTGGCAATGAAACTGATGTTAAACACTGAAAATGAGGTAGGATAGGGAAATTAACATGTCATTTACCACAGGTGAAGGGCCAGACAAACACAAAATACACAAACTAACTTCACAGTATTTCAGATATTAACCTTACCCATGTAGGAAGATGGATCATATCTCCCTTATCATATGTAGCCTTCATTTGTAGTAAGTGATGGGTTATTATTCCTACTCTAACTTTTTTTAGGATAAAGGAAACAAAGAAACTGCCGCGAGGCACTGAAAATAAGATAGGATAGGGAAAATAAACAGTTACCCGTCACTTACCACAGATGAAGGCAGGAGGGCGAGACACATAAAAACACAAAAACAAAAGAATTACACAATATTTCGACTTAAGTCTTATTCATGTAGGAGGCGAGACATATGGCAGGGGGAAAGATGTGGTCACATCCGAGCCCGCCACATGAAATGTGGCGGGCTCGGATGTGACCACATCTTTCCCCCTGCCATATGTCTCGCCTCCTACATGAGGAAGACTAAAGTCGAAATATTGTGTAATTCTTTTGTTTTTGTGTTTTTACGTGTCTCGCCCTCCTGCCTTCATCTGTGGTAAGTGACGGGTAACTGTTTATTTTCCCTATCCTATCTTATTTTCACTAACTTATTTTTAGAAATACACAACTAGAATTTAAAGGTGTAATAAGTTTAGGAGGGGGATTCCATAGTTTCAAAAATGTATTATAAACATGTTTGTCTCAACTTCATACTAATCTCGTAACTTATCTAGTGACTACAAAATTTTCAGTATTTTCATGTTTTCAGTACCTTCCATTTATCCTTAGGTGGTTTCTTGTTAATCATTTCAAATTGTTCAATCTTCAATGGATCAACATCTTCTTCTAGTTCCCATGTACTGTCTTCATACTGCATCGATCGCCACTTAACTAAGTAATGTTTAATTGTTTTTCCTGTGTTGGGATCAGTATGTTCAGCCACATCAAGAACACGATCAACTTCTACATAGTCAGGATTAAATGGTTCATCTTCAAGCTGTAAACAAGTCACAGATCATTTTTACTCATATATCTCAAGATCATAAAACAGACTTGTATGAATTCCCATTATTGTGTTCCTTTCCATTCTACACAACTGTGTGTTAGAAGAAAAATAAAGCTTGTTAACAATTACTTCCCTGAAAAATAACAGTTTTAAGAGAAGCATTTTAGTACATGTTTACTAGCTATTTCTTGAAATTACAATCATTAATACACAACATAGTGACCTACACATCCTAAATATAACTCAAGTAGCATAATACACTTAAAAACTTAAACCCAGAATGCCTCCCCTCAGAATAGCACATTTTGACAAAACAAACAGTTCCACCCTTTTAAAAACAAGGTCCTTAATGGACATCTGGAGCGAGAGGGAGATTTTTCAAATCATTCGAGCATGTGCACTTAAATATATTTGTATTTCTTAATTATTACTTGGCTAAAAATTCATTTAAGAAAATACTTTACACACTTCAATAACTATGCTTTTTCTTATTTTGTAACAAAGTTATGAACTGCTAGTATCCACAACAATTTTTAGATAAATTTTTAGTTTACTTCTCATTCGTTAAAGATAAGAATTCTCATTTTTTGACACACGGGTCTCAACAATACTTCAAATGCTTTTAATTTTTCTGTATATTCTCTTTAGGAGCAGCATTCTTCTAATGACTGTTTATGTCTCAAGATTTTCTCCTTCTGAAGAGTGGAGATTCTAGCAAATGAGCATGATTCTACTGCCAGAAAATCATGCATCAAGTGTAAAATTTATACTAGTTTCACCTCACATATTCGGTGTCTACAACGTTGTGACAAGACTTTATACAAGTAGGCCCATGTATTAGGTTTTACACACACAGTATATTTTCTAATAAACACTAACTTTTCTCCATCAATCTATATATTTCATGTATGTGCAGTCAGTTACTTTTCATCCAACTTAGCAGCTAAGTTTCACAGAAAATTTCATTTACTGTGCCTCACAATAATGATACATGCGAAAATTAACGTAAAGAGCTATACACACATGATTAATATGTAGCTCCCAATAAAATGTTTGGTTTCTTACATATGGGTATGAATACTTAATTAGATCTTACAGCTGATTTCATAAAGTTCTAGCTGTAACATAAATCACTCACTAAAATACTAGTGACCAAAGTAATAAATTTCATATTTTTTATGAATTCATGACTAAGGTATATTTCTGAGCCCAGTTACAAATAAGCACATTCTCAACCTATCAAGAAATCTACACAAGTTTGCCAGCAAAGTTTATCGACTGAGTAATTGTGAACATTATTTTCTCAGTTCTTTGTTATGTTTTTCAAAGTTTTGGACCTAAAACAGCTGAAGTTTTATTTCAGTTTTATTTCAACCATTTTGCAAAGCAACATTTTTGTATCGATTTACTTTTAGTGTTGGGGCATTATGACATGTCACCAGCATCATCACTAAGGCCAATAGGTGGTTGGGGGACAAGCAATGGGAAGGAATTTAGCAATAGCCTTTTTTAAAGGAATCATCCAAGCATTCACCTTGAGAAAACCAAAATCTGCATGGCTGTACCAGGAATCAACCCACAATCCTAATGGATGTCAGGTTCAAACATTAACCACTGCAGGTTCAATTAATTTCTACACAGAGATAACAATAAAAGTGCTGTGACAATCAGTAACTATCTAATGTAGTTATTTCTGGCAAGCTACCCAGAATGTTACAGCTGAAAAATGGAGCCAATTATTAGTCATTAATGCTACAAGTGTTATTGCTTCATACTGTCACAATCTGATATTTCAAACACCAGAAGAAAAAAATTTTTGGGGCAGTAAAAATGATCACAAAACAGCTGTACCTACTAAAATAGCTGAAACAGGGCCGTATTTTAGCACAGGCTACCTAGGCTGTAGCCTACGGGCCTGCACCACATGTATAGCTTAAGGGCCCACAAAGCCTTAATTCGACCCGAGCTGAAACTAGTATAATACAACTGTTGAAGACTGGTATCACATAATCAAGATCATAGAGGGATTAAACCCAAAAAAAATGAATTTTTGGGCAGACAAGGAGGTTATCAGAGCATGATGCTAGAGAAGATAACCAAGGATGCAAAAGCATAAAATTTTCAGTCATGCATTAAGTATCAGGTAATAGGTATGTTAAAGAAGAATACACTTATAATTTTGAATACTACATGGTAACTACACTTGCAACAGCAAACAATCATTATAATAATAAAAGCAATACTGCTACCTATTAAAGGCAGTGTCAACAACAAGAATAAAACACTACTCACATTTTCAAATATATTTGCATGATGAGCCATCTTCTGCTTAAATCTTTTCAATTTTGCTGCAATTCGTTTATCTCCTTTAAACAATTCCTCTTCCGTCTTCCACTCACAATGTAAATAAGAAAAATTACGATATTTTACAAAATATTCCTCCACCTCAATGTACTTAACATCTGGTTTGTTTTTCATTTCCATTCTTTCCTTTGTTACCAATTCTTTAATTGGTTGTGTAGGTACACTACCTGGAGGCTTTTGCTCAGAATCTATTTCTTGAGACACACTGCCCACTTTCCCACACTTAGAAATAACAGAGCAACTCACATTTCTTCCATTGCTCTCATCAATATTTAGTCCACCAGCTCCAATAGCCCCTCCTCTACGGAGTACTGGTTCTTCAATGTCCTCACTGAAGTTGTAGATGCTTAAAGGTACCTCTTTCTTTAGCTCAACATTGGACTGGACAAAGTTCTTTGACTCATCACTTCCTTTAATATCTGATAAACTGTTTGCAAGCGGTGATTCTTCGATCAATATTTTATCTTCAACTTTTGGCGATTCACCCCTTGAAATGTTTATAGCTTGCTTTTCAAATGTATTATCTGCATTTACAGACGTCTCAAGTTTAACTCCTTTGTTACCATGTGCATCAGCTTCCAATTTTAGTTCCCTTCTACCTTTTCTCACTGCCAGAATGTATTGGACAACCATAGAATCTTCATCAGTTGTATTCTGGAAAAAAAAAAAAATCATAAATAAAAAACTGAAATCTTACAGATATAAAAACAATAAAACATGGCATTTAAATCCAAACAGACCCAAAAGCAAACAAATAATTATGAAGTTAAAGGTGATGGTAATAGTTTACCTATTCATTATTTTTGCCGTCCACAAAATAGTATTTTTTTTCTACCTAATTAATGAAACTATCATTTGCCCTATAACCACAATCTAGTGACTCAGTGGTTACATGACTGGAGATTACGAAGTGGTTGAACTGTTCTTCTTGATTTGCACGTGCGATGAGTGATTTTATACGGAATGAAAGAAAAGGACTGCCTTGTGTAGTAATTTCTAGAGGGAATGGAAAGAATAAATCCCCACACAGCTAATTTACAAGCACAAGAGGAAAACTTTACGAATGTTTCACTTGGAGAATCAGTTTACAATATGCAAATATGTATATTGTCTGAAGGTTGAATTTCATTGTCAAAATTATGTATCTATTGTGGCTGAAGTCTGAAATTTGATAAGTGGTTAAGTGTCAGGGAATACCGATGGAGTATTTGTGAGGCACACATTCATTCGCTAAAGATTTTTTTTTTCTTTTCCAAATGTGAAAAATAAATTCATTGTAGCAGAAAATTGTGGCTACCCACACAGTACACCCAAATGACTGAAAAACCATCTAAAAACTGCAACCAAGACGGACTGTAACAAGGTGACTAAGCCTTTGCTGGACAGAGGAAAAAACCCACATTGCTAATATTAAATCATTATCTGTTGTTTTAATGAATTATAAAGGATGTTTCAACAAGAAGGCAACTTTTAAATTGCGCACTATTATGGCTATTATGATTCCAGAGGTCAATAATTATGACGGGTCAATAGGAGTTACTAAACTTGGAGTGCTACATGATACAACAACGCATCACAATTTTTAACTTTGCTATCAAAATGGGGAAAGGTTGGTGGCCATGATTCATAAAGTGTGTTCAATTTTTGTAGAAATAACGTTCCAAATTCATCAACTGTGGTAATAATAATAATAATTTTTAAAAAAAAATGTAAGTACTGGTTCAGTTGTTGATGTAAAAAAACACGATATGAGCATTCAGAAGAAAACATGGTAGTTTGCACGAGCAGGTTTGTGAAAGTCCAGAGACCTTGATTCGTCAGAGTACAAGAACAAGACATTTCAAAAGCCACTCTTTGATTGCTTAGAAAATCCAATTAACCAAAGAACTTATTTCATGCACAGTGAAGAAAGTTCACCATGTGAATTGTGAACAAGAAGTGAATTGTGAACAAGAAGTCAATTGTGAACAAGAAGTGAATGCCAGTATTGTGGATATGGCCCATATTCACCTTGATGGCTTCATTAAAAGGCAAAATCTTTGAATGGTTCAAGAAAAATAAACGCACCTCCATGTTTGTTTTTTATTATGGAATTGAAAATGAGGCAAGTAATGCATTAACGGTAAACAGTGAATGTTATCTTCACACCATACCCACATTCTTTATGCCTCAGTTGGAAGATATTGCTTTTGAAGACATGTAGTTTCAGCAGAATGATGCTCCTTGCCATACCAACTCTGCAATGTTGACAGTCATGCACAAGCCTTTTCCTGATCAAGTCTCTTCTTGATAAAGTCTTTTCCTCGTAGTGTACTCTCCCTTATTTTGCGAGGTTTTCTGAAGTCTCAGGTTTATGCCAAGAAGTTCACAACCACCTAAGCGTTATAAGCCAAAACTGAAGTTTGTATTTACGAAAAAAACGTTATTGGAAATTTTGGCAGTGTGCCACCGAAACCTTGACAACCGCATATTAGATTTGTTGTTCCATACATAATTCCTGAATATCTACTATATAATTTCGTAAGGTCATCTACTCACCTCGATTACTATTGGCTGGAGAACAGTGTCACATGTCAGCCTTCGCTTGCAAAACAGCGACCAGAGATACCATTAGAAGAAATTAGGGGTTATGTCCACAAGTTAGTAGCTAAGCAACTGCTACCAAATTAATTGCTGTAATACATTAATTAAGTTTGCTATTCTTAACATTTCATAGTTAAAAAAATATCGATAAACTTTAGGTCTGATAAAATGAGGATCTGTTTTGCAGTAACATGTTGCTAATGAGAGCAACTTAAACAAAACTTTAAAAAATTAAATTACTCGTGGTCTCTGCTGTAACCACGAATGCCAATTGTCATTCCGGCTTTGGATAAATTTCAATTTAATTAAAACTTGCGCGAATGTTGTTGCTTGACCAAAGTTTATTCATTACGATTTGTTTGATTTTTATGTTTTTTAGTGTCCACCTACGTTTATGATCACTGTTCATGTTTGCTGAAGGTGAGTTATTAGGTTATTTAAAGTGGACACTAGGCCAAATACGTCACCGAATGGAGTATTCTAGAAATTGATTTCTTCGGAGATGCTAACCTGTTTAATAATCTGGAATCTGTATTTTAAGTTCTCTGGTCGTTACAGACACTATGACCAAAAATTACATTTGAATGTTTTCCCAACCTCAATAAAGAACAACGTGATGCTTTCGAAACAAACAGGAATTCTTCAAATTTTGCAGATTCAACTTTAAGGATCAAATTCAAATTAAGTTTGTATTTCAGCAAGTTCGACTCTATGACCTTTGAAACAATTATACGATAGCGTAATCGTCCGTTTCAGTATTTAATACCGACATCCATTAATACTTCTGAGTTCTTCAAGCTCTAGAGATTTTATTCACCCTAAGCGTGAAACACGGGTAATTTTCATATTTGCTCAGATCAACTGAACCTATCATAATCTTTGACCCAAAGAACTGGAACTATTCTAGACCCGTGACGATACGCAAAAAAACGGTCACGGGCTTAGACTAGGGTACATTATAAATTAGTAAACATTTCAATACTTTGTAACAGAAAACCATGTTTTATTCAAAATTAAAATCTTGCAGACTTATTGTAACACCCTTTAGATATTAACATCTGTAAATTGTGACTACTAGTTTGGAATTCAAGCTGATTTAGTTGGGATTTTGTAAGTTTGATAGTTGGCAACATATTTTTGAAACACTACAGTCTTTTCTAGGAATTGTAAGTTACTATCCAATCTTGGGGAGAAAAAAAAGAAACAGGTTCACTTGGCATCAAAGTGACACTGACGAATTGGCAATTCATGTCAGATGATATTCAGTTGTAATGGACGATGTTTAATCAGACGATCTGGTTGGCCGTAAATCAGGGTATACTTGGACAAATACGGGTCAGACGAAATTAGGTTCTATTGGATGAATGGCCTACACCAACCTACTGGCTTACTATTCTGAACCACACTGTTCCTCCATTACTCCAAAGGAAAAACGCCCTCATTAAAGAATACAAGAAACATCATTTAACACCAGCAGCTGGCAAATCATAATATCACTGATGTATGAACTAAAAAGTTTCATTCCAGTAATCATTCAATTAGAAATGCAAAAGAACTGCAAAAAGAAACATGTTCAACACTTGGGAGAGAGGATAACTGGAAGTAACATCAATGTAATCACAACATGCTCTGTATCACAGAAAAAGCACTAGGGTTCAAACTTGCATGGTGAGTGTAGACAAACCTTAGTAAAATAAAAAAAAAAAAAAAAAAAATGATGAAAAATGTGCAGATTCAACCTAAACCTGGGGGGAAAAACTATCCTTTGAGTGTAATGTCAAGAAGCAAACTATTTATCACATTGTTAAGAATGATAGCTGAGGGCATAAAAAGAGAAAAAAAAAACAAAAAAACCACACAACCAACCAAACTTCCACATACATCAAAACCTTAGATATATTATTTGTAAATTACTTTTCTATTTGTATACACATATTTGATTCTTTACAATGTAAAATGGTTTGTTTTTTCCATCTGATAACTCCATACCATGAAATTCATATTACCTTTTGCTACTGGTATTCATTCTGCTGTGATAATGTTCTGTAGATTCAACTTGATACTCATACAAGTATCGGCAAATCACTTATATCAAATTTTGTTTTAATATTAATATCTTTTTCAGTATTGGGTACATATTCACACAATTATACAAGTTAATGCCCTTCCATTAAACTTTCCCCCCCATAAGCAACTCACATGATTTAAGTAGCGCTTTTCCTCACTGCTACACAATTACAAAATATTATAAACCATATTTCCAACAATTTATACAGAAGTTCAGAGAAACAAACCAGACATTACTTATGTAGAATGAGGGCGCGCTGGCACGTGACGTCACGAGTGTAGTTAGCCAGCGCCAGGCAGCAAAGCAGCATTCCGGCTGACTTTCAAATACTCTAACTTTTAATGTTGAATTTTAAGTAAAATAAGCACTTTGGTCAAAAAATAAATAGTACCCTGTAAATAATTTGTATCAATAAACCATTTAAAATCATTTTCAAAAAATAGTCAAATAGCCAATTAAAACTAATATCATGTGAAATGACTTAAGTTATTAAGATTTATTTTTAACTAGCTGGTACCCACGACTTCGTTCGTGATTGTAAAGAATTCATATTGACAGCTATAGACATCTAACCACCATAGTGCACGATGGGAGACTCGATACTATTACCACACACAAATACCAGTCTTCTGCGCTATGTAGTTCCTGCAGCAAAGTAAAATTTACAGATACACACAAGTCTTTGGATGAAATACGAAAATATTCATGATGGACAAATTTCAAACACCATATCTCACATACTCCCACAGTTACCAAATTTCGACCAACGTTGTGGTCGATGGGAGACTCTGTATTACTACCACACACAAACGCCAGTGATCTGCGATTGATAGTTTTCACTTAAAAGTGATACACCGTGACACATGCGTCTTTGGCAGAAATATGAAATTGCCGCAGGTCGACCATTTTCATCCCCCATATCTTCCACACCCCCATAGCTACAGACATCTAACAACCATAGTGCACGACAAAAGACACGATTCTACTACCACACATAAACACCAATGCTCTATGCTATGTAGTCGTGGCAGAAAAGTGAAATCTGCGGAGACACATGCCTTTCGTCGAACTACGAAATTATCCTTGGTCGGCCACTTACAACCACCATATCTCCCACACAACCACAGTTTCTGAAATTCGGCCGCTGTTGTGATCGGAAGGTGACTCTGTGCTACTACCACACACAAACGCCAGAGATCTGTGATCGATAGTTTTCGCTGAAAAGTAATATACCATGACACTTTTGTCTTTGGCAGAAATATGAAATTGCCACAGGACGACCACTTTCAACCCCCATTTCTCCCACATCCCCATAGCTACCGAAATCTAACAACCATAGTGCACTACATGAGATACGATTCTACTACCAAACACAAACATCAATGCTCTATGCTATGTAGTTGTGGCAGAAAAGTGACATATACGGAGACAGTCGAAATACAAAAATATCCTTGGTCGGCCACTTACAACCACCATATCTACCACAGTACCACAGTTTCTGAAATTCGGCCGCTGTTGTGATCGAAAGGTGACTCTGTGCTACTACTACACACAAACGCCAGTTATCTGTGATCTATAGTTTTCGCTGAAAAGTGATACCCCATGACACTTTTGTCTTTGGCAGAAATATGAAATTGCCACAGGTCGACCACTTTCAACCCCCATTTCTCCCACACCCCCATAGCTACCGACATCTAACAACCATAGTGAACTACATGAGGTACGATTCTACTACCAAACACAAACACCAATGCTCTATGCTATGTAGTTGTGGCAGAAAAGTGACATATGCGGAGACAGTCGAAATACGAAAATATCCTTGGTCGGCCACTTACAACCACCATATCTACCACAGTACCACAGTTTCTGAAATTCGGCCGCTGTTGTGATCGAAAGGTGACTCTGTGCTACTACTACACACAAACGCCAGTTATCTGTGATCTATAGTTTTCACTGAAAAGTGATACACCATGACACTTTTGTCTTTGGCACAAGTATGAAATTGCCACAGGTCGACCACTTTCAACCCCCATTTCTCCCACATCCCCATAGCTACCGAAATCTAACAACCATAGTGCACTACACGAGATACGATTCTACTACCAAACACAAACATCAATGCTCTATGCTATGTAGTTGTGGCAGAAAAGTGACATATACGGAGACAGTCGAAATACGAAAATATCCTTGGTCGGCCACTTACAACCACCATATCTACCACAGTACCACAGTTTCTGAAATTCGGCCGCTGTTGTGATCGAAAGGTGACTCTGTGCTACTACTACACACAAACGCCAGTTATCTGTGATCTATAGTTTTCGCTGAAAAGTGATACACCATGACACTTTTGTCTTTGGCACAAGTATGAAATTGCCACAGGTCGACCACTTTCAACCCCCATAGCTACCGACATCTAACAACCATAGTGCACTACATGAGGTACGATTCTACTACCAAACACAAACACCAATGCTCTATGCTATGTAGTTGTGGCAGAAAAGTGACATATGCGGAGACAGTCGAAATACGAAAATATCCTTGGTCGGCCACTTACAACCACCATATCTACCACAGTACCACAGTTTCTGAAATTCGGCCGCTGTTGTGATCGAAAGGTGACTCTGTGCTACTACTACACACAAACGCCAGTTATCTGTGATCTATAGTTTTTCGCTGAAAAGTGATACACCATGACACTTTTGTCTTTGGCACAAGTATGAAATTGCCACAGGTCGACCACTTTCAACCCCCATTTCTCCCACACCCCCATAGCTACCGACATCTAACAACCATAGTGCACTACATGAGGTACGATTCTACTACCAAACACAAACACCAATGCTCTATGCTATGTAGTTGTGGCAGAAAAGTGACATATGCGGAGACAGTCGAAATACGAAAATATCCTTGGTCGGTTACTTACAACCACCATATCTACCACAGTACCACAGTTTCTGAAATTCGGCCGCTGTTGTGATCGAAAGGTGACTGTTCTACTACTACACACAAACGCCAGTTATCTGTGATCTATAGTTTTCGCTGAAAAGTGATACACCATGACACTTTTGTCTTTGGCACAAGTATGAAATTGCCACAGGTCGACCACTTTCAACCCCCATTTCTCCCACATCCCCATAGCTACCGAAATCTAACAACCATAGTGTACTACATGAGATACGATTCTACTACCAAACACAAACATCAATGCTCTATGCTATGTAGTTGTGGCAGAAAAGTGACATATACGGAGACAGTCGAAATACGAAAATATCCTTGGTCGGCCACTTACAACCACCATATCTACCACAGTACCACAGTTTCTGAAATTCGGCCGCTGTTGTGATCGAAAGGTGACTCTGTGCTACTACTACTACACACAAACGCCAGTTATCTGTGATCTATAGTTTTCGCTGAAAAGTGATACACCATGACACTTTTGTCTTTGGCAGAAGTATGAAATTGCCACAGGTTGACCACTTTCAACCCCCACTTCTCCCACACCCCCATAGCTACTGACATCTAACAACCATAGTGCACGACAGGAAAGACGATTCTACTACCACACACAAACACCAAAGGTTTATGTTATGTAGTTGTGGCAGGAAAGAGAAGTATACGGAGATACGAATTTTTGGTCGAAATATGAAAACGCCCTGCACTGACCAACTTTAATCATTATATCTCCCACATCTCCACAGCTATCGGCATTCGGCCAACGTTGTGCACGACAGGAAACTCCATGCTACTTCCACACACAAACATCAGTGATCTGTGCTAGGTAGTGGTGGCTGAAAAGTGAAATATAGGAAAAAACACGTCTATTTTTATATATATATAAGATTTGTTACTTTTACTGATGCCATATTTCAAACACATGTAACTCTGTCAGCCATTCAAACATTGTAGTATTAATATCAATCGCGAATATCAAAAAGGGAAGGTGTCAGAACCCGTGAAGAATTTTGATCAATATGAATGTGATTGAAGCTTCGTTTTTCTGGCTGCAATTTTAGTGTAGTTTGTGGACCCAGATGAAAATTGAAAGTTTTTGGTACAGCACAGGGCACGAGGAATTACATTGAACTTTTGGAACACTTCTATTTAGTTAAGCAATTGCAAATAAATGAATTGCCAGATCACTGGAAGAATTATATACTTCATTTAAATTGGCATATTAATTATTATTTGCTACTTTTTACTGAAATCATTAACTGTTTTGAATGAAGTTAGTTCCAAATTGAATGCTATCTATGTGCCCTACACCACAATTGAAACTAATATTACATGGCTTAGCATTATTTAAAATTTATTTTTAGTTTCTTTCATTTTCACTTACTTCATATTACTGGGGTCATTATTTCAGACACATGTAAGCTGTGTCAACCACTAAAACATTCATTTGCATACGGATAACTCATAATTAAAAGTATATGAACCTGTGAAGATTTTTAAATAACGTTCATATCGCGATGCATGAAAACATCAATATAGGATACGGGGAACGTATTAATTCATGTGTGATTGCCGATTTGATTTTCTAGAAGCAATATTAGCGGAGTTAGTGGTTAGGCTGCAATGCAATCTGGACCAAGCTGACAACTATTTTACTACAGCACAAGGGAGGAGAAATTACAATGAGCTTTATTTTATAACAATTTTGTTTAACTGTGCAATTGAAAAAAAAAAAAAAAAACTGAATTGCCAGAACACTCCATTCAACCCATCATTTTTGACGGGCTTTGGGGCTAGTTTCTACGTAATTAAGAAATTTTGGATGTCCGTAACTCTGCCACACACCCTGATACTATACTAATTGCTGCTAAAGATATTACTGAAAAATCAAGGTCATGATGTTATACTGTAATAATTCTGTTTAGTTAATCAACTGCAAAGAAATGAATTGCAAAACATTGAAGGAAAAGTATGTATTGTGTTAAAACTAATATATAAATTATTGGTTGCTTTTTGTTTATTATATTCACTTGACATGAATGTTTTCTTATATTATCTGTCCAGAGATACCACTGTTACAATAAACTAAGACATATGAAACCATATTACATGATTTTAAAGTTATGAGCATTAGTTAATAACAATTGCATTTAGTTAAGCAACCGTCATGAATGAACTTCAAGAACACTGTGTTTGAACCATTCATTTTGAAAGGCTTAGTTTTTTATATTCAGTGTAAACATTTTCACAATATTCTCGTCACTGTTATAGTAAGCTACAAGAAATGAATTGCCAAAACTCCGTGTTACACCAGCCATTTTTGATGGGCGTAGAAGCTAGTGATAAGGATATTGTACAGGTATAGGTTATAACATATCTGTTATACACAGTGGAGATACTGTAGTTAATTATAATTCCTAATTGATTTTTTTGTGATTGTGTTAATTTCGTAATGATAAATAATTTGTAAAAAAGATGTAAATATTTAATTCTAACTGGCTTCCACAGACATTAGTGTGTATAATACTGTGGTAAGTATAGAATAATATCGTTGCATTCAACAAGAAATAGAATCGAGAATCTCTAGGGATAGTTAAGAAGTTAGCTGTTAATTTGGTTGTGTAGTTTAATTTTGATGAAATTAAATCAAGGCGTTAAGAATAATAAAGTGTTATTATTTGATTTTAAAGTAATTTTGAAGAGAAGGGCCTAATTATTTCATAAATGGGGCTGACCTCCCATAATGCAAATTAAGCATTCAAAAAAATATTGGTCGGCACACCAAAAGGTTTATGTATACAGTTTGAGAAGTGTTGCATATGGGTCAATCTGCCAGAAGTAAGTATTAATACTTTAAACAGGGGTGTTGCATTTGGCGACCCTGCCAGGATCGGTTCATCAAGGAATTTTCTGAGGACGACATGGAGCAGATCGGCACAGATTGGCAATTCAGATTCTAGTTTCTCTTTGGACTTGCAGTCTCATATTCAACAAAAAGAAGAAGTATCATTTAATATTAACGTTTCAATTAAAGCAATTTGCAATTAAGGCAAGAACTGAGTCAGCAAGAAAATAAAGTTCAATTGTTACAAACTAACTTGCGAAAAATAAAGACTTTACAATCAGAATTTATAATTAAATTGTAACGGTGATGAAAGAACTTTTGTTTGCAACGAATTAAGTAAAGACAGATTGTCAGAAAGTAATTAAATTAACGAATGTCATAAAAATTTAAAAGATTGTAAAATTGCAGTAGCATGTTTAAAATAGGTTGTAGGCGTCTGTAGCTAAGACAAAAGAATAATACAAGTTTTTAAAACAAAATGATGGGGGAGAAATTTATTTTTCGAGGAATATCGTAACTGATTTTTTTTGAGTTTGCATGTACATGGTTGCTTATTTGCAGTGCTATACCAAGTGAACTTTTGATGTTTCTGTCTTGCATATCTGTATGCATTATAGATACTACGAAATTTTGTAAGTGATTTTGTGTTCTAGTATTCAAGTCTGTGCAGAGTATTGTCAGCATTGCAATAGAGCGTTGTACCATTGTTGTTGTGCTGTATAAATTTGAGAGCAGTCATTGTTGAATACTAGCGGTTTCTTTTTTTTTCTTTTTTTTGTATTCCGCGTGATAAAATTTATTATTGTTTCTAAATTATTTTAATTTGTTACAAAGATGGAAAACGGTTGCTTTAAGTTGGTTAGAGAGGATGCGCAAATTGATTTGGGTGAGGACCAAAATAATACATCAGAATGGCAGACGGGTAGTTCAGGAATTGTTAATTTTGATAATAAAGATGCATTTAGAGTCCGAAGTGGTAATAGTAATTCTGTTCAAGAGGACTTTGCTAGCAGTCCAAATATTAATGCTGAGGTAAAAGGGGTTCCAGAGTATTTTGAAAGTAGTAATATTAATAGTAATGATGGTGGTAATGGGAGGCGACGATGGGCGACATAATTATGTCTCACCAAAATTAAGTCGAACATCTGATGCTCGAGAAAGGAGTGTAGATCCCCAACAGTTCATGTCATGTTTCAAGCAACTCCAAGAAATGATATTAAATCAAGCCATAGAAAGAAAAATCGAAATGCAAGAAATGAAATCAGAACTTTTATCAAATCAAGAAAAAACCATTCAAAGAATGTAAACAAAAATTATAAAAAATCAGGAAAGAGCAATTCAGGAATTGAAAGTAGAAATTGTGTTAAATCAAAAGAAGAATGAAGGAAGTTTCCAGGTTATGAGGGATGAGACGAACAGAATTCAAGAAAATTGGAAACAAGAATTGCGGACTGAATTGGAGCATTTCCAAGAAGAGGTTAGACAAGATGTAGCCAGGATAGTGGCTCAACGTATAGCAGATAATAATGAAAGACAAACGCCATTATTGGTAACATCAGAGAAGTCATGCTTGAAAGTCAAAAAGAATGTCGGGAAGAAATAATTTTGGTGAAGCAACAAACTGCAGGCAGTATCATTCAATTGAAAAAAACAGATTGATAAAGGAGTAGGACAAAAGATAGGTGAAGTTGAAATTGAAAAGATTGGTTCTAGATTCAATCAGGTAGAAGAAAGATTGGAAAAGGTTGAACGCCGACCTAGCGCGGTTGTTACCGTAATGGTGAATACGTATAATCCACCGATGTTACCTGATGCAGTTTTTAAACCGTACGGAAATATTCGCTCTGCAGATTTTGTGAAGATCTATGATAAAGACTTACAATTAGAATGGTCTGATATAGATAAAATTTACTATGTCAGAGGTAAAATGAAGGCCGAAACTTTTTTCTGGAGCTGTGAAGTAGCTGAAGAGTGCAATGATTACAATGAATTCTTGAGAAGATTTCGCGAAAAGTTTTGGTCTGCACAAATGCAGAGGAAAGTGAAAAGTGATTTTTACAATTGTCATTGATTTAGCAGATGCGACGGGAAGATGGGAGATTTTTGCGACGCAATGCGAAAGGAATTGCGTTATTTGGATCAACCAGTAGGAGAGGTTGAGCAGATCGAAATATTATTTCAGAAACTCCCGAGACAAGTGCAAGATAAACTAGTTGTTAACCAGTGGGATAGGATTCATGATTTCTTAGACGCACTTGAGCGGGTAGATCGGTGTAACGAAATGTATGAATACAATGTGGAAGGTCACCGAGAAAACGGCTACTTGAATAAAAAGTACGGGGACAGGCATCTTGATGGTAAATCAAATAATTGGCCATACAGAGGAGATAATGTGTATGGAAGAGGAGGACAGGTGAATCGGCAAGACAGAAGCGATCTGTGACAATTTGAAGGCAACGCTAACAATGGCAATGGGCGTGGTTATGTATCGAACGGACGGGGAAATCAGCGACCGCAATACAAACAAACTATGTATATGAAAATGAAAGGTAACAGGCAACCTAACGAGGAAAAAGGAACGGAAAACTTAAATCTGCAAGTGTAAATGTCCTATCAGTGCCGGATACAGTGGTTGCAGGACCATCCAATATGTGTGATAAAAAAGCAGTAAACGATTACAATGACTACCGGAGCAAGCAATCTAGCAAAGAAGAATATCTAAAGTGGTGGGAATGTTTGCATAGGATGAAAACAACAACTGTGGGACCATGTCAGTGGACAGCGAAAGCAAATGGGAAAATGAGTATATATCGGAGTTGGCCAGAATCAGTGTACATGATGATAATGGCAAAGATGGTGGTGCAGAACATGGAGTAAGGAGAGCGACGGAGTTACATAAGTTGGAAGAAGATGTGTTCGTAGAAGGAAATTTGTGCAGCGAAAGAAATGAACTACCTCTAAGCATTGACAGTGATGGTACGTGGAGTAGCGACGATGAAGAGGGCGAAGATATAATTGAAGAAAATAGGTTCAATAGTGAATCCAATGAAAATGAAGGAAATAAAGTGAGAATATTTTTTTAAAGAGTGTCGACGAAGAAGTAAATCCAGGTGTCTCAGAGAAGAGCGCCTGAGAATGCAACAAAAAGTAGTCCAGACAGTACGAATGCGTCAGCGCAGCAACATAACGAAGTCGCAACTTGTTCCGATTTCAGCCATAGGGAAAGATGCAAGAAATTGTTGGTACAGAGTACAACGGCCGATGGCGATATAATGTAAAAAATTTGAAGAGGGAATTTTTGCCAGAGTTGCTAAGAGATAGATAAATGGTCGCATGAAGAAATTGCGAAAGATTTGTTAAGTGAAGAAATGCATGACGTTTTAGAGATAAAATAAGACAGCCATTATTCGATGTGAAGATATTTGGAATAGAATGCCAAGCGCTAGTAGACTCCGGAAGCGACCTGACGGCGATATCACACACATTGTATAAAACATTATAACAAGATATAAGGTGACGGAAATGCCGGTAAACCACATTCAGATCATGGGGGCAACCGGGAAACTAAGCAAGAGACTAAAAACGCACATTTGGATGGAATGAAATGATAGAGTGCAGATAGAGCACCGCTGTATTGTAATACCGGGCTTAAACTTAAATTGCATAATCGGTATTGATTTTTTGATAAAATACCAGGTGCAAATTGACTGTGGAAAAGGAGAAATTAAAATTTCGAAGAATGGAAAGGAACACGTAATGACATTTTGGAAGGAAGTAGTGAGTGGTTCGGAAGTGTTAGGAAACTTGAAGCTGCAGATGGTGCACCAGATTGGTAGAGAAGAGGACGATTTGTATAATGCTGAAACGGCCGAAGAAAATGTTGACTGGTCGTGTGAAAATTCTTTAAGAAGAAAAATAAGCGAATTGGAAGACGTCTCGTGGGAACAAATTAGAACGCTTACGGGAAATATTGGAAAGATATAAGGATAGTTTTTCCGATCGACCGGGTGTCGTGAATAATTTTATGTAAATTGAAAATAAACAGCATGAACCGTTTTTTGTGAAGCCGTATCCCGTACCTTTGGCTAAAGAACGCAGCTGAACAAGAGATAAACAAGATGTTACGTTGGGGAATAACTGAACGGAGTGATAGCTCATAGAGCAATCCATTACTTGTTGTCGGTAAGAAAGATGGTTCTGTAAGACTCGTTTTAGACGCAAGAACCTTAAATAAAATCGTGGAGAAGGAAACCGATAGACCGGAAAATTTAGAAGAAATGCTGCAAAAGTTTCATGGTTTGAAGTACATTACAAGCCTAGATTTAACCGTTGGCAGGTTCCATTGGCAGAAGAGTCCAAATAATATACTGCGTTTTTTTATGGAGGAAAATCTGATCAATATTGTGTCGTTCCGTTTGAATTAAACATTTCTGTTTCGGTATTTATACGTGGCCTGCACCTAGTTCTTGGAGAAGTGCTGCTAGGTAAATTATCGATTTATGTGGATGACATTTTAATCAGTTCAAAAAATTGGGAAGAACATTGTGAGACCGTTGAAGAAGTTCTAAAGTCTTTAAAAGAGGGGGAATGACGCTAAAGTTATCTAAATGTGTTCTGGTGAGAATAAAAAAAAAAAAAAAAAATCCAGAGAAATAAATTCCGAAATAAATAATTTAAAAAAAATATATATTACAGACCTTTTAGGGTCATTTCTAAACCGAATATTAACTCATATGAACTGGCATATCAAAGATTAGGATTGAAAAACGTTGTAGACTTGAAATTGTATAGGTCTCGCCGAAAGGGAAGATCAAAAGATTGTGACAGGTAGTAATTGCAAATAGTTGATTGTTACTTGAGTTGTGTGAGAAATAATTGTAATTATAAACAAGGAAGGACTGATAAAGATAGTATGCTGGATTGGTGTATTTTTAAATATGTTAATTTCATTGTGTAAATATGAGACACTGATTCAATGATATCAAGAAGTAAGTGGATTGATAGAGACAGTGATTTGGAAACTAAAGAACATCACGGCAAGTAAATGTGTGCCATCATTTAGTTGTGCCTCGATGTGGGGGCAATTATAACATATCTGTTATACATGGTGCAGATACCGAAGTTAATTATAATTCCTATTTGATTTGTGTGTGTGTGTGTGTGTGTGTGTTAATTTCGCAATGAAAAATAAATTGTAAAAAAGATGTAAATATTTAATTGTAACTGGCTTCCACAGACAGTAGTGTGTATAATACTGTGGTAAGTATAGAATAATATCATTGCATTCAACAAGAAATAGAATCGAGAATCTCTAGGGATAGTTAAGAAGTTAGCTGTGAATTTGGTTGTGTAGTTTAATTTTGATGAAATTAAATCAAGGCATTAAGAACAATAAAGTGTTATTATTTGATTTTAAAGTAATTTTGAAGAGAAGGGCCTAATTATTTCATAACTGGGCCTGACCTCCCATAATACAAATTAAGCATTCAAAAAAATATCGGTCAGCACACCAAAAGCTTTATGTATACAGTTTGAGAAATGTTGTATATGGGTCAAACTGCCAGAAGTAAGTATTAATACTTTAAACAGGGGTGTTGCAAGGTAGCTGGATATTAACACAAAAAGATGAATGTGTGTAACTCAATATTTTGGTGTTGAACATTATTTATGCAAGTAGATGAAACATCTATCAAGTATATCATATGTGATCACACTGGTGCCAGGCAAAACAATTGGGAACCAAGGTAACAAAGGGTGACTGGGATTGGGAAAAAACTGATGAGATAAATGATATTTGTGGGGAAATATTATCACCAGAAGTAGGAGAACAAAATAACGAACATAACAGATATAACTATTAATAGAAAATATAATCTTAGCAACAATAGACCCGGAATGCCACGAGGTGACATGGAAAGAAAAGATACAGTAAAACCCATCACTATCCACTGGGTTCCTACAGCTCCTGCACCACACTCCAGCCATTCTTTACCTTCCCGTGGAGTTTCCACCACGGTACTAATTGGATAGCAGCCTGAGTGGGCCTGGGGAGCCACTCTGGATGTTCAGCTTTGAAGAAAAATCCTAGGTTTCATCAGAGATCGAACCCCGATCATTTGGGCTGTAGTCAACACGCTCTACTATCTGAGCTACATGTCTAATAAGTGCTGGGTATACTTGAACTTGAGGCCAAGTGGATGACTGGTATTAAGAGTATGTTATAAGCTAGTTCCCTTCTGTGGAGTTCAGAGTGAATTCTTCAAAACCTATAAACTTGGATGGTCTAGGTTGCTGATGTAAACTATCTGCCTGTCGCAATTAATTCTGATGGAAAGTTGGTTTATGATGAGATCATACAAACTGATACAGTGGAGGCAGGTGAGTTGATATCTTATAAATAAAGATCAATGTTTGGATGTATGTATATGTGTTTGTCCTCTATGCGCTCCTAAACTGCTCATCTGAATACGATGAAACTTTGGTGAGTTGTTGAGTGCATGTCTCCGAAGGTTCCTGACCAAACAAAAATCCAAAAGACCACCCCTCCTTCCCTTTACAACCCTTAATTTACACAAACCAACAGATTTTATCCAATTTCGATAGAAATTTGCACATGTATACCATTAAAAAAATTGAAAATACTGCCTACTTACAGTTTCCGAAAACGCAACCCCTCCTCCCCTTTACATGCCTCCAATTTAAACCCACAGATTTTATCCTATTCTTATGGAAATTTGCATATGTATACTTTCAAACAAACAGAAAAATATTGCCTATATATGGTTTCCAAATATCCTTAATCGTTGTAAATGTTTTTTTATACAAAACTACAGTTTTTACCCAATTTAAAGGAACTTTGCACATGTATACTGTAAAACAGAAAAATACTGTCTACGTTCGGTGTGTCAAACCCCAACCTTCTCCCATTTTACATCCTCAAGTCTTAATTTCCGATCTTTACAGAAACGAAGTTTTTATTCAATTTCGATGGAACTTGCCTACATATACTTTAAAACAATGGGAAAAATAACCGTCTACATTTTGTTTACAAAAACCAACCCCTCTCCCTTTTTCCACCCCCTTAATTTTTGTCAATTTTATACAAAGCTACAATAAATACCGTTTGACTGATCACTTAGAAAGTTGGCACATGTATGTAAATTTTCAAGGTGGTTTCTGACATAATCAAAATATTACACCCTCTTTCCCTTTACAACCCTTAATTTAAAAACATGCAGATTTCAACAAATTTTGATGTGGAAATTTTCACACATATACTTTAAAACGAACAGGAAAAATAACATTTACATTTGGTTTGCCAAACCCCACACCTCTCCCCTTTTACCACCTCCCATCTTAATTTCCAGCAGTCTTTATAGAAACCCACAGAACCATTTAATCAATTCAATGGGTGCCTTAAAACTCGATAGAAATTTTCATCTCTTCACTCATATAAGGAAGTGGCTTGCTTCGCAATACTACAATGGCAATAAGTGACTTGAAAAGTTGGTGACGTACTTTTCGAACTATCCTCATATATATGCCACCACAAACTTAATATCATAATCAATAGGCGCAGGTGAACAGTTAATGCCAGAAAACAGATCACCCAGTGTTGGTTCACAACAGTTCCCACAATTTCAATAGCTGTTTTACAACGAGTGATACCGATATTCCCTGAAACCACAAATTTGCACGTGGGAACTAGATTAAAAAACGTATCGCCATACCAGGCATCTTCCTGGCCTTAACCTCTCTGACAAAAACATTTCAAGTACATACAGCACTTGTCATTTATAAACCATATTTCTATTTCAGCAAGAATGGAGTAAGAAATAATGCAATGAGGAAATAATATGAAAAGGAAAAATAAAATCACCCATCACTCACCAAAGTTGAAGGAGGCAGTGACAAAAACTATACACTGAGACAGAGATCACAATATTTCTGACTATGCAATTTATCATGAAATTAGACAGATGTCACAGGAGCCCAGGGTCAACAGCCACACGATGATGATTTTGACTATTACTAGCAGAGTGGAGGTGGTTTTCCTATTCATATTTAAATCATATCAGTTCCATTACTGTTATGATATCACTCATCTAAGTATAATATTTCCACATAAATATCAATGATTAAATATTTTCTTGACAACTTGACCAACTTGGTTCCCCATTCACATGATGGGCTTCAGTTTGGTCACATCCAATCTCCTTGTAAATGTATCTCAGCTACTTGCAAGCCCAGTGTACAACCCTGAAATATTGTGTTCTATGTGTCTCTTTGTGCTATTAAAAAGAAATGAAGTTGTAACTCCATTTCTTTTTAATACATTGCCTCAGGCATAACTGAGTTGATAAATAAACAAATATTGACTTATTTAGTTTCAAATTTAAATTTTGACTTCAGAAATAGTTATTGAATCAGCAAGAAAATGTATACTCACAATGTATACAAAATTTGGTTTTATAGCAGGATCAGCAGATTCATCAAGAGAAGTCTTTGACAGATCATTTCGAAGATTAGAATTCCTAGGAGAATCTTCATCTGATATGCTGAGCATAATGTCATCAACATACTTCTTTCTTTGTGTATTTCGAGCAGATCGCCGCTTCTAAAGAAAATGAACAGAATTAAATAATGATTAAATATTAAAAATATTGTTTGTAATACAATGATTCACTCCAAAACAAAAAGTTATATAAATAAGTTAGCAAAAAATCTTATATCTTAGGAGATGGCATGACAGCAGTTAAACAGATGAGTTAAACATATGTGCATACCTTGCCACAATTAATTAAACTATCTGGTTCCCAAAAATATAACTTTTCATTATGTTGTGCAATATATCTCCTTTGCCATGTCACCCTGTCCCATATCTTTCCAGTTCCTGATTGATGAATGCAAAAACTAGGTACTGAAACAGTGCTAAGACTATCCTTGAGTTTGACCTCCAAAAGAAATATTTGCCATTAATCCCACAGCAAGTTTCAACAGATCCTTGAACCACAGAAATGTACAAGATCTAGAAAATCGTCAACCAATTTCTTGCCTTGTAATTGAACACTGTGCACTCCGCCTCTACCATTCATATCAACACCCATTAACTGGGAGGGGGGGGGGGGGGGGGATGGAATTGTAGGTAATAACCTCAATCATTATTGACATTTACGCACTCACAGCTTTATAGATAAGCTTCACAACAAAAGCTAAGATGAGCAGAATGGCCTCTAGCACAGCCTTCCTGCAGAAGACCAGTTAGTTGTGATACAAACAACCTCGTCATATGACACACTGTCGAAATTATCAGACGCTCTTGTAGGAGATACTGATCTCCCACACTCAGAAAATCAAGCCATTCATGGCTAAATCATACAGAATAATTCGTAAGTATTTGGGAATTTCAGACAATTAATATGCAGTGTCTATGAAAGATACAACAAAAAATGGTCACTTGTATAAACAAAGAATATCCCTAAGTTTCTGATGCACCTTACAGGGGCTCAAAATGTGCAACTTTGGAGAAACAGCTGACATCAATCATATTCCTCATACTTAGTGTACCATACACAGACTTCTGTTTGTATTTGGAACTGTTTGATATTTTGTACAAAATTTCTGGAGAACAAGTCACAACTGACTCACATTTAGCAAATTCTAAGATGCGGAACAATTTCTGTTCATGAATGAACACCGACTTGTTTTGACTGCACACTATTGGTTAAATCAGGTAATATGCCAAGGCATCTAACAAACCGAAACTTGTAGAGATACTTAATCTATACATGTGACTGGTCTTTGCCGTATTTATTGTAACCACTGTACAATAAATGTCAAAATCCTGAAGAGACTTGTGAATAATCACTCAGTGCAACACACGTTATAGTCATAGCATATGGCACTTTATTCAAGCTCCTGTCATGCCATCGCATAAGGAGAAGAGATTATGGGTTTGTGGCGATTTTAAGGCAGAAAATTATAAGTTACAGAAAAGGAATGTTCAACAAGTATCCTTCCAGATTTTAATAATTTTGTAATATATTATAGTAGATTTGTCAAATTCAGAGGGTGCAGCAGCCTCCGTAGATATGGATGGGTAAATGGGAAAAAAGTTAATTTTGAAGATGTATAATGGAAAGCATTTCTCATGAATAAAAATTAGTTTTCTCAAACCACTTATTCTATTCTCAGTCTGATGCATTTCAAACACTAACAGAAAATTCTGAAGAGAAAGGGGGAGGCGGAGGTTGCGCAGAAGTCCAAATAAATATACTGAAATTTGAGTACAACTGGATTACAAATTGATTATCAGATTTATACCACAGACATGAATCTTCCCCTGCTGATTTCTATTATTTAGGAACATTTTAAAGGATATTAAATTGTAAGTAATTTTTTATATGCAGAAAAAGCAGTGTAAAATGGGTAAATAGCACTACCCAAGAATTTTCAAAATCACAATTAAAAAAAAGTTGTAACACAGCTATCCAGCTTAAAATTATAACACCATTACTTTTATCACACATTATCCTAGAGACAAGCATCAATAAATATAGAGAAAATAATTTTACTAAGCAACTTGGTGTGGAATTTCTCATGAGGGAAGATAAATTTTCACGTTCCAAAATTTCAATTTTCTGGACCTGTTTTTTTTTTTTTTTTAGAAGTTCTACCTAAAATCTTTCAGATAAACAGAAAATTGAGCAAAAATGTATTACAGTATGTAAGTGCAAATAGAAAAAATTCAGATATTGTTTTTCTTTGTAGGATACTGGTAACTGTTCCCACCAATCCATCACACACTATACAATCTGCATTCCTCAATTTCAATAATGTATCATAGAAACCACCAACATGTTCTCATTTAAAACAAAAGTGCAATTGTATTCATTCTATGGGTGAAGCCACATCAATTTATAAAAACCCAATGTTTCAGCCATCTCAGTGTGGTTTTCATCAGAAGACTGTGCAGAGCAGGTCCTGTTATATACAGCAATGTATCATTAGCATCACAGTGGTTAACACAACCAAATTGGGCGGTCAGAAAAGACTGCGCATTCGAAGGTTTTCGGAACAAACATGACCTCATATGATCAAGTTGTAACCCACTATTAGCTTTAAATGTTGGTGGGTCTCATCTGGATTTGGTGATTCTCTACTTGCCTTGCTTTCTCTGGTCAGAACACAGGTCTTAATTAAAATTGAAGATGCAATATCTACTGAATAATTAACCACAGCAGACTTGCTTATTTTGTTTCTAGGTCTCAACACATCTGGTGACCTCTCCTTTATAATTGGCCATTTTTATCCAATGTATTCGCGGCTGCAGTTCCAAGGAATTTGGTAGTTGCCAGGCATTTGACATGTTCCCACCAATCTGACATTTGTAAACACATTGGGTATCTACTAAGAAGCCCTGTAATATGGAACCAACATTATTGGCTTTTAAAAAAAAATAAAAAAGGAGATGACAAATCGTATCTGTCACCCACTGGATGGAAATCAGAAATTCACTGACTTTACTAGTGGTTTGTCCACTTATGGTGCTGCAGTTTGAGATGAAGTGAAGAGGTAAAATTCTGTGATGGCACTGTTGCAAGCAGCAAGGCTGTAACCATTAACAGAAATATCTCCTTTAAATTCACTTTTTCAGGGGTTACATTTGCTTTGTCACATTCTGTGGATAAGAACAGAATAAAGAATTTTAAAGTATTACTGCCAAACGATTGTGAGTGTCTGGATATATATACTGGTTTGTACGAGTTGGTTTCCTTGTGATCGAGGGAACCATCCCCCTTACTATTTATGTCCATTAAAGGAGGGGAGGTTAGCTACTTTGATCTCCATGGTGAATTTGATTTTCTCTCAAAGGCACTTTAAAAGTTATAATAAAACATGAAATGACTCTGGTTCATGAGGATGGTTGATAAAAGTATCGTCGTATCAGGCCAGCACCAGAATCTGCGTCGACCCCAGTATTGCCAGCGTGTGTGAAAATGTCCCACGTCCAATTTTATACAACAATTTTAACGTGCAATAAGTGTGTCTGAAAATGGTGCCTAAAATTCTCATTATTGAACAAAAAGCAGCTCATAAAAATGTTTCTACTGACTTTGAATACCACTGAAAATGACCTGAACTTCTTGGCAAGAATGACGTGAGGAATCTTGGTTTTTACTTATGATCCAGAAAATAAGTGCTAATCCATGCTCTGAAAGTGTCCAACTTTATTGAGAGCTATAAAAAGCTCAAATGAGACCAATCAAGATCCAAAGGAAAAGATTTTTTTTTCTTCAATATTCATGGAATTGTGTACCTACACTGGGTTCCAGAAGATCAAACTATTAATCAACATCACTACCTTGAGGTTCTTGCTCCACTCCATGGAAGAAGAATAAGAAGGAGAAGAATAAGAAGAAGGAGAAGAAGAAGAAGACACTAACTGTGCACTGTCTGTTAAAGACGTTTCTAGCGAAGTACAACATCCCAGTGTTAGACCACCCACCTAATACCCCCGAAAATGCACCATGTGTCTTATCTGTTTCCCCAATGTCAAATCTACTCTACAAGGAACAAGATTTCAATCAATTGAAGCTGTGAAAGAAAGAGAGACACACATTAAGGAGCTCAGAGAAGAATACTTCAAGCACTATTTCAAACAATGGAAAATTCACACGGAACATTGTAGAGATAGTGGGTGTATATTGAAGGTAATATAGTAAGATAATAACTAGGTTTGTACAAATTCAATTTGTTTTCAGCAATAATCTCATTATTATATAGCCATACTTCATATAAAAATGACAGCAGCCACAGACAGGGGAGTCCCCTGATGAAAAATAAATTGACAGGGCTCCACCCACAGATCCACAATCACAGAAAGTAATACAGTCATTAGCTTCATTTTCCGTATTATCTTAGCTTGGTGCCATTTCCTTAGACTTGTCTCCACGCCACCAACAAATACAGACTGTCCAACATTTTTGCTGTGTAACATACCTCTTACCCTAAACAGACATCAAACATCACCCAGCTCTGCAAGCTTTTACTTCAAATCAAAAATATACTGCCATGGCAGTGGCACTGTTACGGACAGTTCCATCCAATACCAATATTCTTTGCAGCTGATTATTTGGTGTGACAGGTAGAAGCAAGAAGTACATTTGATATGC
The DNA here is from genome assembly GCA_031002005.1 of Vandiemenella viatica. NCBI lineage: Eukaryota > Metazoa > Arthropoda > Insecta > Orthoptera > Morabidae > Vandiemenella > Vandiemenella viatica. The sequence continues at coordinate 66,812,047 of JARYHS010008075.1, read as the reverse complement.
AATTTTATTTTGATAGCAATAGAAATCAGATACACACCGAGAAACACATTTTTTTCTTTTGGGCTAAGCGTCCATAAATGAATGCAGTAGTAGTTTTTGTGGCACTATTTAGCAGCACAGAACTATTTGCAGCTAATGATCACTTGCAATTGGCCGTGATGCATCAATTATTATTATTATTATTATTGGCTGCACATTAGAAGCTCAGAAACAAATTAAATAAGAGAACCCACTAAATTTCATGTTTAAATAGTTTTCTTTTTTTTCACTTGTTGTAAAACACTTCATGTGAAAACATGCTTTATCATGTAAAACTTGTTGCAAAATATTTTCTTTTATCGCATTAACCAACTTTGAGACGTTCTACATCTCGGCATTAATTTTCCACTACTAGTCCAGCACTGATAATATGTCTCATACGGTGATGTAGTTAATTGTGCAATAGTAGAACAGAAATGAATTCATTAACGTTTAGGTTGTAATGCAGCTTGGATTACAGTGAAATGGCAATTTTCATGTCATATCTATCGCTGCACTAAACCTACACACAAATGGTCATTGACAAAACCATATTTTATAAATATTTCCTTAGCATTTAGATCGTAATGCTGCCTGGACTAGTTAAACGTATCAAGAGACCAGGGCCGCATTTAAGCAGTAATAGAGCTAAAAAGAGGTCGCCCATAAATTTTTTGGGCCGAATTTCGAATTTAAGCATCAATAGTTGGAAGCAGCCAGGGCCACCGCAGACACGGGGGCCCGCACCACGTGTATAGCCTAGGGGCCCACAGAGCCTAAATTCGGCCCTGCAATAGATGTAATATTGCAGATACCCAATTTCCATATCGAATTTTTTCCTGTGGTCCAGGCTACATTATAAACCTAAATGCAAATAGTTATTGATAAAATTATATTTCATAAATATTTTATTTCGCATACATGATTTTAATAGCAACTTCAGCTATGCGAGGAAATTCAGGAGAATGAAAAGACTAAAGAATACTTTCATTCTCATTAAAAGTGTTTCCAAGCAAATTTTATATCTCAGTAAACGATCAGTAACTACAATATGCCAATTAATAAATAAAATACACAGCCAATAAGCTTCTAACTGTCATATCACGATCAATCGCAAGCAGCTATTAACTGCGAATAGTACTGTACACCTCTAAATAATGCCAAGAAAAATTATTTCTACTGCATTTGCTTGTGGACAGTTCAGCCGAAATAAACAACAATGTTTCTCGGCATGATGTCTGATTTCTATTGTTGAACTCTCAATTCAAATGTACTTCTCCTTGTTTCTGACTGGTCTAACATCTTGAATAACTTTAAGGAAGGATAGGGAAATATGACCCAACACTTACCACAGATGAAGGCGGCTGGGACGACGAACAAAAAACAAACACAAGAAAAGCGCAATATTTCGGCCTACAGCAGCCTTAAACGTGCAGAAGGTGAAGCCCCAGGCGGCGTCAAATGTGTACACATAGACGGCGGACTGGTGAATGGCGTCTCAGGTGCGGATGGTAGTTTAGGTTGTGGGAGGGGGGGGGGGGAGTAAACTCAAATATTAGATCGATACTGATGGCGATGAGTTATTATTGAAAGAGATGAATAATAACTGGGTGGGGATATATATATATATATTATAACTATAAGTGAAAAGTAAAATAAATGTAAGTAGCATGGAAAATAGTAAATACAGAACTAAAAAAAATTCCCCGGGATGCGCACCATTCTCCATAAAATTCTACCCACTGCCCCTCGCACATGTTTTAGCAGACCACCGAATTTAAGTAATATCTTGGTCCACAAGTACTCACCAAGTAATTCGCCCAGACTGCCACAGGGTTCATTCCCATGCAATAGACCCCGTTGTAAAACATGCAGCATGCACCCAGCCACTACCACTTACTCCAAACCTACAACAGGTGAAACATTCCCTATCATTGGTCATGCTACTTGCATGACAACACACCTCATATACCAACTGACATGCCTCCATTGCTCCAGCTCATATATAGGCCTCACAACCAATCCCCTAGCTATCAGAATGAATGGCCACAGGCAGACAGTCTATACTAACAATGAGGCCCATCCAGTTGCAAAACATGCCAGTTCCCACAAAATCAATAATTTGAACATCTGTTTTTCGGTTAGAGCAATCAGAGTTTTCCCTAACAATACGACCCCCTCTGAACTTCGTAGATGGGAACTGTCCTACCAGAATATCCTTGACACCAGACATCCTCCTGGCCTCAATCTCCAATAATTTCTGCCCACTAGACCCAGCACTTATTATCTATACCATTTATATTTATTTATTTTAAATTTTTTTAGTTCTGTATTTACTATTTTCCATGCTACTTACATTTATTTTACTTTTCACTTATAGTTATATATATATATACATATATATATATATCCCCACCCAGTTATTATTCATCTCTTTCAATAATAACTTACCGCCATCAGTATCGATCTAATATTTGAGTTTACTCCCCCCCCCCCCTCCCACAACCTAAACTACCATCCGCGCCTGAGACGCCATTCACCAGTCGGCCGTCTGTGTGTACACATGTGACGCCGCCTGGGGCTTCACCTTCTGCACGTTTAAGGCTGCTGTAGGCCGAAATATTGCGCTTTTCTTGTGTTTGTTTTTTGTTCGTCGTCCCAGCCGCCTTTATCTGTGGTAAGTGTTGGGTCATATTTCCCTATCCTTCCTTAATTTTATTGCCCTAAAGCTTTTTCCTGCTCATTGTTATTATCTTGAATAACTTGGTTTATATAGCCGTCACTATGCTAAGAGATGACAAGTATGAAATAAAAACATTTTCCCAACTACACCTCTAACCATACCATACACACAAATACACCTCAACTCCCGTCACTTATTACACAAAATATTACCTCCCCTGCAATCTCTATTAGACACCACCTGTTCCAGTTTACAATCGCTTAATGGACACTTCAACAAAATATTTGACATTTATACCTCCACTCTTGTTTGGGAAAATGTTTCTTTTTAAATTTTTGTCAATTGTTCATTTTGTATTTTACCCATCCACCATGACTGCATAGTTTCCAGTGTTCAACATTAATTCCTTCTCCAGACGAGATTTCACGCAATCACCCCAAATCCTCTACTCTTGTGTCTCTTTCTTCTTTTACGCGATTAAAGGTTTACTCGAGATAACGACCTTTTTTTTTTGTATCATTGCTGCCCTGCTGTATTCAAAAAATGATAAGTGATGGTCTTGTATTTGACATCTTTTGTTTTCACATTGCCCTAAGGCAGTGATTCTCAATGTAGGAGGTCTGCAAAGATGGGACAGATGATCTGCAGGAAGAACATTAAAATAAATTCTAATTAGGTAAAGCAATCTGGGGGGGGGGGATATGTTATCTTGGTTGTCTGGGTTGAACCGCATCAATTTATGAAACCCAAATGTTTCAGCCATCATTTTATGGCCTTCTTCAGAGGACTGTCAAGGCTGGGATCACTGTCGCCTATATATAGCTCCCGGAGAGCGCGCAAAACATTTGGAGTGATGTCACTCAAGTTACCGCCGCCAGCGTGGTCTGTCCTATGGGGGCTTGCGTCCCACGTTTTCCTATGCAAGCATGACCATATTTGTAGCCCGCTGTCTGCATTCATATTAATTTCCAGCGCTTCTCTGATATGCCTGGGCCACCATCTGCTTTCATGAACTAGTACACTAGTGTCACTAAATAAAATTGTGTGCCCACTGACAGTTGTGCTACAGCTGATTTGGTGATGTAGTTATTTTTAAGATGTCTTATGTGTTCACACAGCCTTTCCTGGACCGTCCGTCCAGCATCGCCGATATAAACTTGGCCACAGCTACAGGGTATTTGGTACACGCCCACTGCCCGCAGTTTCTCCCTCCTGCCTTTAACCTTTATGAGCAAAACATCAGAGCTCTTCTTTAGAAGACGGCCAATTTCATCTGTCAACACCTGAACGTAGGGTAATACTGCCATGGGTCCGTCTGTTTTCAGAAGCTGAACTTGAGACATTGTTCTTCATAATCCTACTTTCAACTTCCGGTGCTGGAGCACAAGGTAGTGCTTGAGGTCCAAACCTTGTGATGGCCTTATTAATAACGTTAAGGCTCTAGCCGTTGGCCAGAAACATCTCCTTCAAAATTTCCTTTTTCGCGACTATGCTCGCTTCGTCACTGACTATGGAAGCATGAACACTTAAAGTTTTTAAAATTCCACGTTTCACTGCTGGATGGTGGAGATGGGCTACATGCAAATAGCGATTCGTGTGCGTGGGCTTGCGATAAACTCCGTGGCCCAGGGAGCCATCTTCCTTCTGCCTTACGATCACAATGCCAACAAACCATTCGGCGTAACTATGCAACAAAAATAGGGGAAGCAACCTCAATCGAACAGGAGGTCAAAAGAAAATTAACTACGTTGAATCATCTGACGCCACAACTGTACTGCCTTCCCAAGATACACAAGGACAGGGTGCCGTTTTGGCCAATTGTTAGCGCATTTCAGTCTCCAATACATCCGCTGGCAAGATATCTGGCGGATAAGTTCAAGATTCTGACTAACTCTACTTTCACAATTCGGATTCTTCTGATTTTATAAATAGGATCAAGTGCAGACATCTGGAAGACAACGACATACTAGTAAGCTTCGACGTCACGTCACTGTTTACAAACGTGCTAATTGACGAAACCATAAGCATCATCAGGGAACGACAAGAAAATCTCAGCCAGCAGGGAGAATGGGCTTCACTAACTGAATTCTGCCTTAGGACTTCTTTCTTTCAAAACAAGAATGACATCTACCAGTAGAATGAGGGAGCAGAGATGGGTTGCCCACTGTCACCTATCGTGGCCAATGTGTTTATGGAGGCATTTGAGGCTGAAGTGGTTAGTAATCACAATCTAAAACCTTCTTCATCACTGCGTTACGTGGACTACACATTTGTTATCTGGCCTCACAGCCGAGAATCCCCCCAGGCCTTCTTCCAACACTTAAACAGTGCCCACGACAAAATTAAGTTCACCATGGAAGTTGAGGTGGACAAACAACTTTCCTTTATGGAAGTGATCGCGAGGCAGAAGCAAGATGGCTCCCTGGGGCACAGAGTTTATCGCAAGCCCACGCAAACGAATCGCTATTTGCGTGCAGCCTGTCACCACTATCCAGCAGTGAAACGCGGAATTTAAAAAAATAAGTGTTCGTGCTTCCATAGTCAGTGACAAAGCGAGCATAGCCGCGGAAAAGAAAATTTTGAAGGAGATGTTTCTGGCCAATGGCTACAGCCTTAACATTATTTATAAGGCCATCGCAAGGCTTGAACCTGAAGCACTAACTTGTGCACCAGCACCGGAGGTTGCAGCCAGAAGACAAACAGACGGACCCATGGCAGTATTACCCTACATTCAGGGATTGACAGATAAAATTGGCAATCTTCTACAGAAGAAAAATATCCGTCCGATATTCAGAGTACCTAGGATGATCTCTGATATGCTATGAAAGGTAAAAGACAGGAGGGAGAAACTGCAGGCAGCGGGTGTGTACCAAATACCCTGTAGCTGTGGCCAAGTGTATATCGGCGAGGCTGGACGGACGGACGGTCAAGGAAAGGTTGTGGAACACATAAGACATCTTAAAAATAATGACGTCAGCAAATCAGATGTAGCACAACAGTAGCTGACAGTGGGTATGCAATTTTATTTAGTGACACTAGTGCACTTGTTCATGGTTCAGGCATATCAGAGAAGCACTGGAAATTAATATGAATGCAGACAGTGGGCTACAAATATGGCCCAGCTTGTTAAGGAAAACGCGGGACGCAAGCCCCCATTGGACAGGCCACGCTGGCAGCAGTAACTTGAGTGACGACACTCCAAAAAGGTTAGCACGCTCTCCGGGATCTATATATAGGCGACAGCGATCCCAGCCTTGACAGTCTTCTGAAGAAGGTTGCAAAATGATGGCCGAAACGTCTGCGCATCGAAAAATTACATATTAGTAGTCTTTCGTTCTTTTTCATAGTTAACACTCTTTCTTGTTCAGAGCTTACAGTCTTTCTTTGTAGGTTCATAACATTATTATTCATTAGGTTGATAAATATTCAATGTTCAATATTTAATTCACTTCTAATAGCTCACTTCCAATTTCATAACTGTGTTTCCGTATGAATGGGAAAGATAGTTTAAGGTTTACTGTGTTCTAATGGCACAATAGGAGAGGTCCAAAATATTAATAACATAGGGCGAGTCATTGAAATCTTTTCGAATTCAAAGAGTTATTCAATAAACACAAAGCGAGATGCGATGAATTTTTTTTTATATAATCAGATAGGACAAAGAATGCAGTTTTAATTTAGACGGAGTCTATCCCAGAAGCTGTCAATGACTCTGCGAATCATATTCAGAGGAATAGCATCGATTTCTTCAGAGATGGCAGCTTTCAGTTTATCAATAGTTCGGGGATGATCCCCGATCACAATTTCCTAGAGGTAACCCCGGAGCAAAAAATCATATGGGGTTAAATCATGTGATCTAGGGGGCCACCCAATGTCATCTCACAAAGAGATAAGATGAACAGGAAGTATTTGACTCAGAATTTGTGATGTATGGGCCGTAGCACCATGGAACCAGAAGTTGTCATTCTTATGGTCGTACAATACAATTTCAGTTTAAAACAATTTTCAAGCATGTAAGAATACCAAGCAGAAGTCACTGTTACAGCTTTACCATCTTCTTTGATAAAGTAGGGACCCCAGACACCAAAATCTGCAACATTGCACCACACTGTTACTCAAGGACTGTTGTCATATGGGGTTAAATCATGTGATCTAGGGGGCCACCCAATGTCATCTCACAAAGAGATAAGATGAACAGGAAGTATTCAGAGGGTTATTCTGAGCCCAGTATCAGAAATTGGGTTTATTTACAATCCCAGCCAGATGAATACGGGCCTCGTCATTACAGATCAAAACAGCAGTACGAGGGATATTCTGTAGAATGTCGTGGCACAAATTTGTTTGTATCTCTAAGTCTTTTTCACTTAGCTCTTGCACTATCTGCATCTCGTATGGGAGCAATTTAAGGGCTCTACGGACGATTATTCTGACACTACTAGAACTCAAGTGCAGCGGTGTGTTTACAAACAGAATGCTAGGGGGATTGTTGAATTGGAACCCGTACTCTATCCAAGTTTTTCGCTGACATTGACGTCCTAATTCAGCCGGGTGGCTTTCTTTTAAATGCCGAAAATGGCTCTCTAAAATTAGATACCCGATTCCTACTTTTTGATGTAGTGGGAATGGGATCATGACAACCAAGAGCAAAATGTAAACAAAACGCACACTGTGTTTTGATCACGGATCCACCATTTTGAATGTACTCTTCCACCACGAGCACTCTATGTTGTCCTGATGAAGCCATTGCTCACGCTGAAAGCTGCACGTCATGGCGCGTCTAACGAAGCTATCCCACCCTTATACTCCCGTCCATGTTTGGGTAAAGACTTTATGAAATTTATGACCCACCCTGTATATACATCGATTAAAAGAAATTAGGTCCATATAAGTCAGTGGTTGACATTTTACCTGTCCTTGGGTTGAGAAAGGACATTTTACTGGTCCTGGGATTAAAAAATGTTTATAAACTCTGCTTTAAGGAATTTTCCTCCTCGTTGCCGTCATATTCATACATGGTCAAATGAATTAAGATTATAAAAGGTAAAGGGGTAGGTGAAGTAAAATTGCTGTTCACATCCAAACCCATTCCACATTTCACCACCCTTCTCATTCACTGTAATTATTTAACCAAATACACCCTGACCTTACTGGGGAAGGAACTTACCAGATTTTTTTTTCTGCACATTTGTTTACAGACTTCTAAAATGGCCATCTCTTCTACTATGGTAAATTGGTTTCTTCTCCTCCTATCCTTAGATTATTAGTGTCATTCTACTTTCCATAGGAATACACTTACTAACAGTTTCAATAGTTTCAGCATTCCTTTTAGGAATGATAGATGTTTAGCAACTCAAATTATGCCATCAAACACACGAAAGTTATTAAATTGTAGTTTTAAACTCACATTTTTGGAACTCTCAGAATCATCATCAGGAGATGGAGGTGGTGTTGCCAAGTTATCTTCCAATTCAGATTCATCTGCTCCAACTGCCTTCTTTTTGCTTTTTTTCGAGGGTACTCCCCTGCTGAAAAAAATAAGAATACATATACAACAGGAAAAACACACAAGAGCTCTATTTTATTCCCCACTGCACCCCTCCATTTCTTTTAATAGTGTTTTCTTTCCTCACTTACAGGAACCACTGCTTGCTGTATTATTGGTCATGTTTCAATTTTCAGGCAAATATACTTTACCAACACAAGAACAGTGTTTGGTGCATAAACAAATTTCTAATGCTACATCCCAGACAATACTACCACCATTCACCACCTAAAATCAGTCACACTCCAGTTACTGTTACATAGTTTGTAAAATAAACATGGATATCTTGTATTAATTTGTTTACTGTATTTAACACAATTTAACCTTCATATCTGTGTGTGTGTCTGAGCGAAATGGCCAAGTTGGAACTAGTAATTTAGATTCCACCAATCTATTTTGACAGATTTTGTTTATTAAACTACACAGTGCACGGAGAATCAAATGAAACCTTGACATAGCCTTATCACTCAATATGTGATTTCAGATTCAGATTACGTACACGGCTTGACAAAATTAAAAAAGAAGCACCTAGAGGATGATGATGATATGAAATGAAATTCCATCGATTGAGAGGATATGTGATGCTATTTCAGTGCTTACAAAATCGAACCAACTTGGCAGTATGAGTACACATATCAGCATGAGATTGCACCCTCTCCAGCGTGGATGCATGCACCAATTCAGTTTGGAATGGTGTCATAAAGATGTAACCTCTTCCTGAGGCAAGCTAACCCACAACCATTGTAACTTATCCTTGATGTCCTAGATACTGGCACTGGAACAGAGTTGATGTAAAAGCTGGTCCCACATAGCTTCTATTGAGGACAAATCTGGAAATCTTGTCATAGTACCTCAACATAAAGCAGGCAGTTCATAGAGGAATATGCCATGTGTAGACAACCATTGACCTGTTAAAAATTGCACCACGATACTCTCACATGGCAGGTAATACATGATAATGCAGGACATCTATAAAGTACCGACGTCTATAAAGTACCATTGTACAATCAGAGTTCGCACAGTCACTACCAGCCATCACCTGAATTCATATCCGATGGCTTCCTACATCACAACACCAGGAGTAACATTGCCTCTCCAAAGCATTGGAAGAATGAGACCTCTTCCCAGGTCACTACTAGACACACTGCTATCGTCGTTCAAGGTAACACAGAATCGCTGAATACGAAAAATGGTCTCGCACTGTGTTGTGTTCAGCGATTCAGCAAAACTATCAACTTGCTACATGCCATGTGTCTTTTGAGTGAAATTATCCAGTATGTCAAAAGGGAAAAAAATAAAGCAATCAAGAGTGATAGTGATACATAGTGGGAGAAGGGAAAGGGGAATAATGTAGGAAGTTTTTGTCAAGGAAAAAGAAATGAGTAAGGAAATAAACTGTTAGAATTTTGTGAAAAATATATACTTATTCTGGCATACACACTATTTAAGGATCATACAAGAAGGATATACACTTGGATATACACTTGGAAACACCCAGGAAATACAGCTAAATATCAGAAAAATACTGTTTAAAAAAATAGTCATATGGTAAACTTTGGCATGTGCACATCTCCCGCACCATACAACTAGGTCCCTAGTACATAAGTAAGGTGTAAAACCAAAATATTCAATGTGTTTTTGCTTGTCTCATATGTGTTTCACTCATCACAGGCTTCAACTTTGGTGAGTGATGAGTCATTTTCCCTACCCTTTGTTACTTATATTGGCTAAAAGCTGTTTCCTTTTTCCGTACTATCATTAAAGTAATTCACTGAAATTCAGATCTACCACATGAATTCATGTCACCAGTATTATTTGTTTACCTTGATCTGCTAAAGAAAAGGAAAGGGCTAACAACAAAAGGTATCCAAACCCAGAGGAACAAATTATTTAATATAGCAATTCTCAACTTGTGGTCTGTGAAGATAGGACAGATGGTCCTTAGAGTATTAAAATTCTAAATTAATGAAATAACTTGGCAAAACTTGTTTACCTAGAACATATATCATATTCATACTTAAATTGTTCTTGACATCTGATAAAGTGAAGGTTTCGAGAAAAATTGGTGCTGCAGATTACATAAAAACAAGATTTTGGCATGTTTTCCAACAGTGGAATCTATTTTAGCGGTATATTATATTTGTGTAAATTGAAATTTGTGTGTGTTGCAACACATTTTGGGTTTACATTATAAGAATGTCTTTTTGTTAATGAAAAAATAACAGTTAACTGAGATTCCAAGTGACAGTCAACTTAAAATTTAATTCCATGATCTTGTTTTGCCTAAATTCAGGATATTACGAGAGGATACCCCAAATAACAAGAATAGCATTGCCATGGGTGGAGCTTGTGTAGTACACGTTTCTGCTGCCAGCCGTTTATAGCACAATTCATTGTCAGCTCAGAACCACTCGAGTTGTCAACCTGGCTTGTTCTGTTAATCTGCAGTGATTGTTTTTGCTAACGCTGTGAAATTTTGTTTTCTACTCAGTAAAAATGCTGTTTTAATGTCGAAAACAGCTTAAAAAGATGACGCTATGGGAAAAAACTCAAGTGTACGAGTGGTTCGCTTGGTTTAAAAATGGTGACGTGTAGATTAATGACAAACCTTGTTCTGGGCGTCCAACTGCCCGAATCAACATAAATGTTGGAAAAATTCAAGAGCTTTTTCTCTCAGACTGTGAACAGACAATTGATCAACTGCTCGAGATTAGTGGGTCATCTTGGATCTCGGTTCAGCGAATTTTAACCAAAGATTTGGGAATGAAAAGGGTTGCTGCCAAGTTTGTTCCTAAGGCTTTGACTGACAATCAGAAAGAACATCGAGTTGAAACATATTGTGCTTTGAAACAACAGCTTGAAATTGATATAGATTTTCTGTCAAAGGTCATTACTGGTGCTGAGCCATGGTGCTATAGTTACGACCCAGAAACAAAGCAACAGTAAAGAAATGGAAGGAGTCATTGTCATCCTGTCCAAACAAAAGGTGTTGTCAAGTCAAATCAAACATCAAAACAATGCTCATTTCATTTTTTGTTGCCAAGGGCGAAGTTCATTCAGAGTTTGTTTCCCGACACCAGACTGTAAATCAAACATTTTATTTGGAATGTTTGAAGAATATAACGCAACAGTATTCGTAAAAAAAAAAAAAAAAAAAAAAAAAAAAAAAAAAAAAAAGTGGTTTATGGCAGACAGGAGAATGGTTCTTCCACCATGACAATGTACCAGCACACACAGCTGTCTGTTGAGCAGTTTTTGGCTACAAATGGCATGGTTCCACTGCCCCACGCACCTTACTTTTTCTTATTTCCACGCATGAATAGGGGCATGAAAGGACACAGATTTGACAACACTGAAGAAGACAAGAAAAAAAAAAAAAAAAAAAAAAAACGATGGAGAAACTGTCAGAAATATCTAAAGATGACTACAGAAAACGTTTCAAACAGTGGAAGTGGGACAACTGTATTAGTTGTAATGGAGAGTATTTTGAAAGAGGTAAAGTTGTTTTGTAACACAAAAAAAATGGAAATTTATAGCATTTAAAAAATAATCGCTTTTTTTGGGTACCTCCTCGAACTTCAGTGTGAATTTAATATGCAGAATTATCTGAGGAACTGACAAAAATATTTGTGAGACGGGATTTTAATTATTCTAACAATTTTTAAAATATGTATGACCTTATTAAATTTGACTAAAATTGTTCCAGATATTCAAGAACTTTGATATGGTGACAATCTCAACCATCTCAATAACGGCGAGTAAAACCCTAATACTATCAATCTCAAACAGATATACGAGGGTTGCCTTTTAAGTTTTTACAAAAAGTGAAACAAAAACGAACATGTTCGAAACAAAGTGTTTTATTGCTTTTCAAAATATTCTCCCTTAAGATCTATACATTTTTGCATACGTTCAAACCAATTCTGGAAACATTTTTTCCACTGTGAATCTGTTATTTCAGAAACGTGATTTTGAAAGTCTTCAACAGCTTCTTGAGGTGATGAAAATCGCTGTCCGCACATCTTTTGTTTGACAGTGGGGAACAAGAAAAAGTCATTAGGCGATAAATTGGGTGAATACGGGCAATGAGACATTAATTCGATGTTTTTTCTCCTTCAAATATTCAGTTGTTTGACGTGCTTTATGGGAGCTGGCATTGTCGTGATTAAGAATGATGCGACGTTTTTTGTTCTATTTCTTTATTTCATCGAAGACTGTTGGCAAACAAACTGTTGTATACCATTTGGCATTAACAGTTCTTCGATCCTCTAATGGAATGGTTGTGACGTGTTCAATACAACCAAAGAAACAAGCGATCATTTTCTTGGAAGTGCTCTGTCAACGGACAACTTTAGTGGTAATGGGTTCATCGTCAAACACCCAAACAGTAGACTGGTGTTTGCTTTCAGATTCATACGAATATATCCAAGTTTCGTCTCCTGTAACAATGTTGTATACGGATTTTGAACGTCCTCGATCGAAGTTTTTCAACATTTCCTGACACCAATCAATATGAACCTTTTTCTGCATTTCGGTCAAATTATGCGGAATCCATCTGGAACATATCTTTCTCACACCTAAATGTTCATGCAAATCGATTGTATTGCAGTCTGCGATATCCGAAGAAACGCCTCTGTCTGTCTGCAAGTCAAATGGCGATCTTCTTTGATCATGTTGCGCACAGCATCAATGTTTCTAGGAATGAAAACCGATTTTGGTCGACCTTCTCAACATTCATCACTGACAGACGCACGACCATGACGAAATTCTGCAAACCAATTGTAAACAGTCTTCTCTGATGGTGGTTCATTACCAAAAGTTGCACAAAGCGATTCTATGCATTGTTGAGTAAGGCCTTTTTTAAAATCATCCAACGTAAGCCTTCACGGGTGATTTCCATTTTTGCACAAAGTTGTTTCTTTTGAACGTTCACTAACAACAACTTACTCAGTCAATTTCTAAATTGCCACTGGCTTCACAATAACAAACGTCATTGTTCACAAATACAGTGGTGCCACACCACCTATTGTTTGATTGTAAAAACTTAAAAGGCAACCCTCGTACCATCATCTATAAATATAAAGAAGCCTGAAGAATTAAATCCAAGTATTTTGGTAACTAACTAACAAACAGAAAGAGAAATAAAGGGCAAAGCCTTGACAGTGGATCATACAGAACAGATCTAATACACATTTTTTTCTAAAATAACTTTCAAAAATTGTAGTAAGCCTACTTGGAAGTCCTCTTTGCAGGAAAGACTGCTTTCACTTTTGCCCTCCTATCCCTTTTAGGTTTCTTTGTTGAAGGTGTGGCTTTTGTTGATGATTCTGAAAGACTTTTAGATGGACTAGCTGGATCTTCAGGTGTAAGTAATTCATTTTCACTTTCTTGTTTTTCCGCAGCAGCTATTTCTGACTCAACAGCAGCTACGACCTCTGATAAGACTTCTTCAACACCATTGTCTGCTGAATTCGACGATGTTTCTTCTGCTGTGTTGTCAGTTTTCTTTTTAACAGCTTTCCTGGCAAAAAAAAAGTGTTACATAAAAAAACCAATGCCATGCCAGAATGTAATGTGTAAAAGAACACCAATAAAATGTTTGTAAATGTAAACATACTTCCTCGGTTTTGGCGATTTTGTTTCCCCAGGTGCTTTTGGTTCTTTCTTTTTTCTAGGTTCCTTGGGAGTTTTTGGTTGCTTTGGCTCCTTTGGAGGTTTAGGTTCTTTGGGTGGCTTAGGTTCCTTTGGTATTTTTGGCTCTTTGGGTTTCTTCGGTTCTCTTGGTTTCCTATGAAAAGAAAGGTTCTTAATTAAGCTCAAAAAGTGTTTTTAAAAACAAGGGTAAGCCTTACAAACGGGTAAGATAGTGACAGTTAAAATTCACCATATTTAGTATTAACCTTATTCAAACAAAGATCTGAAGAACCTGACAGTAGTCAGATGGACACACAGAATGTTACTTAGTACAGATGCTCCTAAACAAATTAACATTATTATATATATATATACAGTACCATAGGATTAAAAATAGTGCTCACATATAGCTGTCAAAATGGCAGACAATTGGCAGCAAGGAGATGTGCTACCAGAGAACAAAGCTGCAATGTGAATCAATCGTGTTATTTCAAAGTGCATCCTTCCTAGTGTTGCAAATTGAAAAAAAAAAAAAAATTTCCAGTTTTGTGAAAAAAAAAAACGTGAAAGAAACCCAACACCCTTGTTTTTTTTCTAAATTTGGTATTTTTCTTCAGAAACAAATATATTTGATAAATTATAGTTTTATTTATGGAACTTACATTTTACATGTTTGTTTTAAATCTTACTAAATCATATAATGTCTTACATAATGATCCATAAATGTATCTATATAGGTAACAATTTCATCCTCTATGTCAGTACCACATTCACTAGTATCAGCACTACCAACACTAGTTCGGTTGGTGTCGGAATTTTCTGAGTCTTCTTCTGTCTCCACTAGAGCCATAACTTCAGAAATAAGTTAATTTTCTTTTACTGGTTGTTCTTATATTGTACACAAAGGATTTTGAGAATGAAATTTTAAATTGTGAGCAAAGTACACACTGTGCATAAGGATTGCGCCAATAATTCTGAATTACGGTCTTTTAAGTTTGAATTTAAATCTATTACCATACAAAATAGGAGCTTTATTTCTTTTTCAATCGTTGGTTTATGCCAATGGTTGCACGGAAACGATTCATAATTACTTACAATTTAATGGCTCTGTATCACTATAAGCTGAGAGTTTAACAGGTATACGAATATAAGGAAAGCACAATATGTAATAAAAAGAGGCAAAAAACCATAGAGAAATTTAAAATTCCAAATTTTTTTAAAAGATCCGTAGGTCTATAGATTAATTCATAGGGCTCGCAGCACTATTTC